>VXCB01000008.1:0-559717 GCA_009613015.1 Mollisiaceae sp. DMI_Dod_QoI
TAGCTGCCTCGGGCAGCTAGCCCCTATTCTCGTGTATATAAGACCTCTGCCGGCCGAAGCCTCCATTCGGCACCTTAATATTCTAAGCATTGTTCCCACTTGCTCTCCGCACTGCGAATCGTCACAATTATATTATTTAAGTTTAAATCTAAGTTTATATTTAGCTAAGCTTTCTAATTAACGTTAATAATATTTACTATATTTTAAATACGTTAAAGGAATTATTATAGCTCGAGGAGCTCGAAATTCGGTAATAGTTTTTATATTAAATTATCGATTTAAAGCTTGAAATAATCTTCGAATTGGATTTTTTCCTTATTTTTATTAAATAGCTATATTTTTATAATTTATTCAAAGCTTTAAATAAAAATTAATATAATTATAGAATTTATTTTTAATAAAAAACTTTTTTATTTCTTTTATTAAAAAAATTGCATTATTAAAATCTTTTTATTATTTAACGTAAAGATTAATTTAAAAGTAAATAATTCTTACTTTTAAAATATATATATAATAAATACTAAAAAAATAAAATTATAAAATTTTTTTAATTTTTTTTTTCAAATATACTTTATAAGAAAAGTTTTACTTCTTATATAATAACTTTCTTCTTAAGCTAAAATACTTTTAAATAATTCTAAAATTTATATTATAATTTACTTTTATTTTCTTTTTTTTATTTTATTAAATAATATAAATAAATATAAGCAACTTTTATTATTTTAATTCTTATTAAAATATAATTAAATTTATTTTTTTCTTTAATTCGCTTTTTAATATTCGCGTTTCGAAAAAGTATTATTAATAAATTTAAAGTTTTTTTTTAAAAAATAAAAATAAAGTAAAAAATAATAAACTCGAATTCGATATTATCGATTTTTATAATATAAATATTTTTAGTATTAAAAATCGCGATTAGTATTTAAGAGAAAAACCCCTTATAAAATTCTTATTAGCTTATATTAAAGTAGAATAATAAGGCTATTTAATTTATAATAATAAATTATTTAATTAGTTTAATAATTAATAGCTAGAATATACTTAGCGAATTCGTGCAAAATTTCTTTAAAAGCACTAAAGTTGCAAATCTAATACGTAGTCCAAAAGTATAATATTATACTATTAATTACTTCTTATAAACGCTTATATAAAGCAACTCGTTCTAAACTAAAGAAGTTAAAGTCTTCTATTATATTAATATTCGTATATCGATATTCGTGTATCTAAAAAAAATCACGGGGTCGACGCGTTTAAAGCATAGTAATGTACTAGCGACCGTATTATATATTTCCTAATGCGGAATTACCGATATGAATAATATTATAAATTTAATATAAATTAGTATATTTTATATTTTATAAATAAGAATAAAGATTTATTTATTAATAATATTAATAATTCTTTATAAATTTAAATATAATAGGAAAAGAATTAAATAAAAGAAAGTATAAATAAAGAATTAAAGTAAATCTTATTACGTTAATTTAAATTTAAGTTTAATTAATTACTAAATAAATTCTTCTAAAATATTTAAGTATTCTCAGCCTTTGGGTTAGATAATAATATAATAATGTGCTGGGTTTCTGGGGTCCGCAAGTAGCTATCAGTACAAGTATATACATACTATCTGGATACTTCAATCACGTTCTCGTCCAGTGTGGCAGAGAAGGCCGTCTTCATTTGAAAAGCAATCTCTCGCTTACCGTTCCCCACCACGGAGTCTGACCCCTGTGAAGATCACGGCGATAAGAGCTGCTCCTTGGAGCTCGAGCCTCATACTACACCCAACTATCACCTCCTCTGAATCTATCCCACAGCTTGCTTCTCGACACCGCTTACTCTCTCAAATCAATTGGCCCTTCGAGATGTCCGGCGGACCATGCGCAGACTGCTTCCGAGGTGATGCCCACGACGGTACACCTGAAGGAACAACAACAACTCTGCACGGCCTCCCAACTTATGTTGCCAACCCTCCTCAAGGCACAACCCCCAAAGGGATCATTGTCTTCATTCCGGATGCCTTTGGCTGGGAATTTGTGAACAATCGTCTACTATGCGATAAATATGCCAAGAGAACTGGAGCTATTGTATACCTTCCTGATTTCATGGGCGGTACGCACTCCCCTCTTCCATCCCCTCACTTTGAAACCTAGACCCTTTCAATTGCTAATCCTATGTATGTAGGCCACCCTATGTCCACAGTCGCGCTTGACCTCATGGAAAAGATCATGAAGCCCGCCTCCTGGCTCACAACCATCCTCTATAAACCCTTCTATGTTCTCCGAGCCGCCAGCTACGCTATCCCCTTCTTCATCGCCAACCGCGCCTCAGTCGTCAAACCCCGCATCTTCACCTTCTTCCAAACCCTCCGAACCTCTGCCCCTCCCTTCGAAACCAACAACCTTAAAATTGGTGCCGCTGGGTTCTGCTGGGGCGGCAAGTACACCATCTTACTAGCTCACGACAATCCATCTTCGCGTGTGCATCGTCACGAATCACAGCTCACAACATCTACATTGGAGCCATTGATTGACTGTGCATTCATCGCTCATCCCTCTATGGTCTCCGTACCAAGCGATATCGAGAATATCGTCGTACCGATGAGTGCAATTGTAGGAGATGTCGATATGGCAATGAGTAAGAAGGATGCGTTGACTATGAAAGAGATTCTGGAAGTGAAGAAGAAGGGCGATCATGAGTGTGCTGTTCTTGATGGGGCGAAGCATGGGTTTGCCGTTCGCGCGATGAAAGATGATACGCATCAACTTGACTGTGCGGATCAAGCAGAGACGCAGGCTGTTAATTGGTTTTTGAGGTGGTTTACTTAGTTGTGTTGGGGGAGATATTCTTAAGATGGCGTTAATGGGCGAGATGCTTCGAGATTGATTCTCTAAAACATACTTTTCTTTTGGGCGCGGGTTGGAATTCTTCACGAATGAATGGTACATAGGGGGAGCTTTGCAAATGCTTTTCGATAGCTTCGTGAGGTAGTAGTTTCTCTGTATAGCACATTTGCATACCGATATGATGGCATTGACGACCGATTCAGAACTGTAAAGAGATTGACCAGGGTCATCTCGTGTTTGCATTGATGCTTATCTGCTCATCAGCTCATCAGTAGTGTCGAGTGTCCTTTTCAAAGGAGCACAGCTTCTGTCTCCTCCTAGTTGCCAGATCTCTGCTAGCAAAATAATCCTCGGCAGATGCCAGACACATGATTCAATACTACGACTACTACTATCAGCAGGAGCAGTAGGAGCAGTAGGAGCAGCATCTATCATCTTTTTCTTGAGTAACACTAGTAGCCATCCCTTCATCCACATCGAGAATTCCCTTTCACGTTTAAATATTAGCTAAGGTCTCTCTATTCATAACTAAACCGATTGAGAAAACATGGAGAATCTTCAGACAAGTTGAGAAGATTTGTTATTGCGGTTTTTGTAGGCATCGCTCCTCTTTCCACGTAGGGATTGGACCCACGCAGAAGAGTAGCTACTATGGCCCCGCTGCATCATCATTGTTCTCCCCTCAAGAACAGTATGAAGAAGAACGTACATACCTTCTCAGCCTCTGCCACGCCCAGCTATTGTCCCCCGCCATTCTCAAGCCATGAGCTTTAGACCAAGTCTCGATACAGGAGAGAAAGCACAGCATTTATTTCTCCGGCACGAACTTCCCCCTTCTCCCCGCCTTAAGAGCCTCAACTTTCCTTCTATCCTCCTCAAACCTCTTTACCATCTCGCCTTGAATCTCCTTCCTCTTTTCTCTCATCTGGAACCTATAAAAATCGCCCATCTCGTCCCTCTTCTTCTTCTCCTTCTCTTCCATCTCCAGTCTTTTCCTCTCCACTTCTTCCGCCCTCGCTGGTCCCGTTCTGCCCCCTCTCGTAACGGTAATAAAGCCATCTTCATCCGGCATATTCCTCGCTCTTTTTGCCGATTGAGCTTTCTCTTCCTCTCGAGCATTGAATGCCGTCATGAACGCATCTACGTTCCTCTGCAGTTCGTTTGCATCTGGAAACCGGAGTTTGTTGTGAAGTGCGTATCGCTGACTGCCCGTAATCTTTTCAGACTCAGGAACACCTTTTCCCCATATTGGCCAATGGTCTTCTCCTCCTTTTTCTTTCTCTTTCCCTTTCGATTTCGAAGCTTTCTTGTGTAATTTCCGTATCGTTTTCAGTGTGAGCTCTACGCTCTTCTCATCGACTAGGACTACCACAGCGGTACTCCCGCTCCTTCTTAACTCTCGATCCCATATCTGCGGTAATTCGACTGTCTCCCCTGCCTCTACTTCGCCATTACTTGCCTGGTTCCGTTTTCGTTTCTTGCTCCCAGCCGCAGAAGCTGCTTTCTGCACTAGTATACCCTCGTTCGTAGAAGATCTCTTCTCGTGCTCGAATGAACAGGATTCAAATTTTCCAGCTCCGAGCAAGGAGGAGAATACGGCGCGCAGATGCGCGACCGTACTATCGATCGGGATATTGACTAGGAAGAGACTTCGCGCGTCGTCTGGGGTAGGGATCTTGGGCGTGTGCGGGCGAATGTAAATTGTATGTGTTGTTGGTTTAGGGTATGCGGGAGTTTGTGGAATGGTAAGAGTGAGGATCGTGTAGTCGCCTATTTGAGACATTTTGATTGAATTCTAACCCCAAGGTCACTTCACGGAAAGCTGGGATCGTTCACGTCGTGCATTTGTGAGGTCGTGGAATTTAGAGATTAGGATCTTTTTTGAAGCAAGAAATTCTAGCCGAGATCTAATCTAATCTTATCCGGTTATGAAATCAAGCTAAGCCTAGCCAAGGGTATCATCCTCCTTTTCCAACAGCAACTCCTGAGCTCCATAATATGCAATAGTACATGTGTTATCCTTCGAAAGATGTCGTGGAGGAAATTAGGAAAAGGTCCGTAAGTCATTTCAAGATATGAGCAAGATTTTAGCAAGAATCAGATCAGGTAAATATTCAATCGATCAAGCCTTCTCGGGATCGTTGATACCACCAGTGGTGATGATATAGGTAGCCTCACGTTCCGGACAGTCTAATTACTGTCAGTTTTGTATTGTGATGCCGATAGTCAAAGCACTCACCAGGTGAGTCCATGATCTTAGCGACTCTCTCCTCACCACGACCTTTGCGGAGAAGAAGTCTAGTGGTAGAGGCATGTGCAAGAATATGACCTCCAGCAGGCTTTCGACCATCAACTCCAGCGAACATAGCATTAGCACCAGGATCTGACATGACTTGATTGGTCTGTAGATATCAGTAGCTTGTTATGTAGCATCCAAGGGAACTCGTTACCATGAAAACAACAAGATTGAATTCTTCAGCCATTTGAGCGGCACGTCGAAGGAACAATCCTAGAGCTTGCTGTCTATCTGCGAGTTCTCCGCGCCCAGTGAAGTCTGTTCGATAGAGCGCCATGATGCTATCAATGACTAGGAGTCGGTACTCATTAGTTGCGAAATTAGCAGCGAGTCCTTCGAGAAGTTCCATTTGCATCTAGATGCTTGTCAGGTGAATTATTGGATATAATTATGGTTGCGACACCTGCCTCGGAGTTTTGAGCTCGAGCATACGAGATATTCTCGCAAGCCTGGTCGGGATCAACTTGGAAATATTAGCATTAGCATGAAAATATGAAAAATGTTCGGAGTCTCTTACCGCCAAAGCGCTCAGCAATCTCCTGAATTCTCTCAGGTCGAAATGTGCCTTCAGTGTCTGGCATCTGTTAGACGGGCAGAGACGACTGACTAAGTGAGGACAAACCAATATACGCGACCTTGCCTTCCGCTCCACCCATCTCCTACATCTTCTGTATGAGAGCAAATCTTGCAAGCGTGCAACTGATCCATACCTTTGGAAGTTGGGCAATAACTGCCAAAGTGTGTGCAAGCTGAGTCTTGCCACATCCTCAAACCATGTTAACGCTAAAGTATATCTGCTGAAGGTGGCAGGCTTACTAAACTCTCCATAAACCTCATTGATACTCATAGTCTGGAAACCACTACACAGAGTCAGTGGCGGGTTGTAGGCTTATGCATATCACTTTACCCGTTCAATGCTGCATCAAGCTGCTTGCTGCCAGTAGAGATTCTGATGCAACGCTCACGAAGGTGACCGAGCTCGGCAGCAGTCATAAAACCAGCAGTCGGCTGAGGAAACGTCAGTGTAAATTTTGACGCTGCATCTTGTACAATACAATACTTACTGAACACTTCTTGCCAGCCTCCTTGATCTTCTCAACCTTGGTGTCAGAAAAACCTTTGATCTTAAGAAGTCTTTTTGACATAGTGCCAACAAGAGTCTAGTGCAAGTCAGATCATGAACCCGCTGTGCAATGAACAGAAATAATGACTTACCGCGACCGTAAAGATGTTATTAGCTTTGAGTTTGGCTATATCCGAGGCATTGACACCTATAAGACTCAGCTGCATTTTCTTATCCTTGATAGACTTGCAAAACTCGCCATGAGCTTGTATCTCATCGATGTCGACGATGAGTGACTATGCTAAGTCAGTGTAAAAACGACAAGCTGTCCAAGTCTACCTACTACCTCTTCATCACCACAGACAGACCCAGCCATGTTTGCTTTTGTTTCGGATAAGGTTTAAATGACCTTAGCTCGACGCGACTCTGAGTTGGTAATACTGGTAAGCGTAATGAAGATGCGACAGAGATTGACGACGAAGCAGGTGTTTTGCAGAGAATACAGCTGTTGTGAAGCTTGGTAAGTGCTGTAAGGATAAGTGTTATGATGCAGATTGGTATAGCAGATGTCAATTCTCCCAGCGGTCCCAGAGTAGATCCTCGTCGTCTGAAGGTAGCACCCAGACAGCGACAGTGCAGAAGATCAGTCCAGACACGACGCCTACTCCGACAATTGTGGCAACAATTTGACTGAATGTCCAGTCTTGGAAGTCAAGCATTGAGAGTCTAACCGTCAAAGTGAAATTTGCGGTGTTGACGGAGGTTTCAAGAAGTCAAGAGGGGACGATACTGTTTTGTGGGGAATCGGCAAGAAAGAAGCTAAGCTGATTGTGGGCTGCTCTCGAGGTGCACAAATCGGAAAGGCACGTGGATTCGACTCTTGAAGCCGTCCTGTCCCAGGGTAGCACAACATTTCTGTCGTGAGATGAAGGGCTATGTCTTGTGCGCGGTGTATTCGAATAATGCATCAAGTCAACAAATATATGCAGCAGAATGATTTCATTTCTCCATTGGCATCATTTCTGCCACGTGATACTCCTGCCTCGAGAGTGCGGACCCGTGTCAGGTCAGCTCATCTGCAGCCTCACATTGCGTCGACTATATAGAAATCTTCGAAAAACAATTATCTTGTATTTTTTGAGCCACTCGTAGTGCAGAATACCCAACGCATAAATAAAACTTAAAAGGCACTCTTAGAGTGTCGAGTTATAGTGCAGGAGAGAAGACGTAGGGCAATGAGATAAAATGCAGGTGAGGAAGAGAGCATGTAAAATCACCAGATTAACGGCAAAATAGAAGTGTCAGTGTAGACGAATTCGTTCATAGAATACTTCATGAACGACTCAGCATCGATTGTGTCACGCTGCTATCGACGGTCTTTCTCCCTACCACTCTCCAATCATCCATCTACCCTTTCCATCGCCCGTCCACTTCCCTCTCTACCTGCGTGCCTTGCCATCGTCTCCGTGCCTCTCCATGTGATTTGATCCAAGCGTGTCTAGGTCCTGTCCAAAATGATCCTAGGACAACAACACGTCTATTTGTGAATCACAGAATTAAGGGCGCAACGTCGTTTAGGTGGTATCTACCGGGTTGCCAGTTCGTAAGGTATGAAATGAATATCGTGTAAAAAGCTTTTAGGTGTTCATGTCAGGAAAACATGAGAAGACCAGGCGCCGAAAAAGCAATCCGTGAATGTTGCTGAAAATGTCGATTTTCGCTTCGTATGCGGAGCCAAAATGCAGAACGAGCGGGGGTTGAAATCCATTGCTTATGTCCAATTACAGGTAGGAAATTGCGATGACCGATTCCACATGATTGATCGATAGTTCATCGAGGCCTATCGAACGGTGGCGATCCCAGGGGAATCTATGCGACGGGAGCAACTGGTGCCACGACAGGGGCGACACCAAGATCAGCGACATCACCAGAAAGGTCACCATTAGTAGCCTTTTGTGGACAGTCGCGAGAAATATGGCCAGCCTCACCACACTGGTAGCAAGTCTTGCCAGCAGTGTTGAGGGGACCACCATTGGGTGCAGTGCAATCGCCTAGGAAGAAATCAGTATTCGGCCAGCATTGAAGATGATAGGGCACACATACGAGAAATGTGACCGAGCTTGCCGCAAGCATAGCACTTCATGGCCTGAGCTTGACCTGAATTTACGTGTCAGTAAAGCTGAGACAACTACCCAAAGAAAAACATACAATCTCTAGCGAAGTGGTTGGGACCTCCGCACTTGTAGCAAGTAGCGGGACGTGGTCCGCCAGCAAAACCTCCACGGGGTGCGAATCCTCCACCATATCCACCTCGAGGGGCACCAACACCACGGCCAGCGCCGGGAATGGGACCAGGTCCAGCTGGGCTGGGGCAAGAACGCTATTGTCCGTCAACATTTGTCCATTTACAACTCAATCTGTATCCACCTACAGCCAAATGTCCTGGTTGACCACAGTTGTAGCAACGACCGCTGGTGCCAGCGCCACTGAGACGCAGAGTTGGGCAGTCTGCCTGGACGTGGCCTAGACCCTGGCAGTGGTAACACTGCTTAGCCTCGGTAGTTCTGGGCAATGGACATCCATTCGACTCGTGTCCTATCCTTGTGTCAGAGAGTTATCGTGGCAGGTCGCATGAGGCTGAGTCTTACCAGGTTGCTTGCCTATGAAAAATTGTCAGTTCATTTTTTTTCTTTCTTTGCATCAGATGTCGGAGCTTGTGACTTACAGTTATAGCACAAGCGCTCAGCAGAAGAGCATACTTCGGCATAGTGGCCAACATTACCGCACTTGTAGCAAGCACGTCGAGAAAGAGAAGACATGGCGACTAGTCGATGCGTCTGCTGGGTTCCATCGTCAGCACAGCAAGTCACAAATGCGCCGTCTTCCGTCGCCCATTCCCGGACAATCTTCTTGCACCGATGCGGCGGCTCATCTGCTTTTTCGGACTGCAACCATTCCTCGACAGTCGTGGCTGGCATGTTGATAGGGTCAGAGGTGAAATGTTGTTGATTTTGACAACCTGGGATTACCAAGATTGCGTTGCATGACCAGCATCCGTCAGGCTGCAGGATGCATGGATCTTGTACGACTCGAGAATGCGATACAGATGGGAATCGCTTTTGGGATGATGGTCGCAAAGTGGATTCCGTCGTACGGGGTGGTTCTTGAGTCGAGAGCAGATGTGCCACCTCTTCAAAAGGCAGACAAGTTCACCGAGGAACATGGGAGCGCCAGGCGCGGGACCAATTCTTTGGGACTTACAATTGTCTTCCTGCTTGATATCCTGCGGCTTTTCCTTCTTCCTTCACAACAGCAACTTCTTCCGTCTACCTTCTTCCCTCCGTGTACGACGTCGCGAACGGACAGCAAAATTGGGGACTTTGTTTGTAAGAGGAGTACGAAGGTAAGTCGCAACGACCCAAGAAAAGAATTTGAAGGAGAGCCGGGTCCAACGCTTGCACGGATCGGGCTTAGCGTCAGGCTCGCCGGAGGTTCGGTGGCGAAGGAGTAGGTAAGATCGAGGGCTTTTGCGCTCGAGCAGCCGCTATTCCAAGGCACGAAGGGACGGACCAGACCTCGTGCGAGCGAGCGAACGGGAATAGGGGCACTATAAACAGCGAGAGGACGAGTGTGTTGCAATGTTCTAGCAAGAGGCCGTGGCAATTCGAGGGGATTTGAACCAGAGCAGCAACAGCAGCAGCAGCAGTCAACACAAAAAAAAAAAAGCCCCATTGTCCGGCTTTTCATTCAGAGCTTATTCCTTTTTCCCGGATTTTTTTTTTCTTGCAGATATTAGCTACTCTGGTGTGCTGGACGTACACCCACAGATCTAGTCAGGCCATATGCTTCTTTTCTATCTCCATTGCATACTCCACAGATGCAGATCTGCCGTCGGTCAGCCATTGCTGAAGATTTTCGGATCCGACGCTTGCGTAGCTGTGCTGTGGATGGTAGCACGCGGGAGCAGTAGTAGTAGAGAGAAAACTGGCGAAAGCGCGTGCTGTACCCACGTGTCTCCTAGTGTCACCCTTATAAAATGTATATCCAATTGAGACACTTGTTGCAAGCCAGTATCCAAGTTCCGAGTTAGACAATGTTGCGGCCAGCGGACCGTGGAACGTTGAGGTTTCTGATGAATATCTAGGCATAAATGTAAAGACATTTAAGCAGGTATTATGCATATCGTTTATTGTCTACATTCGGGGGGCATATGGAAGTAAGACTTTTGCCAGACCTCCTACTATGATACCAGCATAAGCCCATCGCTATTTTATCGAAAGCGATCGAAAAAAAATATTATTGATGAAGGGTTGCTTCCCGTCTAGGGTCGACTGCAGCACAGATTCGGAGGCTTTTAACTTGCTTACAAACCTAGACGATAGAAAATATTTGATGTTCTGTATAAAAGATTTTTCTTATTTTAAGCCATTTTCCTCTCGCTGAACTGTGATAGGAGATGGCGAAAGACGTGTCACTGTTAAAAGTCTCAAAACACTAGGCTCATCTCACAGGAGCACATGTGCCAAATAAAAAGAAGATTGCATATCATTCAAGCCACTTAATATTCATGACCTCAACAAGCGCCTCCCGTAGGGCTAATATACATAGACCTGAAACTTAATGCGCTCAAAACTTTCTCGAATCATGAGAACAACCCACATAAACTCCGTTTTGTGCTGCACTCCAAGCAGGTAGTAATGTCCAAATATGCTTTCCTGACTCCAAACTCCAATGATAACTCTGTCTCACGACGCTATACTCGCTAATGATTACTCGACATGGAATATCTAGATATGTTTATACAATGATAGTATCATTGGGATGGCCCAGGCCATGCTCGCCCTCTCTCCGACGGATGAGGTGGTAATGGAACATCGGTAGTTGGGGCGATGGATCTAGGAGCTGCTTCTACAACATAGTCTACCCCGTCATCTGATAGATATGATGGAGGCCTGTTGGCTGTCGCTGGACGCCCTTCTGTTCTTGAGTTTTGGCGTTCAGATGCAGCTGCTTCATTGCGTTGCCAGAATATACGGTTTGGATCAACCCTCTGTTGGGTGTTAGAAAATAGACTTTCGCATACACTTTGAGGGGTACATACCACTGACTCTCGCCACAGACCATAAGCGGGAGGAGGTAGTTTGGTAGCGTCGCTTTCAATACCAGCCGCTTCCTCGTCACGAGCCAACGCTACCCTGATTGGAGTCACTGGATTTGCGTAGCCACCAGGACCGATCATCGCAGGCAGACCGCGTTGTTCCTGTTCAGTATCGTCTGGCGGATTGATGATCATCATGCACAATCGAATTAGAGCGTGGCAAAAGAAAATAGTCGTTATTAAAATAATGAGAATCAGAAGAACATGGAATTCTTGGCTTTCATTTCGATTCGTGAGAGCCAATGCGAGATAGATGGTTAATACAAGCGTGAGGAACTAGAAGCAATCAACAAGTTGGTCTCATGTGTATTTACTAAATCAAATGTTGGAATACTTACAAGCCCAGAAATGAAACAGCTCAGCATCTTGGCACGAATCTTTCTGTTTTTGATTTTCGGCAGACATCTTCGTTCTGGTTTAGGATATTTTCGTCTTCTCCTCCGCCTGCCCGTCTCGGCCAACTCAGCCAGATGAAGCTCTGCTGGATCTACTCCAACAAATCTTCGTGGAGAACTTCGACGAGGTTCACTTCGGGCCGCCGGGACGGGGGGCTGTGGAGCCTCTTGCCGTATAGAGCTTGCCGTGGCAGGTCGCTCAGCTAATGCTGTGTATGGGTGTCGTAGAGAGCGAGGAGAGTTCAAGGGGGAGTTGCTTCTCTGCGAGCTGTTCGTGTTCGTCCTTGTGAGGTATGGAATAACCAGTCTTGTTGACGGCAAATTTCCCAATCCCAAAGCAATTCGTGGAGTCTTTGGACTCTCTGGTACCGTCTGACTTCTCGGCGTCCCTACGCTTGACCTTCCCGAAAAGAGCTGGTGTATGCTTAACCGCACATTCTCAAGTCTCGTCGGCGGCTCTCGTGAGGTTTGGGACGAACGATCTGGCAGTTGGCTGGGAGGAGGCATGGCGCTTGCAATACTGATGCGTATGGAGGAAGGCCCGGGTCGTGCAAAGTCTCCAATTTGTAGGATCCCAATATACCTTCCCAGGGAATAGCGGTTTGTTTATGTTATCGACCGCCTACACGTCCACCAAGAATCTCAACATGCGCGGGGCAGGCCCGTCAACACGACCGACTTGCGTTGAGGTTCAAATGCATGAGTCGTCGAATAAAAGGTCGAGATTAAGGTCAAGGTCGGTACGGAATGTGAATGTTCGTTAAAGAACGCGGACGATCTAGAGGCCAGTAGCTCTTGATCTTTCAATGGCCAATGTGTTATTGCGAATAGTGATCAGTGGTTGGGTACCAGCAGAAGTGGTGAAGAAGAGCAAGTAAGTGGCATCAAGAGAGCCAAGAGAGTGACAACAATAGCAAGAATACGAAACGTCCGAGTCTGCTCACGGAGCGTCGGGTTGAAAACACACAAACACCAAAAAGAAGGTTGACGAAGGAGAATTGGGCAAGACTCCCTCAGTGAACGAGGGATGAGGGACGAGGATCGAGGCTGCAAAGGAGGGAAAGTGTGTTGGATACGAAGGAAGCACCGACCTTGTGTCGTGCCCCAGGCAAGGAACCTGCGAGCCTGCGATGAAGAAACCCCCAAAGCTCGATTGGCCAATGACCGTGGGCAATAGGAGATCAGCTCAGACAGATTAGGTTTGATGCGGTTTGGGGTGAAGCTGGAATTATTTTGGCGAGTTTCATGTGCGGTGCATCAGGTCCCCTGGTCGGGAAGCCACAGCAAACACCTCCACGAGATTCGCTGTGGGCCAGTCGAGGGATCAAACCGCCAAACGACCGTAACGCTGGCGAGAGCCCGAGCATCAGGGGCGCGCTACAGGCCTTATCATCGCTCATAAGCATCCATTGGGCTAGAAAACCTCACAGATTCAGCGATGCTGGAGATTGCAAGGCAGAAGGAGTTGGCAGGCAGGCAAGCTGCATCGGCTTTCACATGTGTTCATTTGTCTTGTTCCTGCATGTGAGCCCTAGCACATACATGCTTTATGTATGAAGTCCGGCACGACTCTACCGATTTGATAAGAGCATATTCGGCCAAATCGAATTCTGTCCCGTCGATCAACTTCCCAGCGCCGGAGTCTGTACAACCATTGGTGCAAAACAATGCATGAATCACCTTTCGTTTTGCAATGATGCTCTGCGCACGCAAGAAGATCCGGACATATCATCAAACAAGGAGTCCAGCACCTGCGCCCGGTACCGACTCCCACCTCCAGAAATGCTAGATCGAGCCTCGTCGGTCCATCTATTTCCAAGACGACCCTTTTACTGTTCTGTCCGCCCCTTTCTCGGGCCGTGGGTATCGCGAGCTCGTCAGAACTACGCTGGAGGTCCCAAGTCTCACTTCAGCTCCCCCAGAAGAAGTGTTCGATCAGATGAACCGGAGAGGACTGATGTTGTCAGCGTCCATTCCCGCAATTGTTTCTGCCGCAATGACTTACTAATGGGGTCTGAGGATGGGGACATTTCTGCACAATTTACCGTCCCCCTATGCCCGGGCAATTTGTAAAGTAACTTGCCCGTTTCGCTGTTCCAAACAACAATGGTACCGTCACCTGCACCTGCAGCAATTCTCTTCCCATCCGAGTTCCAACTAGCCTTAATGAGGTTCTTCTCCATACCAGCAGGAGCTCCATCAAACGTCCGAATGTGTCGTTCTGTTGGTGCAAACGGTCGAATATCCCATGTTCGTACCGTCGAGTCCATCGAGTTTGACAGGAGTGTCTGGGAGTCTGGAGATATCCGAAGCGAGGAAATCGTATCCGTGTGGCCAAGCATAGAGTAAACAACAGCTTTTCTCCTCATATCCCAGACCTTGATATCATTGTCAATGCCACCAGAATAGAGTTCGTTCCCGGCCTCGGCCAAGGCTACTGCTGTGACCGGAAATTCCGTTTCGATGAAGTCGACAGCGTTTTTGGTCCGAGGGTCCCAGATACCAATATATCCATCATCAGAACCACTAATAAGCAACTCCTCGCCTCTCTTGCTGATGTCCATACTGTTGATAACTTCTTCATGTCCAACGTGCCGTCGTATCCTCGTACCTGTCTCCAAATCCCAACTCGCCAAATGCATGTCTGCAGATGCTGAAAACAGGACTCTCGAGTCGCGAGACCAGTGTAAATCCAGAATCGCTCCTTTGTGACCAGTCAACGTGCCATAATTTTCACAGTTGCCAAAGGTCCTCCAAAGCACTAAGCGGTATTAGCAGCCACATCGGATACAATAGTGCTGAGATACCCACTGATTGATCGATCCATTGATCCTGAAGCAATATAGTTGCCATTGGGGTCGAACTTGGCACAGAATACTTCTCCAGAATGTCCAGTCAACTCCATAACAGGAGCTTGCAACCCTGTTGTCCGCGGGACCTAACAAACGCGTATCAGCAGCTGAAAATTTTACGAAACTCAGCAAATAGAATTGCAATGCTCTTGAAATTTACATACTGCTTGTATGAGCGCGCCATTTGCTGCAGATCCATTGACAACAGCTACAGCCTTGCTGTCCTTGCTGTCCTTGCCCAAGTTTGGTCTCTTCACCACCATCTGGGATGACCCAAAATCGTCTCCTGCGGGTCGCTTTTCCGCCGACATCATAACAGCTGTTCCGAGAATTGAAGCAACTTTTGGTCAATAAGGAACGTGGACGTGATTGCTTGCATTCGAGTCGCAAGATGATGCTTGATATTTTTTGAACCGAACGCGCTAAAACTCAGCCTTTCTGCTCCACACACCCACCGAGCCTTTCGAGAACTCCACACTCGGATGTCCCGCTATGCCCTGGACAACTCAAACAAATACAAGGTCAAACTACTGCAAGCAGTCAGAAGGCCAGTCTTAAGATATGGCGACTAAAGCTGCTAGGATCGGAGAGGAGTAAGTTATTGCCTAGAACTCGAGGACGAGTGCTGATATGAGGCTAGAGTATGGAAGTGAGTACCCTCACAATTAGCTGGCAGATGTTCTTTCGATTGACCAGACTCTCCCAGAAGCCGAGTCGATAAAGTCAATGCTGAACTGGTGACTCTCACCTACGGCACCATTGTTGCGCAATTATGCAAAGATTACGATAGCGACTACGTGGAGGTGAACAAGCAGCTCGACAAGATGGGCTACAATATTGGTCTGCGATTAATCGAGGATTATCTTGCGAAATCAAATACAATGAGGCGGTGTTCGAACTTCAGAGAGACAGCAGAAATGATTGCGAAGGTATCTATTCTCTATGCTACTTGGGGGTTTCATGCACCTAGCTGACTGGACCAGGTCGGATTCAAGATATTTCTCAACATCACACCTACAATTACCAACTGGACGACGGATAGCAAGCAGTTCTCCTTGATCTTCGAAGAAAATCCATTGGCCGACTTTGTCGAATTACCAGATGACGGGAGAGCACAGGATGAGTTATGGTACTCTAATATATTTTGTGGGGTTTTGAGAGGTGCATTGGAAATGGTTCAGATGCAAGTTGAGGCGCACTTTATCACCGACGTCTTAAGAGGAAACGACTCTACAGAGATGAGGATATCATTAATCAGGTACATTGATGACGAGATGCCTGCGGACGACGAATAGGGTGTAGTATAGATTGGAGTCACTGGCGTTCAGATGGTTGGGTGCTGGTGTCAAAGGCGAAATAGGCATGAGACCTTGCATTGGCGCTGACATTGACTATAGTGCATCAAGTAGTACTGTAAGCACTCCCTCTTTTCTACATATCATGGATATGATTGTTCGCTTTGACACTCTCTTCACGTATATTTCTTTTCTTGTTGTTCAGCGAGGGTGCTACCCCTCTATGGGTGTTCCTCTGAAGTAGTTGATCTTGTGATCCCCAATTTGCACATTTCCAGCTGCCACATGCTGGTGCTTTCTACTCAAGGACCCTGTTATATAGAGTTCACTTCCACGACTCGGTCTCAAGGCAGAAAATACCAACGCTTTTTATCTATGACAGCTGCCCTCTTCTCTCCTCTTTTATTCATATACAGCCCATCAAGTTGGCGACATAACTAGAGTTTATTGGTTAAACCTTTCTCTTCACTGGTGCATCTCGATCTGTTTCTCCAATGACATTTACGGCGCCCTAGTCACTTGAATACCCTACTACATGACCTATTCCTTTCCAGAGGCCAAGATATCGCGAACTGAGTCGTTGGCGGTTCCGATTATCATTTATTTATATCAACACTTTTATCGAGCTGTCTCCCGATTAAAAACTTACCTCTTGCTTATTGCCTTTCCAGAAGCCATATGCAAACATCCATTCAACTTTATACGATCCAGAAACAGAATAATCTATGGTCAAGTGATTCAAAATGGAGGTTATATTATCGGCCCTAAACCCTTGGGACTGATGTCTGAAATGTACGAAGACTATTTCCATGCAATACCAATTCAGCAGCTTAGATATGAGCATATCAACGGCAATCTCGGTGGCTAGCAACAATCTCTGGAGCTCATGGATAATATGTCTTTTTCCATCGTCCGGCTACGTCGGCATCCCGGTTCGTCAGCCTTCCCAGCCTCCTGATTTCAGTTCCCATATCACGTGACTTAACACCACTCCCCAGTATTCGTACCAGAAGGCGGCGCTGACCAGAAACCGATATATCACATAAAACTCCGAGTTTGTAAATCTTGGTGGAAGATAATGTGCACTTTCTTGCATGGCCAGAGGTCACTCACGAAAAGGAGGAAACCAAAAGGTGTGACACCGAAGTAGACGCCGCTCTTATCCGGCTCAATGTTCTCACCATCTCCTGGGCACTCTTGACTCCGGACTCTTTGGAATAACATGAACCTAGATATCTACTTGCAATAATGTATGGATAAAGCCACAAATTCTTAGCAACCCGAGAGCAGTCTTTTCAGCGTTTTAAATGATTTTTAGTACCGTGGAAAGTACCAGTCACCAACTAATCGTAGGCTCACGTGAATATAAGCACTCATGTGATCTAAAAGCAGCCGCAAAACTAGACAGGAAGAGACTAGCTGGTATGGAAAATGCTCGTTCTCACGAATCTACGTCTGGCACATTTTTCCGTTCATATCTATATCCCTCCTTCAGTTTTGAACGCAGTGTGCTCGAGATTCATTTCATATTCTTTGCTACTGGTTGTTCGTTGCCGTTCCCAACCCGCAGCCGTTCGATGCGACGTCTGTTGAGTAGCCTTGCTTGCTGTGTCAGAAAAGCGTTCTGAGAAGTACGGTGGATACTGCATAGCGTCACTCCACACCCCCATCTGGATCCTCCCGTTACTTTCACAGAGACTCACCTCAACCGCATCGCAGCTCGACCCGCCATCGACGACCCATTGAGTCGACTCCCACAGGGTGAATATCTCCAGTCAGGGCACACGCCAAAAAGAATCGCCCCAGAACCTTTGCCTCCCGACGCTCTCGCTTGCCTCCATCACGCGCCTATCGCATTCCCTTTTTCTTCGCAAAAAGGGTGTGAGACGGAAGTTACACGTCGGCCCACGGTCTCCGATTACCAATTTGCCCTCCTTTGCGCTACATCTACCGGTCAGGACGACGAGCAGCTGGCAAGGAGGATATACTATTCTGCAGAAGGCGTTGTTTCCAGAAGATCTGCAGTTGCGACACATTCGGCTCTAACCGCTCCGCATAGAGGTGCGGTGGCTGACGGAGGGTTTTCCACGCTCGCAGTCTGCAAGGCACAGGGACGAAGAGCGAAAACTTTCGCGATCCAGATCCGCGACGATGAACAACGTGAATATGGCCGGCATGAATGCCATGGGTGGTCCCGTTGGTGGTGGGATGCCCATGGGAATGAATAATGGCGCTGCTGCAGTCCGACAACCGATGCCCGTCAACGATAACCAACGGTCGCAACTTAACACCTATATCTACGAATATTTCTTACGGAATGAGATGTATGATTGTGCGAGATCGCTGCTTAACAGTGATCAACCCATGAATGTTTTAAAAGACAGTCCGGGGCGTCGTCGCGAAAATGGGGCTGGTGACGAGGGTGGAGAAGGCGAATCCAAAGACGATGTCGACTCAAAACGACCCTCTGATCTCCCAGAACCCAACGTACCTAAGGAATGTCCTGAAAGCTGCTTCTTGTATGAGTGGTGGTGTTTATTTTGGGATATGTTCAACGCGCAACGTGGAAAAGGGGAAGGCCGGAACGTCTTACAATATGTCCACCATACGCAGGTTAGTTATTAAGTGAAGCTTACATTTGATGAAACGAAACTAACAGTCCTGTAGTCACAATCGCGTATGAGACAAGAACAGCAACAGCAAATGCTTAGAGGACTAAGAGGCAATATGATGCCTCAACAATATGAACAGATGATGATGCAGCGAGGGCAGCAGCCGAATGGCATGAGTTTAAATCCAAACGAGTTGCGACAGAAAGCCATTCAAAATAACAGAAACACGTAAGTTGTTTCTTTCAGACTTGTTCTCGCCACTTTCTAACCATTTTCCGTAGGACTCCGCAGCAGCAGCAGCAGCAGATGATGATGGCACAACAACAGCAGAAGCAGCAGGCAATGCAACGAGATCCTTCGGATGGTAACAATCAGCAGCGCCCTCAATCTCCTGGTTCAGCAGAGAATGCTCCATCCCCTTCGAAACGACCTCGTCTCGACGGAACCCCTTCTTTTAATCAACAAATGCCAAATGGGAGAGGACAAGTTGCAGGAATGCCACAACAGCAGGTGGGAGATACTGGCCCCAGCAATGCTCTTCAAGCTGCTCATATGCAGCTTACCAATGGCATCGAACAAAACAATCTGACAGCTCAGCAGTTCCAGAACCTCGCAGGCGGCCCGAATGTCGTGAACGCACAAGCAAACCTTGGAGCTTATCAAACAAGTATGGCCCGACAGCAAGCTCAACAAGCCGGTGCAATGGGTGCCGTCAAGCCTATGCCAAACCCAGGCGGACCTCAGAACCAGGGGTCACCCATGATGACGCAGGGACAAGATGGCGGAGCGATCGCCAATTACTACAACCCTGGCGAAATTGGGCCAAATGGAATGAGGGGTGGACCGGGCGGCCAACCGGGCACCTCTGGTGGTAACCATGCACTACAAGATTATCAGATGCAACTCATGCTCTTAGAGCAGCAGAACAAGAAAAGACTCATGATGGCGCGCCAGGAGCAAGACAACATGATGCCACGTCCCGATGGCCAGGGAGCACCTGGAGCTATCGGACCTAATGGTCAACCCTTCCAGGGTGCTTCACCGCAAGGTGGACCTCGCAACTCGCCTAATCCCGGGGATCAGATGAAGAGAGGCACGCCTCACATGAACAATGCTGGTATGCCATCGCCTCTTCCTGAAGGACAGTCTAGAGGCTCTCCTAGCAGCGGTATGAACTTTAACCTACAAGGTGGCCCTATGGATCCTCAATATTTCAACAAGATGAATGGCATGGACCCGAACATGGTCGCGGGTATGCCTAACGGCATGCGTCCTCCAAGCTCCCATCCTGGAGGTGCCTTTAACCAAATGACACCACAGCAACAACAAATAATGGCACGTCAACAACAGCAGGCACAGCAACAGCAGCAAGCTGTCCAGAATCAATGGCAAGCCGGGCCTAATGGACAAATGATGCCCCAAGGTGCTCAAGGGCCTCCTCAGAACATGGGCACCCCTCAGCAACGTACTATGCCACCACCCTCCGTACCAGCAGCTGGTGCAGCTGCCAATGGCCGTGCAACCTCGTCCCCCCAGCAGAACCCTGCACCGGCAACGCCTTCACAGGCGAATAAGCCAAATCCGAAGAAAAAGGCTACAGCTGAGTCAAAGGATTCCAAAACAAAGGTATATTTCTGCGTTAAATGGATTTTTTGTAGAAATGTTGACATTGATGACAGCGGGCTGCAAAGAAGGGATCAACCGCAAACCTCAACGCCGGTGCTACACCATCCGCCGACGCCGACGCCACAGCCGCAACACCTACACCCGCGACCCCGATCACCCCCGTCCACCCGAAAAGCTTCGCCGGTCAGAATGGTGCTGTCCCGCCTGTTGCCAATGGACAATCGACAGCTTCGAACGCAAATACTGGAGTCATGTCTCAGCAGCCAGATCCTGTCAGTTTCATGGACAATAGCGTAAGTTGTACCTATACCATGTTTCCTGATGTACTAATCGTCTATAGTTCGATGCTTTTGGAACTACCGGTATGGAGTTCGCACAACCTGGTGGCAACAATATGGACGTCCTCCAGGATTTCGACTTCGACTCTTTCTTGCACCAAGATGATACTGTCGGAGATGGCTTCAATTTCGACACGTTCAATGGTCTAGACGGTAATGAGATTGGTGCCGATTAATCGTCAAGCCCTACTAAGTGTCTATCAATTTCCCGGCGTTTTCGAGCATACCTTCCGGCGTTAAGCGGATCATACCATCTCAGTCCCGGCGTGTTCTACGTTCATGCGAAAAGAGTCCAGGTTTCATGATTAGAAAGAGCAAGTTCTGAGGGTCTCAAAAATTCATATTTCTACATACATGTGTCGTTTCAATGCGATAGGATAAGGGATGATCGTGCTTCTTTTGTTTTATGTTTATGCTTGAGTATCGCAACGAACGTACCTATAATAACTGCTGTATTCCTGCTGCCTCGCAGTGCGCAAGGCATGCAGCGGGATGTGGATTTTGGCGTTGGGGTCGAATCTCAACAACTTCTTATCTGTTTATTACTGTTGCGTGTTAGGACCCTGGATAAGGTGGAATCCTGTGTATTTATCATCGAGGAGCAAGCGGCTATTGAAGGGGACGAAGACTTGATCGCAATAAAGCACAACTCATGTTCACTTGGTGTTTGAGAACAGTTGAGTGAATCTGCTAACGTTATCCCCTTCCATTCTTGCGGCTACACTAGACAAATGGCGTTTCATCGCATTAGTCAGAACTTCCTGTCTAGGATTATGGAAAATCTACTAAATTTATCAAACCCCGAATGGCCGCCAATGCGCTTGTGTTCCGCGCCACCGTTTACCCTTCGCGTCTCGCGTCTATCTGCAGTGTTCTTACTCACACACTCCCTGTTCCTTTCTCTTCCTTTTCGTACGGTCAATGTGTTGCTGCTGCTTCTCGTAAATTCCCTGTTCCTCGCCCACACCGCCTTCGCACGTCAATTTTCACGCTCGAAAACAGGTTTTCAAATCCAGCCCCTATCTTAGACGAGAATTACCCCTTTTCCTCTCGCTACACATTCTCATTCTATCACGAAGTTCATTTTCACGTTCTCCAATCTGACCTGGTCTCGAATAGTGTCATCAGCAATCGTCCAGATTGCCACGAACAATCATGGCACCAATACAACCACCAGATCTCAATGCGCCGTGGCACGAAGACATCCTTCTCCAAATGCGCACCAGCAAAATGAAACCGATGCTCAACCTTGCTATCACCACTGGCATCTATAAAGAACCACGTCCCGAGCGCGTCTTTTGCTCCTCTACAGGCCTCGACGCTGATGAACACGATCTTACATTTCACGGCGGAATCGATAAAGCTGTGCATCAATATTATCCAGGTCATTACGTAAACTGGCGTAATGAATTTCCCCACGCAGAGAGACTCGATGCCTTCCAACTCGGTGGTTTTGGCGAGAATCTCGTGAGTGAGAAAATGAACGAGAGAAATGTTTGTATTGGTGATAAGATCCGGATCGGGGGAGTGTTACTGCAGGTGTCTCTTCCAAGACAGCCGTGCTTTAAGCTGAATCATCGATTTGGGCTCAAGGGATTCGCGGCGCAGACGTGGAAGAAAAGTCGGACAGGATGGTATTATCGAGTTCTTGAGGAGGGATGGATGGGTGTTGGTGACCGGATTGAGCTTGTAGAGAGGATTCATCCGGAGTGGACGATCGAAAGGATTCAAGAGTACCTTCATCGTGATACAAGTAATCTTAGAATGCTACTTCAGGTGAGCATATTGTGTCATGCGAATAACGACCGTTGTAGGAGCATAGAAAGCTAATCGCTAAAACAGCTATCGAACATCGAAGAATTTGGCAATGAAGTCAAAGGTGGCCTCAAGAACTTGATTTCAAAATGCGATGCCGAGCTAGCTGCAAGAGACAAGAAGAAAGAACCCGAAAAGTGGGAAGAATTCACGCTCGTTGAGAAGAAATCCCAAACTCCTCACATCGCATCCTTCGTATTCTCAAAGCCTGGCGAAGGTGAGGAGATTAATCCAGGATGGTTCGCTCGTCTCAAGCTCCCAAACGGCTTGATCCGGTCCTATTCCATCGTATCTGGAGACACACATAAATTCCAGCTCGGTATCAAGCTTGAGGAGGACAGCCGAGGTGGATCGCAATACCTCCATAAGCAGCTCAAAGAGGGAGATAAGATTCTTGTTGGGAAGTTGACGGAAAGTGTTCCGATCAAGGGACAAGCTTCAAACCATATCTTCATCGCAGGTGGTATTGGCATCACGGCTTTTCTCATGCATGCCGATATCTATGGACAAATTAACTTCAACTACACGCTGCATTACGCTGTCACTAGTGAGGAGGAGATTCCCTTCAAACCGCTCCTTGACAAGATGGGTGCCAAGGTGGTGATCTATGACAAGAGCAAGGGACAGCGAATGAACATTCAAGAGATCTTGAAAGATCGGACTTGGAATAGCTTCGTTTATGCATGTGGACCACAACGCATGATCGATGATGTTGTCAGGTCAGCAAACGCAGTGGGAATGTCGCAGGATGAAGTTCATTATGAGGCGTTCCAGATTAATACATCTGGAGATCCGTTCACGGTTGAATTGAAGAAATCGGGAAAGGTGCTAGAGGTCGATGCTGAGAAGACGCTGTTGCAAGTTATGAGAGAAGCGGGATTGGACGTTGATTCGAGTTGTGAGACGGGAAATTGTGGGACTTGTAGAATTGAGGTTTGTGATGGGAAGGTGGAGCATAGGGGGAGTGCGTTAAGTGAGGAGGATAAGGGAAAGGCGATGTTAAGTTGTGTTTCCAGAGGAATGGGTCATTTGGTTATTGACTTTTAGATATTGGTTGGATAGGATTGGCGATATTTCAGAGATCGCCTGCAATGCCTTTCGGATCGCACGACGTACTGATTGAACGTGGGACTACTTTATTACCTTAAGGAGCGCTCCTGGTGGTACATTCGTTTCATACTTAGAAGGATTATAGATATTTACGAATTCAGCAGAGCGGTCCATTGGTGATAAAGAAACTCATTATCGAACTCTCGCTACGGGCTTCTATATATCATGTTATCGGAAAACAGGGACATGTTCCAGGAGCAGATTTTCAAAGGCTTGCTGACACCCTTACGTGGATATTCACTACTGCTTTTCTTCTCGAGCAAAATTGAGCTTACCCTTGGCTTGACAGGCACATCACCTTACAAGAACTGAGATGAGAGGGATGGCATAATAAGCCTTTCAATATCTACTTGTAGCTTACGGGCTCAACAAGTAATTTGACGAACTTGACCGTCTACGACTATTGATTGAACTCGAGGGCAAGGGATGCAATCGGCGTAAATTCCAAAAGCTAGTAGAGTTGCGTGCAAAGGATATACAATCGAGAAAAATGGTGCTCTTGAGTAAGTCCCCATAAAAGTGAGAGCAGATATTCAATTGCGAAGTTATACAATCTTACCATTTGATGTTCAATACTCCTTTTTGAACTCTAAATCGTTCACGTCACAAACTTCAGCTGTCGCTGAGCCTTGATCACTCGACAGAAGATGTACTTCTGCAAGCGAGATGCAATGAGAGGGATAATATGCAGCCTTAAAACAGAACGGATCTGTTTTATAAATTTGGAACGACAAAACCAGCCAAGAATGAACATCAGTAACTAAAACTAAAGGAGAACATCCAAAGGGAGCTCTTTCATATAGCAATGTCCAAGAATATCAAAAACTTAGAAAAACATAACGACAAGGAGAAAATCAGAGGGCGGAACGAACATTATACTCCACAATTACTAGGAACTCTTATCAAGTCTGGCGAGGGACACGACTGAATGCAGTCTCTCGTCTCCTGCGTCGCTAATGTCAGAGTGTCGTAGTCACTTAGCAGTTCTGAATCTGCTTAGAAAGTCTATTACTGAAGTACAGATATCCTCCACTGTATTGGAACGAAGGTAAAGTATTCTAATGTTGAACAATGAGCATCACCAATAGCCGCTTAGATCTCTAGCAGTTTCAATGTCTGGATCTCGAATTGCTTTAGAGATCTAGATCGGCTTGGAGAATCTATTACCGTTTCACGGACATTCTTAACTGCATCTGCAGGAAAACGGCACGTATTGATGTTAGACATTGAGCTCTGAATCTCAATAGATCATGCCTAAACTGAATTAGAATGTTCAATTCACTGTTCGATATCGAAGGTCCAAAAATAAGCGAAAAGGTATTGTGAGTTGAGCTAAAAGTGAATATACATAGTATTGTGGTCGAAGCGAGAATTTTCGGGGGAAGCACAATAGGAGCCAAAATGCTACCCATTGTACATCCTCGAATTATTCAATAAGATCAAGATATAAGTCAAGTTGATTTCGCACTTCCTTGAAGATCCTTTTCTCTCTCGTCCTCTTCTCAAATCTCACATATCGAAACCAGCAACACCAACCACCAACCACCACCAACCAACAACCAACAATGCTTCCAAAACGCAACAGCGGCATCGGGTTCGGCGGGTTCCGCCCGACGCCCTCCTCCTCGCCCTCATGGGCTTGCTCAGCAGCTCCTCCCTCCTCTTCCGCCTCCTCTTCCGCCTCCGCCTCCTCTTCCACCACCTCCTCCTCTGCCGCCTCCTCCTCAAAACCACCTCCAAAGGCCACCTGTCTTCCTGAAAACTCCGACGGAGACGTGGAGATGACCGGTATGGACAGCGTCCCGACTTCCTGCCCGCCTCTCTTGCCGCTGGGTCGGTTTGCTACCATCACTGTACGAGGGTTCGTCTACGGACACCTCTGCAGCCAGATGGAAAACACTCTGGCCCAGCGAGCGGAGGGTGGAATGGAGTGGATGACGGATGCAGAACATGTCCGGTTTCTCAATGCGGCATACTACCAGCACTGGGTAAGTCATTTGTCACTGGACATTCATTTTCCTCTGTATTCTACAGAGCTTTCATCCTTCTGTCTTCGCAGGGAGTAGATGACAAAACAAATCGAGATGCCGAAGTCTAGGAGAAAATCTGTTCATGGGAGGAAATGCAAGAACCAACACTGACTGATGTGTGCTTTACAGGGAAGCTTGGATATGTTGCTGTAAAGGGGCGCTGGCGCCGCCAGGGAGCAGGGCCCGTGCGACCCCTGCAAACTGGCACGAAGGAGACGCGATATTTTGTCAACCCCACAACCGCGATCTCCCTACAGTCCTTCCACAAAGTCCACGAATTCAACATGAGGCTACGCTTGACCGTAAGGCGCCACGGCCTCCCGGATGCCCCCGTTGTTTGGATTGTAGATACAAGTTCATCACCTTCTCCTACCATCTCTCAACTTTTGGAGGCCGTCAACGAGGCTATACCTATCGAATCCGACGGGGATTGGGGACTTGAGGACTATGCAGTTGAATTGAAAGGCACAAATGGTGCTAATTACGAATGTCTTCACTTTCAGCATGTTGCTGCTGTTATGAAAGAAGATGACGAAGTCATGTACGCATTTCCATGTCCTCGATGCAACTTCAGAGAGCTAATCTCCCTTCCAGTATCCGACCACTACTTACACAAGATATCAAGATACGACGCGTTTCTGGACGAAGGCAGATTTCAGCAGAGGGGAAACACCTGTACGACGGCCTGGCATTCGGACGACCACTTCTTAGACGCCCTGCCGACCGACCTCCGATCACCATACCTCCACGAAAGAAACGCCGCGTTACGTACGATGATGAAGAACATGATGAAGAGGATATCCCTGCACTTATGGAGCAAGGTGAAGAGGAGTCTGATAGTGACGCAAACAAGCAACTCGTTCTCCATGCAGATTTCGATGACGAGGACTCGGACGACGACGAAGACTTTGTTCCGGGTGGAGATGATGAGGGCGAGGACGAGGGAATTGACGATGAAGATAATGATAATGCTGATGAGGAGGTCAATGAAGATTCCAACCCGATGGCTGCCCTCATCGCCAGTGCAAGGGAATTAGCTAAGGACTACGCTGATGAACTGGAGAGCGAAAGTGAGATGGATGAGGATGCAGCAGAGACATCTAATCAAAGTGACGATATTCTCGCCGAAGTAGTCGCAAAAGGCAACGAAGTTCACGATGAATACATGGTAGAAAGTCTTGATCAAAGTGAGGATGTTCAGACCAAAGTACGAGAAAGCCTCGAAACCCCCGTTGAAGGCGGGCTAGCTCGCGAATCGCCTGGCGCATCAGAGGTCAAAGATGTCAACGAGTCTGCGCTGAATAACGTTCCGGAAAGTCGAAGAGTCAAAATCCGTAAGTTGCACTCAGCATTTCCTAAGTCGCCTATGGCTGTCTGCAAATATGTCCTGAATGGCACAAATGGAGACATGGGTGAAGCATACGAAGCTATGGCCCGTGGATTCAGACCTGTCAAATCCAAGAATGCGATTACTGAGATCTTCGAAGACACCTCAGATCTATCAATATCGAAGACTCGATCACAAGCCAAGACGCCCATGGTGATAGAGCCTGACAGTCGAGATATCGTGGATCTCGATTCCGAAGAGACTTCGAACTCTGTCCTACATCATTATGATCAGAGAGGTTTGCCCCCGGGATCAATCAAGTCTGGCAAGGCGCTATCATTCATGGCAGAAGCTTTGCATAGCTCGCCGTCTCGACCGCGCTCGGAGACGAGAAGATCTGCCTCTGTTGTTAGTAATAAGAGTATCAGATTTGCAATGGACGAAGAGTTATCCCACGGTCTCACATCTACTCCCTTCATAGACAAGGAGTCTCAGGTCGTTGAATCAAGCGAAGATAGCGAGAGTGACGATTCTAGCGATGACGACTCCGACAGTAGTGACAGTAGCGACGAATCTAGCGACGCTGAAGAGAGTGGTGCTGAGGAGAGCGGGCCTGGCGATGCATCGTCTTCTGGAAGTGACAGTAGCAGCGATTTATCAAGCGACTCATCAAGTGAGGATGATTCACCAGAAGAAACATCTAGCAAGCCTTCTTCAACTGCTCCTGCTCCCGCAGATACTGAATCACCATCTTCTAACAAAGCGAACTCAAAGCAAGGTCCAACGGTGCCACCTGGCCAGGGTTTGCAGGCGACTCGGAAGCGAAATCAGCGCAGAAAATTGGTAAATGCTCTGGACAGGTACAAGAAGAAGGGCATCCTGCCAGCGGGGACTACCCTTACCGAATTGTCAAAGCTTGACATCAATGACAACACCCCGCCAGAAGTCGCACTTGTGGCATTGGAAGATATCAGAGCCTCCAAGACCAAAACGCCCACACACACTCTCTCTCCTGCTCAAGCCCAACCACAGGACTTTGAACGTCGCCGACAACAATTGCTTGAGTCTCTGGCTTCTGGCGGCATTGAAGTCAGCTCAAAGTCTTACGGACTCGAAAGGCCTACATCTGTCCAAAGTCCCATCATCACTGAGCCAACGCACACTTCGTCGAGTGAAGCAGGGGCATCGCAATCTGTTCCCGCTTCATTCACAAGTGAGTCCGAACAAGTTGAGCCCAAGCCTATGGGGAAAGCAGTCACAGCCGAAGTCATGAACTTAGATGCGATAAGGCCATCAACAGCTCCAGAACTCCCCAAGCTTGACACTCCTCTTCCCTCTCCAAAACCACAACCCATTTCCGCTGAACCATCTCATTCAGCTGCACGTCGATCGAAACTGGATCTTGGTGCCGGTCGACGGCTTTTATTTGGTGCATTGGGCGTGAAGGTTCCAAGATCGAAGAAGGATGAGGAGAAATTGCGAAGTGACCTTATGAAAGATGTTCGACCTCTTGTAGCCCCAAAACCATCTGAGACGATCGAGTCTCTAGCAGAAGCAGTAGAGGAGGATCCTGAAGCATGGAGAGAGAAGATTATATACAGAGCAGTCGAGTGTGTTCAAGAAGGGGTTGAATTGAGCGAACCTCCCTTCCCTTTTATTCAGCGATGGGATCCGCAACAGCAACGATCGTGGTCGCACAATGGCAAACGCAAGCAGGCTGAGCATCCTCAATATTATCAGGAGAATCCGCGCGCATCAAAAAAACAGAAGCGTCGGAAAGGTAAACATAATTACGCCGAGGAACAAGAGTACCTTGATGCTTCCTACGAGCCAAGCTATCAAGATGAGAGCTTGGAGCTACAGTATGACGATTCTACTCAGTTCACGAGACCTGAAGACGAGGATGTTGAGGGCGAGATTAGCTTGCAGTTGATGAATGGCATCGAAGGCCCGGACGCCGCGTTCAGTCAAAACCCCGATGATTTGATATCTCTTCCAGACGACCCATCCTCTTTGCCAGACTTAAGAGCTGGAGAGGCAAAGGTGGGAATGATCATTGCGTTCAAGAAATTAGACTTATCGGCAGCAACACAATGGCAGCCCATAGTCTCACCGTACCGTACTGCTATCGTCATCACTGTTCATGAAGATGGTTTGCTCCAACTTGCGCTTGCGATGCGTGATCGTGAGCGGAGTGAGAAACGGTATGATGAGGAGACCGGAGGGAGGATCTATGAGAAATTCGAGATGGCTGTCGACGATGACAATGATGAAATACAGCAAGAGGATGGTATGCTCGACCTTTATTTTAGTGATCTTATGGAACCAAAGATCGTACAGCAACCTCCAGCAAAATATGAAAACGATATCATTGTGGATGAAGCACCGCAACTAAAAGAAGCAATCAGTTTTGATGATTCGACTACATTGAGTCAACAGGAAGAACCTATTGAAGCACCATTGTCCCACGTCACAGAGACACCTCTCCATTCCGATGCTCCAGAATCTCATCATATGGAAGAAGCTGTTGAAGTCCCTGTCGCTGAGAATCCCCTCCCTAAGGTTGTGTTTCCGGCAGCGGCTGTTGTCGAGAGCGTCTCTGTGCAGAGTCCCACACCAGTTGAGACTGGATCTACTGATTCTTCATTGAGAAAGCCCGCGGTCAAGGAAAGATACAGCGTTCATCCTGCAATATCTGCGGCCCACTCAGATGACGACCTTTCAACCAGAAACGATATCTCTCCAGAGCCCATTTCAGAGGACACGAGGCAGCAAATAGCCCACTTAATGAAGGATGCTGATTTTCGATCCGATGTACCGTCTTCTGTCCTAAGAGATATACAGCCCGAGTCCATGCAAAGTCCTGGTGAGGCTGCAGATCTTGAAAAATTGTTGAAGGACATGACTGAGCAAAATGACAAGGCATACTCCCCCAAGTTCAACGGGCTTGGATCGTCGCCTATCAAAAAGCTAAGAGAGTCTTCACGCTCCCCAAGTGAGGGTCGAGTGGAGGTCCGAGACTCTTCACCAACTCGCAAACGCAAGGAGCACCCCCAAGGTTCTGTGAATGAGCGTCAGTCATCGAATTCTCCCAGTAAGGCACCTCAGTCAAGCTGGGAGACTGTCGATCCTCATTATCAGAGTCCAACTCCGCCACCTACTCGACAAGCAGACTCTAGCTGGATCACGGAAGACTCCCAGATACATTCTTCTAGTCCGCCTGTCCCAAAGCCTGCCAAAGCCAGCCCGAAGATCAAGTCACTCAGCACCAAAGCGCCGATCGGTAGAGCGCAGGCTCTGTGGGAGGCATTGCAGCCTAAGGCGAGAAAGAAGACTCCAGATTCTGATGCCGAAAGCACCAGGACTTCTCCAGATCCGGTTCTGCAGCTCGATGGTGTTGATGAGAAAGGCTCGAATACGAGTGTGCAGTATCCCAAACTTTCCGCAGCATCATCATTCACCAGTCAGATCACGGATCATGGTCACCAGCCTGATTTCAACTTTGACGACAGTGGAGCCATTGGCAACGACGCTTCCAAAGCTGTTGACTCAGATGCTGAGATCATGGATAATTATTCTCCAGAGCCGCACCACAAGCGCCAGCCAAGTCGCTTTGAAGCCGCCAGTAAAATTGCCGTCAATGATGATCCTTTCGATTCTATGTCTGATCTAGAACCAAGCCCTCCGGCTCGCATAATCGGCAATCAAAAGCGTATTGAACCGCCACCTCGCCCTGCTGTACCGGATGATCCCTCAACTGATGATGACACCTTTCCATCTCTCGAAGCTTTGTCACAGCAATCAGCTACCATCAAACGAGAGAAGTCTCGAGAAAAGTCGACCAAGCCTGCAAGACCTACAAAAGTTGACAAACCCCTTCCGACCGCCAGAGCATCAGTCCGAGTCGGAGAGCAGTCCGACACCGAAGACCAGACGACACCTAAAGCATCGCAGAAGCAGCGGGCATCCTACAAGGACCAAGAGCTGAAGAAATTAAGTTCAGAAAAGCCAATATCTCAATCACGCGCTTCTGTTCCACGTGCATCCCAGCCACTTGCTTCACAAAACGATCCGATCGATCTGACTTTGGATTCCAGCGATGCCGAGCCCGTGGCACAGCCTCTGGCCGAAGAGTCTGATGATATTCAACCTGTAAGATTCCGGCGATACAAGCTTGACGATGATGACGACGAAGAATTTCAAGACGAGTCAAAATGGGCTTCGAAGAAGACGAATACACTAGGGGGGGTTGAGACTAGAAGACATACGAGTGTTGGCTTGAAAAACTCTTCTCAGACATCGCTCAATTCTAAAAATCGGAGGAAGACTAGTGCACAGTGAAGAATGGACTGTGTATGTATAAGTAACTTATTTGCTTTTGCGATTACGATATACCATAGCGTCTGTCTGTGGCTAATGAAGTTAACCTATGCTGCGCGCAGAGCATGAAGACACGAGGAAGTCACACTTGATGGGTCGTTGGCAGGCGAGCATGAGCGCCTTGCTGTACCGTACATATCATGGCTGGATGCTATTAATGAAAATATTCACTGATCATACCCCTTTTTTTGGCTTTGTGACTGTGACTGCTATCAATTATATCCCAATCTTTGGTCCGAAACTGACAGTTGTCGCGATCACAGCCTTTTGCTGTTGTTTCATGTATCAACCCCCTGAAACGCTCATTCGCTGACACGCTTTCGTACCGAGCATCCGAGGAAGAGACGAACAAAGACTGCTCTCGGGTCATCGAGCTTGTCTTTCGGGATCGAGATGTAATGTTTCATGAATCTAGGTGATTGCTTCATAGCCTTTAGAAAGGCCAAGAGATCTAGCGTATGGTCGTGCATGCATGGAGGGTTTAGAACTCCTGTTCAGATTCCTTGTTCTCGAACGCACGAGGGATAACTTTTGTGAGCTGCACTGCCTTGCTTCGAAATTTCAGAACTTCATTTCATCTTTTGAAATTCTCCAGAAAGGAAGTCTAATTGTATTTACACTTACACCGTGATTCGAGAATCATCCGTCGAGACAGCCAGCAATCAAGGCTGACTAGAGCTGCAGCCGAAGTCCAAGTCCATTCTAAGCACTCCCACCAATCACGTTACCAGTACCTCCTGCCTTGTCTTCACAAACCAAGAACCAGTTTCCCAGTCTCCTCGTTTTCCTCTTCCTCATTATCGAAGACGAGGACGAGATGAAATCCATATACTTCAGCATTCTTTTTTTGTATTCATTATTCGAGGCTTCATTCGCATCGAGGAACTCCTCGCCTCGAACAGCAAATGTACCGCGAAGCTTATCGATAAGCCTGATCAGCCCCACTTCGACTTTCCCAGCTACCTCCATTTCTAGTTCGATCTCCACGGTCACGACGCCTACGAAAGCTGGCGGCAATGATGCGGATGCTTTTATCACTGCAGCAAAGGCCACTGTGACACCTGCCCCGGAGGTGATTATTGATGCCGAAGGAAATGTTTTGACTTTGGTGCATGGTGAAGATGAGATGGAAGGAGAATTGCAGATGAAATGGCATTTAACAACATTTACGAGTTGTCATACTTTTGATGCGACTTATACTTACTGCGGACTGTAAGTTTCTAGTCTTTTTTTACTTCTTGAATGAGTGCTTTGGTCGGAAGAGATGGTATAAAGAGACAGAGAGCTGACTTGAAAAGACATGAACCTGTTCTCCCTGGAGGAGATGAAATTGCGGCTGCTGTGAGGCCGCTAGATGCAAAAGGAGGGATCGCGAGAGCTTTGATTGTTGTGCTGGGGACCTTGGTAGGTGTTGATGTATTTTTGAGATGAGATAGGAGCTGAATCAGGCTGTATCGCGATGGGATGAATGAGATATGAGAAACGAGAAAGAGACCACTGGGTCCTGGGGTTTGGAGTCGAGGCGTTAGATACCATCTTGTAATATTCGATTGAGTGTTGTGGGCGATTCGGGCTTTATGGATACTTTCAAAGACATATTAAATGCCTTCGGAGTACGAATGATAAGGATGCACCGGCGTGTCGGAATCCGTGAGACAGTTAAGAATTTTTATTGTGACCGCGATGTATTCCGAAAAGCCGCTAACTTGACTGTTGCAAAATGCAAGTTACCATCAGGTTTGAGGGTGTTGTTCTCAAGCAAAAATCCTTCAAGTTCCTGGATCTTCGTGGTGGTCGAGTATACTCAATGGAACGTTCCACGGGTTCCTAACCCTCATCACCCTCTCATGTTGGTCCATGAAAGCATAACTTATAATTTCGTGATCCGGTTCAGTCGTATTGGGATTTTGTCAGAGTAAAATGGTCCTTTCTGGAGATCCGGTTTGGGGATGTCGTATTCGATTTTCTCGACCCTGTACCTATTCCTCCCGCAGGTCTCCAAGAACGTCTCAAAGGTCTTCTCGTTACGGATAGTAGCAGCAATGATGATTTGTGTGTGTGGAAAAAGCTCGAACAAATCCTCAAAGGTAGCCACAAGTGCAACAGTAGTCCTGCCGTCATATGTAATATCTGCCCCAAGCACAAGGTCAATCTTTCGGCCTCCATTCCATTCTGGTTGTTCACCACCCATCAATACCTGTCCCCATTTCAACCCCTTAGCTTCAATGACGGAAGAGTCTTGAAGGCTGTTCAGGTAGAAATTCGTTGGAAGGTCAGCGACCACGTCGTCAGAGCCGTCAGTCGCAACTACGTGGGTCGCTCCAAGATACTTCGCGCACAGGACCGAAACGTAACCTGTGCCTGCCCCTAACTCTAATACAGCTCTTCCTTTGACAAGTTCCAGATTGGTTGAGAGATAGTTGCCCAGGTGCAGTGCAGCTTCCCATGTTCGCAGGCCAGTTGTACCAGCTGCAGCAACTAGGTTGCGAGCCTCAAGGAGAGTGATTTCAGGAAACGGAGAAGGGAGAGATGCAATAGAATAAGTGACATACGACTTCTGTTGAGCTGATGTGGCTTCTGAAGGAATGTTTGAGGTAAACAAATTGGAAAAACAAGACATGAGATCATCAGAAATAGCCTGAAGATAGAAGCGTCAGATAGCGGTGTATATATACTACATATTGCCATAAAGACTGCTCGACAACATGAAGGAGATTGAAGAGGTTACCTCTTCTTCCCAGTCACGAACGCTTTCCTCGATTCGTCCGATGAGCTCTTTCAATACTCGAAATTGATACCTTACTGGAGGCGCATGCTTGACAACATCTTCGTGAAAGAGATTTCTGTAGATGGCCTGCTGGAAGTTGTGTTGTCGTAGATATTCTTTAGAGGGGTAGTCAAGCTCCAGTTGAGCTTGAAGGTATTGGCGACAGAAGCGATCTAGCTGGTGTCTCTCAGCAGTAGAGAACGAGCTCTCCATCTCCTTGTTTGACCCATCAAGGTCATCATAAACCCGTTCTCGTCGTGATTATGGCGATCGTGTCTTCGAAGAGTCTAAATGACGGGGACAACTGTCGAGTCCTGAGGCATCAATTTAGGGCAACCGCCCTTGAAGGAAAAATTTCAGTGCGTTCGCTTACCTCATCCTGGCTTAGCGAATCCTCGATAACGACGAATTCCACACCTTCAAGAAATCTTCAATCGACAGCGACCTCCATCGACAACCACATTCCGACATCTGTCTCGATATCTCGCAGGCAGATACACGGACTGAACGTCTTCCATAGCAAATATGGCGGACAGAGAACAGCCTGTGACCTTGCGAACGCGCAAGTTCATTCGCAACCCCCTCCTCGGCCGAAAACAAATGGTCGTGTAAGTTTGCCCATCAATGGAGTCTCGCGGTCATCACGAAGCGGAATATGGGCACAGGTCAAGGAAATTGGTTCTAACGTGGTTGTTTTGATAGTGATATCCTTCACCCAAACCGAGCCAACATCTCCAAGGATGAACTTCGAGGCAAGCTCGCCGAAATGTACAAGGCCAACAAGGACCAAGTCAACGTGTTCGGTCTTCAAACTCAATATGGTGGTGGAAAGACAACTGGTTTCGCGCTCGTATATGACTCGCCAGAAGCCTTGAAGAAGTTCGAGCCCCATTATAGACTGGTTCGCGTTGGATTCGCCAACAAGATCGAGAAGCCAAGCAGACAACAACGTACGTTACATCTTAGAAATTGGATTAGAGAATTTGTTTGGGCAAGAATAGCATGCTGACAGGTCGATACAGGCAAGCAAAGAAAGAACAGACAGAAGACTCTGCGTGGTACGGCGAAGGTCAAGGGTGCAAGCAAGAAGAAGGAGAAATAGACGACTCGCTCCTTCTGGTTTATTGGGATGGAGGCACATTGGTGTTGCGGGAATGCGCTTTGTGTCTGTATTCGTGCATACGTCGCATTGGCTCTTATCTGCATGGAGACCTGAAGGCATTGAGGCATAACGGCATGAATCTCAATGGTTCCTGAGGTCTATACATTACAATCAAGGTGTTTGCTTTCGTCCATGAGGCTACGTGTATGGAGATTGTGATAATTGGGCATGCGCGATGTGGATTTGGGATTCGAGGTGTGATCGATCAGCTCTTAGCTCGAAGCAGACTGAGAAGTACGCTACTGCTGAATATCCTGGAAGTTTCCAGCAAGGAAGGACCATAAACTTTGGTTTCCGTGTGTTACGAAGGTGTTTTCCCCTTCCAAACAGTATTTCTTTGCATCAGGACATGACCCTTTTTACTAGTGAGGTTCTGCTGCTGGAACCTGCGCTCCTCCTTGTACGGACTTGGGCCTTTCCTTAATCTATCACCCTCTCTGTTCTAAATGTTGTTCTTCGCTCTATTGGACATCGAATTCACTATGCCGTACCCTCGCATAGGAGAATTGCGCCCTCAATTCTTTCATATGACATCAACATCACAAGTCTTAGGCAACAGATCTCATCCACTTCAGTCCGTGCTTCTCTACACTTCTTGCATTTCCAAGCATGCGCTGCACACAGGCAAGTAGTATATTAGAAGTTGACCACAATCCTCAACAGCGCTCACTCTCTCACCAACAAATTACAGCATCATCTACTTTGGACAACATCACCCATCCAACGAGTTTATTACTTCCATGCCAACACCACTACCATATAACAAGGCTCTCATAACCCGACAACTGCTCACATGCACGCCCCTTCGACTCCAACTCTTCCAAGACTTAATAAGTTAGCTGGCAACCAAATTCGAGCAAGCAAAAATGCTGCTTGAAGCATTCCAACGTTGTTCGACTTATGAAGATGCTAGTAAAGACTGTCTAGACTGCGCACAAAATTCAAACATCTCGGAGACGAGGCTTGAGGCTACTCGCAGATGGCTATGAGAGAAATACAGATGGCCACAAAAGCATCATCAGAAGTCTTCGAGCTATCCGAGGCTTAATAGTACCCTAGCAAGTACTAAGGGCAGATACTCTTAAGATTAAAAGAGTGCCTTGCGCTCTAGTCACTTCTTCACTAAGAGATCACAATATCTTTATCGTTCCATATCAGAAATTGTCCAACATACTATCGTCTCATCATCGCCGCTCCTGCGTAAAAAGAAAACTATCGTCTTGCTGCCTGCAGTATCGAAAAAGCGCCCTTTCAATCCAGGGCATCATAGCTTGGTCTGCCGATAAGATTGAGGGAGCTTAGCAAAAAGGTGAAGCATTCCCGCGTTGCTTGCAGTACTTGGAAGGATGCTTAAGAGCGCTGCCTTGCATTGCGCATGGGTATGTATCAATCTTCAAAACGAGATGGGATTACACATCGAAGTATTGAAGGGAAGAGATTTGGCGTATTCAGGGTTGATCTTCTTCTCGGGAGTCATGTTCGTGTTCAATATCGTTCCTACTGTCAATTATTCGAGGATCTTGGAGAGTGTTTCGAGATTCAAGAGGATGCAGTTAGTCAAGAGATGATGGAGGTAGAGATCGATGATGGCGCTGCTTTGCCGATTATGGACCCAGGTTTGCCGAAGGTAGCGGTGATGAAAGATTTGGACCAGACATTTAGAGATTTTTGGAGAGAATATGAGCTTGGAACGGCAGACGGCTAGGAATGAAACCTTAGTAGAGATGTGAGGTGGCTTACAGAGAATAAATGCGGCAGCTTGAGGGTATTTGAGAACGAGAAAAGGGAAGGCTGGTAGCAACGTTGGTATGATCCATCAATTCTTGCGGATCGACAAGAGCGGGGAAAAAATTGCCGCTGCTTCTCAGACCCAATAAATATTCTCTTGTAGTAAGAAATGTTTTGTCACTCCTGGCACTCTATGAAATTGGTTCTGGGGCATCTTTCACATATTCAAGATGGCTAAATCATTGATTTAGGACTTTGGAGGTGATGAAGTGCAAAGAACAAAGGCACGCGTTCCCTATTGCCACGCAACCAACGTCTTAACTATCTAACAGGAACTTCTTTAGCGTGCTTACTACTTTAATTAATATTGGAAGACCAGGTGCAAATGAGCTCTGGTTGCTCGGCGTGTGGGGAAGAAGCACTCGTCTCTAAGTTGGGACAGTGATCTTCTCCATTGAGTTGACCCGATGATAGAGTGCCAACCCATGACCTTTGCGCGCTTTATCAACATAATACGGCCACAAAGAATGAATCAAAGTGTAAAGTTTTAAAATGAAGCGGGAGGCTGCGTATTTTCGAAGTCTTCGAACCCCTTCGAATCCTTCTCGCAGCCCCTTTCCACAAGCGAGGCGGGGCATGGTCACGTGCATGCTGCAGTCAACCCTGAGCGTGCAAGGCTGTTTCGCAGCAGTGAGCACCAAGAAATCTGTTGAAACGTACTCGTAGCGGTCCCCAGAATCCATTGAACGCCCTGCGCCTATGTCCGAAACACTCATAATTATGATGTTGAGATTGCACCGAATTTCTAGGGAAACATTATGTATAAGCAGTGAGAGCTGAAATTATCCGCCACTGCTACGTATACATCAACAAGCCAACCAGCCTCTTTTTGTCACCAGAATTCCCACTAAACAAGCAAAGAACGCGGTCAACGGCTCCAAGCGCGCACCGAGACCCATGACATCCAGCGTCCGAACCACCATTACCGTTCTTCCCAGTCTCTCGTTGAGAGTAGACCCCCAAGCCGATGTGTTTCCCCTATGGCATGTGGCAACGCGCACATATTGTACACCCAGATACACGAGTGAACGCCGATCCCACCATCTTTCGTCCCTTTTTTTGATGTACCGTGATCCCCTGTAATGCAATGTAATGTTTTTGTCTTCCTTTCCATACCCCACATGTAATCCGCACTCCGACCGACCGACCGACTGACCGTTCGCCAATAAATGAATGTAAAGGACAGAAGTGTGCAGGCACATAGCCTAAAAAAAATACAGAATGCCGCCCACGCGGACTTGGTAAACCCAACAATGCAAGAAGATATCATGCGCGGTACGAAAATTGTTTAAAGCAATGAGAACAGCGCTAGTCAAGCGAGAACCCCGGATTGTCGTCTTGGCTGCGGCTGGATCTGTGGTGGCGCAGGGTATTGCTGCTGCGGATGGTGGCTTAGTGGGATATACTTGTGACCATTTGCCAAAGTGCCACTCAGTGGTGGTAAGCCATCGTTGCCGCCTTGGCTACTTTGAGATCCACGCTTAGGGCTTGGGTCGCTAGTGCCGTAGGAGGATTCGGCTTGATGGAAGAGCCCATCGCTGCTATGTGGTGGAGTGTAAACTTCGGGCTGAGACGAAGGAAGAGAGAAGGAAGGGTTGGGATAAGTCGTTTGTGAAGAGTTCAGAGACTCAGGATTATTGTTCCCGAGAGGAAGATAAGAGGAAGTCGAGATGGAGCTGTTGTCCGAGACGGCGTTGTTGTTGTGAGACTTGAGCGTCTGCACCGTATTATAGTCGATGTATGAACCCCGAGCATGCGTCCCTGGCAGTATGCTATCTGCAGGTGGCAGATACTGGCTTACTTGTGGTGGTCGGCTGCTGGGCAGGTTGCTGGCAGGAAATGGCAGAACACGATCTATTCCAGCGCTGACTGGAGGAGGGAGCGACGAACCTCCTGCCAACGGAATTGTCTTTGGCTCTGGGCTGATGTTGGATCGGAGATCAAAGTTCGTCCCATTGTAAGGCAATTGCCCATGACCGTACGTTGGGGCTGGTGCCTCTAAAAAAGGCAGACTCTTGGAGAGTTGTGGAGTTGATCCCCAAGTCCGTGGTGGCGGAGCGTTTGTATAATTGGGCGTCATCCCCATATGATCCCCAGAAAAAAGCTGACATTGCTGGAGACCGTATTCGACATTCTCATCTCCATATTCGCCGTAAGGAGGCAAAGGATAGAAACCCTTGAGACCATATGGATATGGCGACAAAGAATTGTTGCGGTACGAATAGGGATCAATAGCCAGAGAAGGGCCTTGGGACGGAAAGACGTGTGGACCAAATGGTACCATGCGGCAATTCAAACGGGAGCTTGCACCATTAGACGATTCGAAGTCGTAAGCTGAAGTCTCACTCTTCATTTGCGCTTCCGTGGACGACACCTAAGAACTTTAGTATCCATGAAAGCAGTTTGAATGGTTCAGAGTTTCTCACCCGAAGGAACTGACACTGATCATTTCCAGCGTTCTTGCAGTTGGTGCATGGGCCACCGTTGTCTCCACTGCATCTAATTTTACGCTTTCGACACCGACCACACTGACAGCACATGCGTTAATTCAGGTCTAAAGATTGGTTGTTCCCGAGTTGATGGACTTACGGCAACTGGAATTCTGCTCCTTGTCCGAGGAAGTTCGTCATTCTCCGAAGAATGGTCTCCATTGCGAGAGTCCTGACTTGCCAAGTGTGGAGGCCGTGAATAAACATTATGGCCTGGAGCAGAAGGCAGTTCTCGATCATGACTGAGAGGATAGCCATGGCCTCTGGAACTGTAACGACGGAAAGACGGCTCTTCCTCTTCGTAATACGCCCCCCGAGTCACCATCTGTGGTAACGACCTATTAGGAAACAGCAGCGTAGACATTTTGCCGGTAGATGCAAGTCAAAACATTACCTCTTGACTGCACTTTGATGATGGGAATAAATTAAACGTAGGAGTTGAGAAAGAAAAAATTGAATGTCTATGGTAAACGAGTGTGTCGCCGGAAGATTCTCGATCCTCAAGGTCAGCTTCGGCTTCAGCGAGTTGTTGATGATTGGTAAATCGTGGGGTGGTCTGACGAGGCAAGCAGTTGTATTATAGTGCTTGTGACACTGGTTCGCTTCATATGTTTGCCTTGAGGGGAAGCCTAAGAAGTCGTTGGAAAGTGTACACACAACAAAATGAGATGTGATTAAACAGAAGCAGGAGCTTTGGTCTAGCTTGGCTGCGCGAAGCAGCTGGGCATGAAAGCTACAGTTTACGTGACCCATGCCATCTTCTGAATAACGGGAGACTGCATAGGTGGGTACTTTCGCATGGCTATCACCGATCAGGCCACTGATCTGCGCGACACATCGGCACGTCTGGACAAACAGAGCCAAAACTTCACTGGAAGGCAAGTCTCGACAAGGCTTTCAGCAACTATATCCTTGGGACGGGCTGAGACTGAGTGAGAACACACCCTGCGACTGGGTTACCGAGTGTCATGGAGTATGAGACAGTCTTGATCCATGAAACGCCTTCACAGCAGACAAAGACGTCAAGGGATTTGGTAGGCTAGAACAGCTGTGGAGGTAGTGACCTTGAATTTTAGATGCTGAGATTGGGCTGTATGCTTTGGGATGAAGCCATCTGCCAGAATCCGCAGTTCATCGTCGTCCACTACGAGTTGACAGCCATCCCCCACCTTGCCGGAGAATTCTACCGAGCAGGCTTTGCTTCTTCTAGTCAAAGTTACAGAACGGTAGATGATGTGACAGGAAACGAACAGGCGCTAGGTAGCATGAGGGAGCAAACAACCTTGAGAGGCTCCGCTTGCTCAACGGTGATCGTACTACAACAACAAACGATTACAGTAGCACTTTGCAAAACCTTGTCCTAGGCTTATCACCTTGACGATGAGTGATGGGCAGTACACCATTTCCCTCGAATGCACGACGACAATGATGCGCCGATAGTTCAGATCCGTGCATAACTGCACATTCTCATGCAGGGCCAGCAAGACGAGGCTTGGCCCAAGCTCTCTCAGATGCCCATATAATCAAACGACCACCACACCTGCGGAGGTATGCTCTAGGCCCTGGGCTTGACCGCTCCGTGGATTATGCTACAGGTCACAGGATTGCAGAACAGGAATATCCACTTGGCTGTTTATCGCTGCATTCGTCATGGAGCAAACTGTCATGTCGTTTTCACGACCTCCGACCAATCAGGACTGTTCTCCAGGCTGCTGGCTTCGTGTTTGCTAGGACATTGAGAGCTAACCCAGCCACTTTGCATCACAACTGTGTCCGTTTAACATCTAGCCTCTGTGAAATGCTGTAGAACATATCTCTCTTGCATGTTGGCTGGATCATCCGGGCAGAGGCTGAGAAATGCTTGGAGGAACAAAACCTCGATAAGCGCATCCAATAGATGCATCCTGCAAGCGGGGAGGATGAGCACTGCTGCATGATGTCGAGAGCGAGATAGAAAAGCTGCAAAGTCTCGTAACGAAAATCGAGTACAACCATGACTGGTGTTTGTGATATGGTTGGGGGTATGTTCAGAGAACAAAACTACCAAGATTATGCAGCAGTACTGGCTGTCGGTAAACCTGTTACTACATTAGATCAACTGCGAAGACTATATTAGTAACGTAGAAGAGCTCTTTTTGGACAATTTGAAAAGCCTTCATCGTCCATGACCGCTTGTGGGAGACACAACGATCGAGGAACATTTCGAATAATACCTGTCCATCGACACACGCAAGTGGAGGATTCGAAATCCAACCAAATCCATGAGGGTTATAGAAACAGTCTCATGATTTCGAGAATACTTCTGTGCACCGGAGGGTGGTAAGGCGCGGATCTTTGCCCTCAGTTTCTGAAAGTAGGTCACACGCTCATTGGATAGCGTTGTTCCACGGCATGCACTGTGAGTTTCGTGCGAGAGACCAGGTGAAGTGATGATAGGTTCGTCCTGCTCGGGATGCCGAAGTAAGTGCAACAATACGAGGCCGACTCGAAGATAGAACGATTTCCTGTTCTCGATTGGATTGGGGGCGGAAGTATTGCGTCCGATGCTTCTCCAGTCGTCTTCTGGTGGCGGTTCTGATCCTCTGGACCTGCATTTACGAGTCGATCCTGATATGCATGCAGCGTCAAGCATCAGGTCTCGAGAGTATCGAGTATAATCTATTTCAAGAACGAGACTGATTTCAGGGTTTGCGTGAAGAGAATGATCACGGCGGCTTTTCGGTCAGTCTGAAAGCCGAATATGTCTTTTGTGCAGTCTTGAGATAGAATTGGGTTTGCAGGTCGTCTTGCAAAGCGCCATTCTCGCCATCGAACGCAAGTACACGAGGTGGCTTATCCGGACCGGACCTCCCCGCTGCGTTCAGAAGTCGAGATTATGATTGATCTTCTCATGATTCCGCTACTCGTCTAGCATATATGGCGTGCACGTGGGATGCCCCCCGTTGCAGTAGCGGCCGGACAATTGTTGAGATTGTAAGGGACATCCACGGATGGCTGCATACTGACAAAGGAGAAGGTCTCGAGCCAGCCTTGAAGTATGCAAAATACCGTGCAATCCGCGACTGTGTTCCAATCAATGCTTCTAACTTCCGGAGACCCGGTATTCGTTCAAATGCGGAGGGGGAAAAGCATTGCTGTAGTGCTAAGGGGACATGTAGAGGATATAGACACCTTGAGATAGGAGTAGACTCAGGCCGAGGCTTGATAATTGCCTATGGGATACTGCAACACGCAAAGTAAGGTCGGATTGACGAAGTTGAAACAGAACGGCCAACCTTGACGTTGGTTTTGATGAGCTGTCGACGTGAAGGATTCAGCCTGGACCAACATGTTATGAAACTGATGTTGGGTCAAGTATCTGGACAAATCCTATTGCGACACCTTCTAGCAATCTCGTATCCAGAATCCAGAAGATAGATTCATGTGCTGTGTGTGGACTGTACTGTTGGAGATCTGCTCAAGGATGAAGGTTGTGTTACCTAAGCTAAGGTAAGTCCCTTCACAGCCTGGTGAGATGCACCTGGCTGGAGATCACATGTTAGGGGTCATGTGATTGAAGATCATTAACCAAAGGTTTATAAGTGAATATATGAGGATTTTGTCAAGGCGAACTGTTTATAGCTATTTCTAAATCTGAAGAATTATACTAAATTAAAGTCCAAAAGTGCTATTAAGTTAATAATAAAATATATATATCGAAATTCGAAAAACGTTATTTTAAAAATTTTAAACGTTTCGTTTTTACTTTTAAAGTAAATCGCGTATTTTAGGTAAATTCGAGTAAACGAGCTAATTAAAAAGTAAGAAAACGAAAAGTCGATAAAGTATTTAAGAGAAAATAAAACGATTTTACTATTAAAGTATTAAATTCTTATATAAAATATTATTTATATTTAATATTATATTTTATACTTTTTACTACTTTTACTTTTATTATATATACGTGCAAATAAAAGCTTTTATAATGTTTTATTTATTATATTATATAGTTATACTAATAAATTAATTAGAAGCTTTTATTACACCTAATTACGTAGCGTATTTTGCGACCGCGACGCGTCCTCTTATTACGGATTAAAGCGCAAAAAGTCTAAGATAATAACTTGAATGTATTATATAAAGAACTAGCTAAAGAAAGAAGGATTCTCCTCGTACGAGAAATCCTTTTACATAGGGGCCAAGGCTCGAGCGTCTGCTCACGTGACGGCTATGCCCATTTAGGGGCATAGCTATAGAATAGGTTTAACCTATTACACTCCTAGCTCCCACTAGCTCCCACTAGCTCCCACTACCTTCTACTACCTTCTACTACTTTTTATTATATAGTATAAAGTTTAAATAAAATTTCAAAATACTATAGTAGTTTGCACGAGTTAATAAAAGAGTTCGCAAAAGCTTTAAAGCTTTAAATACGATTACGAAAACTTGCGAAAGTACTTTCCTTTTTATTACTTACTATTACTACTTTTTATTACTTTGCGTATAGCTTTTTAAAGTTCTTAAAAATTATAAAATAGCTAAAGTATACGTTATAATATTAGAAATAAATATAGTGGAAAAATAGAAAAGAAGGTTCTAATTCCAATACTCGAACTCGAAAAAAACTTTATTTTATACGATATATATAGAATTTATTAATTTAATATTTTATATATAAGTAGATAAAAATATATAAAATAGAAGCAAATAAATCTATAATACTTAGTACGCATATAGTTAGAAGGTAGTAGAGTAAGATATTATAATTATAATAAAAAATCACTTTAATTTTCAATGCTCTACTGGCGAAAACGTCCCATTTTCTCTCAGACGCTTCGCCAAAGGGTTGTTGTGGGTTGGTGCCTGATTCCTTATATTTTACGCTGCCGTGACCTTACCACCACTAGGCGAAGGGTCTGAGGGTCTGAGATAAGAGAGACGCGCTTGCTTAACCTTAAACCTATCGCGCCTGAAAAGCTACCTGCAACACAATCAGAACACCGCGGAATCAGGAGCCTAGTATTGCAATCGCATGCGGGGATTCATTGTCCCTAGCTAATACTTCGAACATCTTGAAGAAAGGGGCCTCGTGGCTACACCAAATTCCCAACATGAGCGTCCTTCTTGAGACATCCGCAGGCGACATCGTCATCGACTTGCTCGTTGACTACACCCCCAAACTGTGCGAGAAGTAAGTTTTTGCCCCAGCGCCCTCTATCTATAAAATAACTGAACACATAGATACTAAGACAGTTCCTCTATCTAGCTTCCTAAAGCTGTGCAAGATCAAATACTACAACTTCTCCCCCGTCTATAACGTACAAAAGAACTTCTCCTTCCAAACCGGAGATCCGATCGGCCCTGGTGCACCAGGAAGCGATGACGGGAGCTCGATATGGGGCGTCCTCAATGGGCCTGCAAAGCGGACATTCGTGGCAGACATCCATCCAAAGTTGAAGCATGCTGAGCGGGGTACTGTCAGTATGGCAACGATCGTTTCGCCAAGGGATCCGGACGAACGCCTTGCAGGGAGTCAATTCATTATCACATTGGGTGATGATCTCGACTATCTCGATGGTAAAGCGGCGATATTCGGAAAGGTGGTGGAGGGTTTTGATGCGCTCGAGAAAATCAACGAGGCGTTCTGCGACGACAAACACAGACCGATGGTAGACATCAGGATCAAGCATACTGTGATTCTAGACGATCCCTATGATGATCCGCCAGGTCTTGTCGAACCGCCCGAAAGCCCAGTCCCCACATCAGCACAACTTGCTACCGTTCGAATCGGAGCAGATGACAAGCTGGACGAAGAAGGAGATGCTGAAGCCACCGAGAAGGCCCGACGAGAGCGTGAAGCAAGAGCCCAAGCCTTGACTTTGGAGATGGTAGGCGATCTGCCATTCGCAGAAGTCAAGCCACCAGAGAATGTGCTCTTCGTGTGCAAACTCAATCCCGTCACTACAGGTTCGTCTACCTTTTGCACCCCCAAGTCAGCCAGATCACTAACAATATTCAGACGAGGATCTTGAATTGATTTTCAGCCGTTTCGGCAAGATTCTCTCCTGCGAGGTCATCCGCGATAAACGAACTGGTGATTCTCTCCAGTACGCGTTTATTGAATATGAAGAGCAATCTTCTTGCGAGCAAGCATACTTCAAGATGCAAGGAGTCCTAATTGATGACCACCGTATCCACGTCGATTTCTCACAGTCGGTGTCTAAGTTGAGTGATACATGGCGAACAGCTACGAATTCAAGACGGCGACAAGGAGGTGGTGGATTCGGTGGCGTGAGTGGTTTGGAGAAGAGGAGACAATATAAGGTTGAAGGTGGAGAGCGGAGAGATAAGTACGGGATGGTTTACGATGAGGAAGAGCTCAGGAGACGGCATGAGAGGGAAGGGAAATACAGGGATGATGAGAATAGGGATAGGAGCCGATCGAGGAGTCCGAGGCGGGATCGAGACTACGATCCCAGAGATGATAGGCGGGGCGGGAGAGGGGATAGAGGTCGAGATAGGGGTAGCGGGAGGGATCGGTATGATGACCGAGATCGTGACAGAGATAGGCGAGGCAGAGGGGATGATCACTATAGGCGGCGATGACCGTGCTTCTCATGTATCGTCTAGGAAATTGGCGTTCGGTGCATTCTAGCAAAGAGAGGTGGCATTGAATTCATAATTTCATAGGACTAATCTACCCATCGTTCTAGGAACTGAGCATAGCAATCAAAGCGAGCTCCCCTCGCCTGTGCAATGCAATTGTCCCGACTCAACGTAGCTCAGCAATCAAGCTATCATCTATCCGCTCTGCAGATGTAGTGCAATCAGCCATTTCTTTCTTTACGGAAACGCAACTCCCCCTTCATAATCACATCACTCCAACATTACTTCGTCCTCCGGCGCGTTTTCCACCAATCGCTTAGTCTTCCCCTCCAACATCTATTTCTCCACCTTTACTTCCCTCCTCACCTCCCTCTTGACAATCCTCAAAGTCAGCTCCAAACACATACCTAACACCCATCAAGATACTATGCGCCCTAAAAACGCCTTCTGCCTCTTGTCGCGTCTGTCTCGTAACATTTTCGCTTGCACTATCATACTCTAGTCTGAACCATCTTTCAACCTGCTCTTTAGTAGCGTAGCCCAGGACGGAGTTTGTGCAGACATCAACTGGCTTCCATAACGGCCCTGAGGTATCAACTCGAGCTGGACGTGACGCTAAGGAGGATACCGATCGAGTCGTGTGTAGACGACGTAGTGGAGAAGTTTCTGGAGCGGGAGTTGGAATCGAGGGTTGTTGAGCCGAACCAAGATGTTGAGCCTGCTTAGTGTATTGACTCCCACCATTGTGGTTGGGGACATTCTTATTTCGCTCTTGTGTTCGTGATTGTCTAGATACTTCTGCCGACATTCTGGTACTGTAAGATTTAGGTGGTTGCAAGATAGGAGGCGTAGTCTCTCTATTTTTGATAGTTGTATTCTGGGAAGAGAATCGGTCTACGGCGGGTGCTGCTTTGTCAATCTTCGCTATGATCGAGGGAGGCGGATTTGTCGTAGGGGTAGGCGAACTCATTAGCGGGGAAGGATGAGGTCGTCCTGATATCGACTTTTCCCCGCTTTCTTCTGGGGTCGAAGTGACAAGAGAAGGAGTTGAAGCTGGAGGTAGCATTTCAACATTGCTTGAAGATCGGGTTCGCATTGGTGGCTCGAAGGTGCGAATAAAGAATGTATCATTTGCCGGGGTTGGAGTCTTCTTGACAGTAGGGAACGAATCACTCCTTGGCGTAGGTGCCTTCCTGCCCTCTGGTGTGTGGGTGTATGATCGTGTGGTGAGTGCATTTGCTATTCCGGTTTGAATGGAGAGATTAGGCTTCGCTCTAGAAGTTGCAAGATCTGACTTTGTATTCCCAGACCATGTCCCATTTAGGTTATTTTCCGACGTAGAAGGGTGTCCTGGCATTGATGGAGTCTCTAGCATGGCACCGGCTAAACCACTCAACGGAAATTGCAGAGTGGGCGTCTTAGCAGTAACTTGTTGCTTTCCTGATGAATCCTTTTCACCTTCCACATTTGTAGGTGATTTTGATGGAGCTTCCCCACTTGCCTTGTGGACTGTGCTTCGAGTCTGTCGAACTCTGTCTGACTTGTTGCTTACAATAGTAGATGCTAACATTGTCTCGTCTTGAGTTGCTTCCCTATCTTCAGCTTGATAGGTAGCGTCACCGATGGGCTTGTCCCAGGACGCAGTGCTCCCAGTTTGTGGCTCACTGGTGTACGATCTTGCAGCAGTCCCACTTTGTTGTGGAGCTGAGCGTTGTCTTCTCATTACTTGCGATAATTCACTCTTCGTCGAAGCAGCATTCAAAGAAGCCTTCGTAAGCGTCTTTTCTAGATTTTTTTGCTCGCGCGCAGCCATCAAACTTGGTCCCGTTGGGAGTCTGTTGAGGACTTGGTATTCATCTTCCACGGCGCCCTTCAATCCTGCCGTCTTCGGAATGTCCTTAGGCTTTGACGTAGACTTCGCAACAAGTTTGTGCAAGTTTTCCCAGTCTTGTGCCACGAGGCCTTTCACGACGAATAATTTACTCCTTTGAATACTCGCTTGAAGACGATTTGAACGGGTTTCCTTAACCTCAGACTTCTTTGAGACTGCCGCTTTTTTGTCTTTCTTGTTTGCGCTTCTCATAGGTCGATTGGCACTCGAGTTGGTGAAGGACGATCCGAAAGTGTTGTCAACTGCATCTGTCGGCTTATGTGAGTCGAGCAAACCTTTCAGCTCTCCTGTGGAGACAATGTTTCTACCTGATCGTCGTGTCTTCCGCTCCGACGTGAGCAGCGACGGTTGAGAATTAAATTCATCATGACGTTCAGCTTCGATGAAGTCAAGATCTCCTTGCTGATTTTCATCCAACATCTGCTCCCTAATACGAGACGATCTGGCGGCTGTGTTCCGGGGACTACGATTAGGTCTAGATCCACTACCATCAAATCCAAATCCGAAGTCAAAAGGTTCCTCGCTAGTGCCGTCCATGCCAAACATTTTAGACTTATAGGTATTTGTACCAGGATATTCTGGGACTTTAGGTGTTGATGATGCAAGTCCTGAGCTTCTTCTACGGTTAGAATGGCTATTATCGGCGTCGGCTGTAGGTGTTGGGGTTTGAGGAGGCTTGCTATCTCGCAGCTTGGAAGAAGACCCAGTTGGAGTTGGAGACATTTCATCGAAGTGTGTAGTCTTGACTCTCCGCCTTACGGGTCTCTGATTTTTCTCAATAACTTGCGGACCATCAGTGCTTCCTGCTACTGTTGCACTGGGAAACCTCAGCTGAGCAGGAATTTCCACATAGAGAGTGCTACCTTTCTGGCGTTTGGCACTCCGATCAGCAACTGGGCTTCCACCTCTAAATCGTTTTCTGGAAGGATCGCCCGGCATATCCTGAAGAATAGGATCATGTCCAGAAGTCATTGATGTGAGAGAGTTAGATCGACCCTTCCGACGCACTAGTGACGAAGAGGAGGCCAGAGGGCGCAATGGTCTACGAGATACGCTCGGAGGTGGCATATTCAATGGTAGCGACTGAGTCGATGTGGTGCTGCTCTGCTTCCTTAAACCATATGTGACAGGCTTCATGATGGTTTCGATATGATATTCATCATCTCGCTCGGCAGAAGATCGAAGGGTATCCTTGGTAGTAGATATACGGTTTATAGTTTGCAGCTCGCTTGTTGAGCTATGGCTAAGAGGACGGCCGTTTCCGTTATCCTTTTCGGCCTCTTTATCTTTGATATCTTCAACACGTCGAGATCGTTGTCCTCGTCTCAACTCTTCTGGCACAAAGAACAGTGTTTGCTTAGGGCCACAGTAATTGCTAGGAAGTTTTCTTTCTGGTTGTTTCAGGTGGGGACCGCCGCCGACAACAACTGTTCTGCCCAAGGCAATAACGACCTATCCAGAAGTTGTTAGTCTTTAACTCAGCTACGCTCTGCGTGGCAAGAGCTACTCACATCAATGATCCCAATACTTCTACCACTTTCTCGCGACTTTGTCATATCTTCCGGCATTACTAATTTAGAAAGATCTTCCAAGTACTCCCCGATTGGAGAACGAAACATGTCATATTTCCCAGCCCTGCCCCATTCGTCTGCTTCGGCAAGTAATAATTCATTGATCTTGTTCCATTGTGTCTCCACATTTGTTATCACACCAATTTGAGCTGACTTATCTGGAGCTTTAGCTAGCGGCACAACGATGAAAGGCACTTCGTGCTGGCGGCCAACTCGTCTTCCCGAGAAATTCGGTTGTTTTTCGATGGCAGTAGAGGCTCGCATTGTATTTGCACGGTATGACCTCGAATACACAAACTCGCCATTGTAGAAGATGCTGATGCAAATGTCTTGCTGCTCATTGGTGTTTATGGAACGCAGAAATGATCTCTGTGAGAATTCGGCTTGTATTTTGATTGGAATGGATATCTGGAGTGGCTTGGAAATGACGTTCTTGGCTGTAACAGGCTTTGAAGGTCTATGTAACCAACCTCTTGGTGCGCCATCACTTCTGTGCACTATTTGTGTCAGTATAGAGGGCAACAAAACTAAGAAGGGTAACTTACGCATCGTGAGATCATTTTCTGGTCCAAGAATGATCTCCGCAGGGCTAGAATCGAAGTTGGTCGGCACACTTGAGAGTGGTGATTCGCTTCCATCCTCTGCTCCATCAGTTTGATTTGGATCTGCCACTGACTTTGGTCGAGAGCCAAAGGGCGTCGCCGGAGAAGTAATATCGTTAGTTGTAAAACTGAGCTCTTCCTTCACATGCCGCGGCATGACATCTTTACATCCGTCGAGAGATTGGGGCTTGCGGAAGAAGAGATCTCGTCCAGCATTGATAAGAAAGAACGGTGAGCTGCTTTGGCCAAGGAAGTCAACACCGTGGCAGCCTTTGAAGTATTCCTCGGAGACCTCCTCAAGGACGTGGCCCAAGGATGGATCGCCAGGCAGTAGCTTCTCGTCGATCTCTGATGGCTTTTGCTGAGGATCCCAGATGTGAAGCCGAACTGAGAACCCAAGCGCATTGTAGGTCGGCATTGTCGTAGATCAATTGGCGTAGAGCATCTCCTACAATTGACGCTCTATGTCAAGTGTGTTGGTAATCCCAGCTTGCACCTTGACGCGTTGTGTTGCGCGGCACGTTTATTTTTGTTTTGGTTGGTGCAAAACCGAAGTAGTAGTGAATTTGAGGCTCGAAGCTGACGAGATGAACTGGGTCAAAGGAACGTGGTGGGAAAACGGCTCAACAAAAGCATACAGAAGCCGAGATTCGATGATCAAGAAGATGTTCTTGTTAGACTCGAACGTAACCTAGTCGCCGCTAGATATTTGAAGGTACGAGATTCTCACTGTCTGATTTACCATGCAGAAATTGATCTCCATTATCTGCTGTCCAGAATCTATTCTCGTGTCGGATAATGGATCATTGATAACATATCAAAACATGCGCCTTTCTCTCAGCTGGCTCTGCATTGGCATTACTGGAGACCAAGGTTCATAGTCTTGTCTGAGGCTCTATATCCCAGAAGACAGTATTTCGAGACGTGATTGAGGATGCACCTTGCAACGCCTTTTCTCCAACGTCAATACTAAAGGGAACGCAATGCAGCAAATCATACACTGAGCAGATCAACTCGCACTCGGAGCAACCTGAAAATTCCCACTACCCTCTAGTAATTCTCCAAGCTGTTCGATCGTTTGCTCGTACGCCCTCGCCACATCCATTTCATACCTTTCTGCTTCAGTATCCCATCCCGTGCTCTCCATTTCAATATCTGTCTCTGCATCACTCTCATCAACGTCTCTTTCAAGCACGGGTTCTTTGCCCATAACATCAACAACCAACACCCTCGTCTGTTCTACCAAGCTCTTACACCTAACCATATCGGTCTTCGTCATCCCCGCTCTTTTGCCTCCTGAAAATCCTGGTAAGATCTCACCAGTGACGCTATCCTCTCCTTTTAACAGGCTCGCAAAAGCATGATCTAACTTTCTTAATAGTCCAAACGTAGCTCTGGGAGAAGGTGGAAAGGCTGTGATGTAGGTAGTCACGGATAGCGCAATGTTCAACAAATAAGGAATCTGTAAACTGGCTGTTCAAATAAACCCTACTTGTCAGCAACGCAAATCCTAGAACGAAAACCCGTGCGTTGAACTCACGAGTTCCAGATAGCCAGACCACATCAACAATTTCTCCAAGATCTTTTGCTACTTCCTTCATACTCTCATATCCTTTCAGCTCTGTGCTCTCATTCTCACTTAATGGCTGGAATTTCTTCGCATATCTTCTCGAGATATGTAATAACCTCCCCTCGACATACCGTCTCGCAGCATCTTCTTTAGCTGAGCCAGCTTTTAAAGGATGAGAGCGTGGGTGAGGGAGGTTAGAAGAAGTGGAGCTCGTTGACGCATTACTTGGAGAAGGAGATGGCAATGAAGGTATTATGAAGCCTCCTGGCTCATTGCTTGAGGATTCGGTCATATTTTGGATTTAATCTTCAAAATGATTTCTACATTTTCGCAACGTATACCAAGGGATGAAGTGATGTCAACTGCTGACTGTCGCTTCCACGCCTTGGTGGCTGATCACGTGGAGATAGCTACGCCCCTTGAAGCTTGGAAAAAGTTTCCCAGAGCATCACCACCATCTCCAATCATACACCTCTCCAACCCGCATAAAACCACTACTCGAACCCTCTCGTACAGTGCATCTAGTCAACATGGCTCCCAAGCAACAGCGTATCCAGGTCGCAAAAGCCGATCCCCGTCGACCAGCAGCAAAAGGCTACCTCAGCTCCACCTACCAAGCCTTGACTTCCCCCGAGAATGCGAGCGTGGTTAGAAGCATTGCGGTTTTCGGAGTCGCGGTTGCATTCTTCTCAAGTTCATGGAGCGAATTCTTATTGCCTCCGTGAGTACATTGCGTTTTATTAAATCGATAAATTGCTAATAATGATGCAGGTTGTAAGCTATGAGCAGCGATATATGGATGGATTGGAGATATACCGGACGGAAATCAACCAGAGGCAATATGTGCGATTATAATTGATGCTGGGAAGGGAGACCAAGCTGTAAGATAAGCTATAAGGGAGGGCTGAATCAAAAGGTTCAGAATGAACGAAACGAGCAGCTATGGAAGTGTATAAACTGGTGGCCGTGGACGAATGCATTACAGACGTTTACGTATCAATGGATTGATCTCAACTTCACAAGCATACAAGAGGGTGGTTGCATCGGGTTACTATTTCGTGGTGATATTGCATTTCTACATGAAGAGTAGAAATGTGTTCTCCCAAACGATCGTTTACATTCAGGTCATCCACCAACCTGCCGAATATGTTACATCAGAATCCGTTACATTAAGCATGACCACATAAGTCAGCGCCAAACTCCTATTTCCCCTGGCCCAAACCTAGAATTTAGTGCTGGCTCCACTCAATACTGTCCAGCGCGATACCTTCCTGCACCAACTCCCAAAGTGGGCTCAATTCTCGCAAGAATGTGACTCTTTCCTTCACTGCTTTCAAAACATAGTCAATCTCGCTCTCCGTTGTGAATCTTCCGATCCCGAATCTGATACTGCTGTGCGCACTCTCGTCACTGCTGCCGAGTGCGCGTAGGACGTAGCTGGGCTCGAGTGACGCTGAGGTGCAGGCACTACCCGATGACAATGCGATGTCCTTCAAAGCCATTAAAAGAGATTCACCTTCAACGTACGCGAATGATACGTTGACACATCCAGGATAAAAGTGCTCTGGATCCCCATTCTGAGTTGTGTGCTCGAGCGAGAGAAGTCCCTTCAAGAGTCTATCCGAGAGTGCCTTGATCCGCTTTGAATCATACTGTAGAAAAATCAGTCACGAGCCCAAAACATAAGTCTATTGTTTATAAGAAGACATCTGAAGTCAGAAAAGGTACCGTGTCTCGTCAAGGAAGCCTCAACTTGCAAGCAAGGAGATCACTAGGAAAGCCATGCATATGTAAAAGTAGATCATCATGAAAGATAAAGGCAGAGGCAAAAGATGACATGGTACTCACTGCAAGCTCCTCCTTGGAAATTCGGCACGCTTCACCAAACCCAACAACCAAAGCTGGGGCAAGGGTACCACTTCTCAAACCTCTCTCTTGTCCACCACCACTGATGATAGGGTCGATTCTGACTCTGGGTCGTCTTCGGACATAGCATGCTCCAATACCTTTGGGTCCATAGATCTTGTGTCCTGAAAGGGACATTAAGTCAATGTTCATCTTGTTCACATCGATCGGTATCTTGCCAAAAGCTTGAGCACCATCAGTATGGAAGAAAACCTTCTTCGACCTGCAAAGCTTGCCAATCTCCTCTATTGGTTGAATGACCCCGATCTCGTTGTTCACGGTCATGATGCTGACAAGAGCGGTATCTGGTCGAATAGCAGCTTCAAGTTCATCCATGTTGATCAGACCGTTGGACTGGACAGGGAGATACGTGATATCAAATCCTTCGTCTTGCAGATGCCTGCAACTGTCCAAAACACATTTGTGTTCTGTCTGTGAAGTGATGATATGCCTCTTCTTGCCACCTCTTCCGAAGAATCTTGCAACACCTTTGATACTCATATTGTTACTCTCGGTGGCACCGCTGGTGAAGACGATCTCCTTTGGATCGGCACCGATGAGCGCTGCGACATGCTCACGAGCGGTTTCAACTGCCTTATCCGTCTCCCATCCATAAGCGTGTGTCCTAGACGAAGAGTTGCCATATAAGCCAGTATAATATGGAAGCATAGCATCCAGTACGCGAGGATCAACTGGAGTCGTAGCTTGCATGTCGAGATAGATAGGTCTTTGGCCTTCATCCATAACGGTCGCTTGCTGCAAAACACCTACCAGATTGTCAGAATACAATCTCTAATATTCGGACATAGGCTACATACCAGCCATAGGACTCATGACAGCATCTGCGTTCACATTGGTTCCAGGCATGATTTGCTTTTCGGGAAGCTTGCCAGTCTCCGCAAAGAAAGCTTTCTGATCCGCACGGATTGCTGTATCGATATTGACCTGCGCGCTATCCTTCTTCGTCTCAGAAACATATCCCCTTCTCACGGTCTTTTGGCCTGCTATCCCCGCAACTCTAGCTGTGGCGGAGGTTCTCAAGACACGAGAAGCTGAAGCTGGCTGCTTCAAGCAAAGGCGAGAGCCCTGCCGCAATGAATTTGCTGCCAATGTCGACATGTTGTATCGCTGTGTGGAGGAGAATCTGATAAAATCAGAGCTCCACAGAGGAGGCAAATATATTTGTACTCCGCTACGCCTTTCAGTCCAAGCTAAAATGCCGAGCTTTTAGAAAGAAGCGAACCCGCTGTGATTGGTCGGGCCCGTCATCATGCATGTGAATTGTGAAAGAAACTCCGATTTGCATAATTCCAACACTGACAGAACACTGTCACTTACTACTTTACGGATGCTTGGGATTTCTTTATTGTTGATGAAACTACGTTCAAGTGTATCGAGAAGATTTGTCGGAAGTAATCTGTTTGACAGGCATCCGGGCAGACCAAGTTTCCGCGCCGCGAGGAAGCTAAGCCACAACCCATTCCTCGTCATCGTACTTCGGGTTTGCCTTGCCAGCGCCGGAAGGGTCCAAAATCACGCTTTGCACACAACCAAGCCTGCGCCGTCCTCAATCTCACTTCTACAACCAAGCGACCTGCGCAACTGATTCTTGGGTTCCGCGATAGTTTACCGACTCTCTTTGGCTGTTTTGGTACTTCTGGGAGGAGGAGATGTCCTTCAAAGGCTTCCAGAAGAGCGTCATTCGGGTAAGCTTGCGAAGGCAATGGCGGGGTTGTCGCACGACGACTGACCAGATGGCAGGCGCCGCAAACGTTCAAGGCGAAGTTCAACATTGGAGAGCATACCAAAGATGCCGTCTATATCGATGCAGAACGGCGGTTCCAAGAGTTGGAGACAGAGACCAAGAAGCTGCACGATGAGAGCAAGAAGTACTTCGACGCGATCAATGGAATGATGACCCACCAAATCGAATTCTCGCAAGCCATCGCCGAAATCTACAAACCTATATCTGGCCGAGTATCCGACCCGGATTCACTTGTCCAAGAAGGGAATCCCGAAGGTATCCGGGCTTGTGAGGAATATGAAGCGATCGTGAAAGACCTGCTGGCTACGTTGCAGCCAGAGCTAGAGATGATCGAAACCCGTGTCATTCGACCTGCAGACGAATTACTAGAAGTAGTGAAGGTCATCCGAAAGACTGCAACGAAGCGGCAACATAAGCAACTTGACTACGACCGACATCGAGCAACGTTAAAAAAGTTGCAAGACAAGAAGGACAAAAGTCTGAAAGATGAGAAGGCGATGTACAAAGCCGAGAACGATGTGGAACAAGCGACTCAGGAGTTTAATTATTTTAACGACTTGCTTAAGGATGAGTTACCGAAACTGTTCCAACTGGAACGAGAATTCATTCGACCGCTGTTCCAATCCTTCTACTATATGCAGCTGAACGTCTTCTACACTCTCCACGAGAAGATGCAAGGATGTGATATTGGATATTTCAACCTCCAGCTGGACGTGGAAGAAGGTTTCGAGGCGAAACGAGGGAACATACAGGACCAAGCTGAGGCTCTATCTATTGTCAAATTCAAGACAACCGGTGCTAAGCGACCTCCTGGACGTCTCGGCCTAGGTGCACCAAACAGTAAACTTGCCATCGAAGCCGGCAAGTCCTCGCCCTCACCGAAAGCCATAACCGCGGGACCTTACTCACGGCGGTCTATGGGAGACGAAGAGAACCCACCCCCACCTTACTCGACAGGTTTAACACCTGGCGGCAGCGAGACAACTGTCGCACGTGCGAACTCGACAGGTACGGCGTGGGGGGCAGCAGCAAAAGCAAAAGGAGCAGCACCGCCACCCCCCAAACCAAAACCTTCACGACTTAGTGGAGTACCTGCAGCGGAAACCGTGACAGCTTTGTATGACTACGAAGCTCAAGCAGAAGGAGACTTGAGCTTCACAACAGGAGACGTGATAGATATCGTTACGAGAACAAACAACGAAAATGAATGGTGGATTGGAAAGGTCAGAGGCAAACAAGGACAATTCCCCGGTATGTCTCATAGCAGCGCTTTCAGCGCTCAGCGGCTAGAGAGAAGAAGAAGTGAAACTAATTCAGACCGTAGGAAACTATGTGAAACTTAATTGAGTACAAAGTCTAGAGCCAAAATACCTTCCAGAAAGATTACCAACCGCATAATGATGGAGGAACTCAAGAATCAAGATTCGGAGACCGGCGAAGAGCTATCTCTTAGAAGAAGTGATTGCCAGCCAGAGAGGGATGTAGTGGGCTTTGCCTGAGTTTTGGAGCAAGTAGGCAAATGATAGGAATTAGCTAATAAGAGTAATCGAAGACTCCAACAAAACCTTGATTGAGCGTTATCTATTGAGCCGCCTCTCCCTGCGTAGCATCGCTTAACTCCAGCAGCTTCTCCCACACACTTACGAACACAAGCACACAGCCTCGTCTCAACCCTTCTTGAGCCCTAAATTCCAGTCCTGAAAACCAGGTCATACGGACAATCGTCCGGACTCCCGCAGCCGACACTTTCATCACGCCCGACTGATACTTGGAATGCCGCTTTAAAACCCGCTTTCTCTCCTGTCCGTCACAGCCTATGCAGGGCATCAAAACCTTCTCATCCCAAAACCTGTACACCTCAATGGTCAGCTGCAGGCCCCCTCCTCCCCAGCACTCCGAGCTGCCGCTTTTGGGGCCTGCACCCGTTATTCCACGTACATACAGTACGTTCCACCAGTTCCACCAGTTCCACCGCCCTGCACACATATCGCTGCAGCAAAATCACCCCGAGGGCGTATGCCGCTTTTGAGCGGTGAGGTGAGGTGACACTTAGTTTTTCCCTCTCTCTCTCTCAATGCAGTGCCAGCGAGGCAACCAAAAAACAAGGCAAATCGAATCTTTGTGGAGAGTGAGGCATCCATCATGCATCTCGATGAGCGGTTCGGGCCCTACCCACCCACCCCCCTCCCCCACCCGCTTGAGCCTCAGCCTCAAAAACGATCAACAAGCCAACCCAACCCAACCCACAACCCACAACCCCACTCTCGCGCCGGCGTGGAGTACGAGCATGTTATCTATGTATCGCGACGAGGGAAAACTTTAATCTTACAGTACAATACCCCCTTGCGCGGGTTATTTATTTGCTTCTTCTCCCCCAACCTGGAAAACAGTTGCTTGAAATTCGCCATTGCTTATCACAATTGGTTGGAAGACCCACCAGATAGGGTTTGGTGCCGCCCCATGTGACTGTCTCGACATGTGAGGTCGTCCTGCAAGCTCTATTCACGAAACGCCCGGCTCACATGAGTGTGGTTGCAGAGGTTTCCAGTTGGGGTACAACAGCCGACGAGGCTCTCCGCGAATCTGCCTTACAGGACTGCTCAATCAGCGCACCCCAGGACAAAGATGGCGTTACTTGGAACCAGGGAAAATATTGAATGGTATCCTCGGGTAGGGAAAATTAGGATATTGGTTGCGGGAAAGGGGGCTAGTGGTCGAAATGGTGGAAAGGGGTGTTCTCATCTATATGGCAAGGTCATGATCATGATATCGCACCAAAACGGCCTCAAGCATAAAGTTCCTATATAATTCATGTACATGTGTCGAATAGGACAATTACCTTCTAAAACTTTTTAACAAGTTGATTGTTATCCTTGATAGCTCCGATGCCAACTCATATCCGAAAATAGAGGAGCTGCTGCTGCCAATTGAGCATCGATGCAGCCAATAAGAAATTCCTTTAAATAGAGTCACTTTTTTCGCCCGGCTATGGTGAAGAGATAAAAGCGAACGCGCACGAAATCGAAAGAAGATGCCAACACAGCATGCCAACTCCCCTAACCGTTCTTTTTACGATCCAACCCAAAATAAAACCCCACATTGATATCCTGATACATGGCGCGTTCTTTCCAAGCCCAGCTTCCTCGCCCAACCCCCACTTTGGTGCCAGTGGGAGTAGAGTTTTGTTGACGATGGATCGATGCACCAGCGGTAACTTCCACCATAGGTACAACGTTGGGTATCTCCTTGCCTTTGCCTTTGCGGTCAATGCTCACAGTCCTATCCGCTTCGCCCACGTCGGAGTACGGTTTTCGGGGCAGCTTTTCAGTGTTTTCAAAGTTGTCTCCAGCCGCTCTACCATCGACGTGTGGCCCTTCTCCAACACCCTTCATGCCCCATTGAGACGAAGTCCATCCTTTTAAACCTACCAGCCGTATTGAAGGATCAAAGCTGATGAATATCAATGCCTTTGGCTGGTTGTAGCCTCCCGTGACGTAAACTATGCTTCGCTCATCCGAATCCCCTTCCACGTTCCCGAGATGTGAAGGAGGGTTCATCACTCTGTAGACCATGTCAAGTTGCTCGTCTGGATCGTTCATATCCTGGGCATCTGGCCAATATGTGATAGGTGGGACTCTATACATTTCGTGCAGCGCAGTAGACAAATCCGCCGGCGGCTGTCGAAGAAACCCATTCGAGTTTCTAAGGACTGGACCTAATTTTCGAGTTCCTGCACGAAGCCTTAGCCTCTGTTTGCATTCCCAATCGTCTGGATGCGGATCATCGACTAAATCGAGAAACGTGCTGCAAGAGGGATGATAACTGCGTATTCGACATTTAGCTAGAGTAAAAGTTGGTTGTGCGGAACCATCGTTCCCGGGGTGCGTATTTTCAGGCCGTCTGTTAGGCGCAGCGATATAGTTTGGGTGGTCATCCTTGTGGACTAGTTTTCCAAGCTGTGCATCGGGGAAAGCTGGTCTGCCGGACACACCGGACTCTACCGAACTGGAGCTGTTGCTTGACTCTGCAGCTGATGAGCTGGAGGACGTGTTGATGGGCGATGCTAAAGATTCTGAAGACATAATAGCTTCTTCCGCAAGGGTTGACTCAGGTAGCCAGGAAGGCATAGGAAGCGTCGGTAGTCCAGGATCTGAAGACGAAAAGTTCGGTGAGTTTTCCGTCTCCTCATCAGTTGATAACTTGGGAAATATGAGGTCTGTTGTATAGTAGGTTCGCTGACTTTTGCTTGATCCCAGATACCACTCCTTTCTAGCTTCAACAATTTTGAGCTCGCCAGTACTTTCGTCTTCGACTAGACGAAGATTGGTCCACCGATCGTCGATGGGACCTTCTTGATGCTGCCGTCTCCACATGCTTTTATTCTCGGTCTTTTCCAACAATTCTTTGCAGGGGGAGCTTAATGGAAACCGTATACAGTGGTAGAAAGAGGTCCAGTCTATTTCCTCGACTTCGAATGAAGTTTGATTAGAAAGGCCGTAGAAATATCCATCGTATAATTCAAAACATATTGTTGAGCCAATCTCGGAACCTACCATGTCTGGGAGGTGTACCTTTTGACCGAACCATTTCCGCGTTTTGAAATCATAGCCATAGATAACCCACTTCTTGTAACCATCTGTTCCGAGCTCTGAATGTGTTCCATAGTAAAGATATTGTTTATTATGCCGCACGAAGATCTTGTCGGTTGAGTCCAGCTCGTGCACGACTAAGACTTGTCTAGTCCTCAAGTTAAATGCTATCAGCCAAGCAGCTGGATCGGGACCAGAAGACCTGTAGATGCAAGATAAAATATAGTCCGAGTAGTATAAAAGTTGGAATATCCCTTTACTGTTCTCGCCGATGTCCGAAAGTGCATGCGCAAGAAGTAAAGGAATGCTGATGACTAGCTCGCTATGACCAGAATGATGGAGATTGAGGACACGAATCCTGTCATCAAGTGTGTAACACAAGACACCTTTGCAATACAGGTAATCATCACAGAAGCCGATAGTGGCGACAATGAATGGCGTCGCAGTGGCAAGAGCGTGTTGCCGTTTTAAAGCTCTTCTCAGATTACGAGCATTGCCACCACCTGCTCTCGCAGCGGCAAGGGCCTCATTGGAATTCCGCAGTTTGGTCTGACACACGAGTCGGTCAGCTGAATGCTACTTTTGATGAAGATACGTATGCACATGACAAGCATCTGCATGCAGCTTACTTGAAGAATTGATTTGCAAATTCTTTCTTCATGGAAAAGAAATGCGAAATTGCTACTCGTCTGACCGAGAGCATAGACATCTTGCAAAGTCAGATAATCAACGACATATGACAGGACCTCGTATGGTAAGTCTGTCAGCGAGAACATTAGATCCCCAGAGAACAGGATCTGAATTTTCTGTATTATTCGCAGTCTTGTCAGTTACCGTTACTATTATATAGACTAAATCGTGACAAGTCAGGAATATAAAAGGTGTGGATGATGTAATTCAAGATAAACTGACTTATGCTGAAAGTTAGCAACTTCATTGGTGGTGGCTGCATCGAAAACAGGGCAGCGAAAGTTGGCATGTTGGCGACGGTTGCATGAGTGTGAGAGACTTATAAGATGGATGCGGCTCAACTATGATAAGCCCCAAATCAATATTCCACGCAGGGCGGTGGGATCGTGTTTCGGGGATACGTAAGGAGAAAGCTTGTAAGGTGTGGTCCAAACGTAGATGCCGCCGCCTCAAGACTTCAAGCGAACGCAGAACACGTTGTCATTGGGAGCACAAGACACAGCTAATGAAGAGGCCACAACAGTCCGAGTGAGGCTGCGGTCAATTTGAAATCCTGGGTCCAGAAAATTACCTAAGTCTTTGATTGGTTGGAGCGGAGCCGCATGGTGTCAGTGGCACTTGCAGCACAGCCGCGACGAACACGATATGGATCGGATGACTCTCTTTTTCGGCCCAATTTACGACACCTCATTTGGCCACTTCCACTCGAAAAGGTACAAAGAGCAAAAGCGACATTATATGATCTCAAATGAGCTCGTGACAGTGACACTCGCAAAATTCAAGCATGGATAAATGGAATGAATCAATGAAATCCAGAAACCGCCGACTGCATCAACAAACACCGCATCGGGAACATCCCGAACCATCGGCGCAATAGATTTGATTGCCTTGGTGTGACACCTGCAAGCATGAGCAGAAGTGCAGGCGATGTGGAACCCAACCAATCACACCCCGTCATTGCTGCGAGCCTTGGTGAGAAAGGTGTGGTGGGTGTTCGTATCCCTGCAGCCAAGGCTCAGCAGAGCCGCAAAAAGATTGAGACACTCGCTTCCCGGTTGTTGCGAAAGTCGAAAGTCGAAAGTCGCACCCCGCGGCAATCAAGAGTTGAGCCTCACCAATTTAGCATGGCTTGATGCCCAAACCATGGATTGACAACAAAGCGATGTTGATGCCGGTGTTCGGGCCGCAATTCTCGACCCGTATGGGCACTGTTGTAATTTGCTCGATATGATCATGGGTTTTGCGGGGCCTCGCAGAACCTGGGCGACCGTTGCATTCCAGACGGAGACGAGCCTTCCGGCAGCATCGGAAGGAAGGATTGGCACGCATTCGACGAATGTAATTTGAGCATGAAGTCCATGCTACCCCGCAATGGCGCCCATCTGTGGAGGCTCTGTAAGTGATTCATTATCACTAGAATGAGGCTCCGACGGACCGGCATGTGATGCCGAAATTCGTACTGTGCTGCTGAGACATTGCCGGTAAGATGGTAAAATCTTGTAATATGAGATCAAGGATGCGACCATGAGAAGCCCGGTATACTTCGAGTGAGTAGGTATTGATTCGCAGCTCGACGAGAGGCTCGGTGCCAGGGAGTTGGAAGGCCAGTAGAGGCTGCAATACCTATTGGGTGCTCAGAAGAGGTGACTAAGTCTATGCACATTCTGGCTGAATGCTCGAGGCTTGTGGCTGGCAGCTCCCTTTCCACCTGCGCGAGTAGGACGAGGGTCAAGCAATCAGCCAGGGGAATTGGATGCTTACGACGTGAGTATGCTGACATCGACAGCTGAGCCATGAGCCAAGAGCCTCATTGTCTAGGCGCATCTAGACACAGTAGTGACGCTGTGGCTGATACATCGGCAGATACCTCGTATCCCCATGATGCGACATCCCGTGTGGGATGGATCTTTGATCAGAAAGGTCTGCGAACATCGATCAAAGGGCGAAGCAACGGCAACGGCTGGAGTGTGATGACGGATAACGAGAGTAAAGACAGTACGAGAAGGTTGCTGACAAGAAGGGCAGCTGAGACTTATAAGTCAATGTCAAGCGGGAGCAGACTGACTCACGCATCGTAACAGGAAGGTCCCTGGGCCGGTAGCAGATCTGGCGGAGGCAGGAGGCAGGCAGGAGGCAGGCAGGAGGCAGGCAGGAGGAGGACTGCTTCTCAACTCTGATCGGCGCCTCTCCGCATTCTCCCGTCTCGGTCGTAACGTAGGAAGCAGCCACGTGCGCATATCAGGGTTCCAAGTTCCAAGTTCCAGGTTCTATAGTAGCAAGTTCCAACAGCGGGTGTGTGTTTATTTTGTTGAAGGGGTCTGGCAGGTCTTCGTTTTGATCTTGGTTTCTCCAAGAGATGCGAAGCGGTGCATTGCGGAGTCAAAGCGAGGGGGGACCTTTCCCAATATCGTTAGAGCCTGCCATCCCCAGTTTATCCAGGCTACCGGTAGCTCATCATCGGCCTTGGAATTTCAAGAATGGGGCCGCAAGAGAATAGCGGTATTCAAAACATCTTCAATATGTCAAATTCTTAATTCTCCTTAGCTGGCAGAGGGAACGAAGCTCTGAAACATTGCCAGAGCTCAGAACATGCCCAGGAAATCAAGTTGAATCAACATGGGACGATTTGCCAACTTCTTCTCAGGAGCGCGCGTGGATCCCAATTCGCCACCGCCGTACCTGCTCAGAATACGTTCCTCAAAGATCTTCATCATATCAACCATCACCACGGCAGTCTTTACCGATATTTTCCTGTATGGGATCATCGTACCCGTGATACCGTTCGCGATCGAATCCCGGGCTGGTGTCGCTCCATCCCAAGTGCAGAGCTATGTATCAGTGCTTCTCGCCGTGTATGGCGCCGGGTTGCTAGTTCTCAGCCCAATCGTGGGGTGGTGCGCGGATAGAAGTCCTTCCAGACGTTTTCCACTTCTTATTGGGTTGTTGACATTAGGTGGTGCGACTGTGATGCTGTGTCTTTCTCGGACAGTCGCACTGCTCGTGGTGGGACGGCTCCTGCAAGGCTTCAGCGCAGCAATCGTGTGGGTGGTTGGAATGGCTCTCCTTGTAGATACTGTTGGACAGAAGGAAATCGGCGAGACACTTGGAGTGAGCTTGTTCCGCTATTTGCCCTTTTTATCTTCCTCTCTATTTTCAGGACTTTGAAGTGCTAATTCGTTGGGCAAAGTGGGTGTCCATCAGCATGAGTGTTGGAATTCTACTTGTGAGCCCACCTTCTCGGAGAATTATTTGCTCTCCGTTCTTCTTTTGGAACCCTCAGCCTGTAGCCACTTCCACACACATGCATGTCCCATTGCTCTTGGGACATGTATCCCCCTCACCCAAGCACATAAAAGAAGATAGCTGACTTCGAGATTCTGAAGAGTAGGCTCCATTATTGGGTGGTGTGGTGTACAACCGTGCCGGCTATTATGCTGTGTACGCCATGGCATTCGGTCTTATTGGCCTAGATATCTTGCTCCGCTTGAGTCTTATCGAGAAAAAGATCGCACGGCAGTGGCTTGACAATGAAGCCGACACGGAAGGCATTTCGGACCTAGAACAAGGATACCCTGATCCCGAAAACACGGAAGACGAAAAGCCACCACAGCTTGCAGATCCTCTTCCCGATCGCCACGCCCACGACACGACCCCTGAACTAACAGCAACCCCTACAGTGGTCCCCAAAAGTCGGTCCAGCAAATGGCCTCCAGTCCTGACCCTCCTGAAGTCTAGACGACTGCTGACGGCGTTATGGGGCTGCATTGTTCGTAAGTCTCCACTTTCTATGGACTGATTGGCTTTTAGCCAGTTGCATATAAATTCTTAACTCATGCAAGCCACACCCAAACTGTCTAAAGCAAGTACACTAACACAAAACCCGACATTGTAGAGGGTTCTCAAATGACGGCTTTTGACTCCGTCATACCGCTTTACGTTCAACGTACTTTCCACTGGAGCTCAGTGGGAGCAGGCCTCATTTTCCTTGCCATCTTTATTCCCGGCTTTCTAGCACCGGTCGTCGGCTGGGCGTCCGACAAATACGGTCCGCGCTGGCTAACGGTCACGGGTTTCATCATGGCCATCCCTTTCTGGGTTCTGCTTCGACTCGTGACACACGACAGTTTGGGCCAGAAGGTTCTTCTCTGTGCTCTACTGGCACTAATCGGCGTTGCACTATGCCTTGTGAACCCACCTCTCATGGCCGAGATCACATACGTTGTGGAAGCGAAAGAGAGACAGGACCCAGGACGATTCGGAGCCAATGGCGCGTATGCTCAAGCTTACGGCTTATTCATCATGGCCTTTGCGGCCGGAACGTTGATCGGGCCGGTGTGGGCCGGATACGTTGAGCAGGCAGCGGGTTGGGGCACGATGTCGTGGTCGTTGGGGTTGTTTAGTATTGCTGGTGCTGTTCCATGTTTTATCTGGACAGGGGGTCTGATCACGGAGACGAATGCGAAGAGTGGTGAGGAGAGAGCTGTTGGGAAAGCGAAGCCAGCGGTCCCAGCTGCAGAATCTACTGCTGCGGTATAATGACTAGAGATGGATGAGCATTTTCGTGTTATATATTGGATAGATGAACAAGTATTAGCGGGCGTGGCGTTGGAAAGCATATATCTAAGCGAGTTGACCTTACTCGTTATAAGTTACAGCCATGTAGAGTCTCAGCATAGAATCAGCATAGCGGCATACTTCACTCTGCATATATATAGATATATAGACAGAATCATCTCACAATCAAGTAGCAAAAACGAAAACTTGATAAATCATCTCATTGACTATGTTAAGAACTGAACTAGCGTGCTCAGCATATCCCTCGTCATAGTTTCCTCTTCGGTATCCCCAACTATAGTATCAAGTTGTTCTGCAATCAATTAGCATACGTCCAAACAGCTCTCCCATGACTCCAACATACCTTGAATCGTAGCCTTCACTACCGCCAGCGTCTCATCCCTATCAGCAAACAGAGTTCTTATCCTCTTTGCCGCACCATCATCCTCCGCCACCAACCACGCCAACACCACATCCACCGTCTGCAAACAAAACAGTCCCGCATCTAGTCTCCGTGACAACCACTCATCAGCCATCTCCTCTCTCTCCTCCGCATCGAGCTTCGTCTGCTCATTTCTAATCTCATCATCCACCACCGCTACCCTTTTCGCGTAATCCCTCCTCAACTTAACCAGCTTCTCAATCTTCTCATAATCCTTCTCTACGAACTTCGCTAACGTCCTTATCCTACCCGCCTCCCCAGCTGGCAACGCTCTCAATAAACTAGAGAAGATACCTAAGAGATGTTCAGTCGTAGCTCCATCTTGCTTCTTCATGAACATGCTAAAAACGACTTTTAATCCCGCTGCTTCAACTAACATCTCTGCAACTTCGGCGCCAGCTTGTCCTGCTAACGCGTGGTCGAGTAATCGAAGAGCACGGGATTTACTCATCTTGCCTTCTCGGATCATGATTAAGCAGAGCTCTACACCTTCCGCTTCAACGAATTTTTGCTTCCCTTCTGGCTCATCAACTACACAGGTCAGGGAATCGAAGACGTTTTCCACAAATTCCTCTTCCTCTGTTCCCTTCACCGGATCGCGTTTTCGGTAAGCGGCTAGGAGTTGGAGTAATAAGTCGACCCCGTCTAACTCGCAAAGTTTCCTCCGGTTGAGAGGTGAGGACTGGAGAAGAATAGCCAGAACTTCAGCAGCGTATTGCTTATTCTGCGTAACCGGCGATTCTTTCTTCTGTATCCTCTCCAACAACCACTTCAACACCTCTGTCTCCTGTGCAATCTTCTCCGCCAACGAAACCTGGCTTGCCAGATTCTCTAACACAGTAAGGGCATAATAAACCCCACTCCTATCACTCTCATTCCCCTCGTCAAACCTCTTGAAATTCGACGCCAGAAGATCCAGTAAATCGGCCTCAACCATCGCATCCACAATTCCAGTCCACTGCTCCTGCTCCGCCTCGACATCCTCATCCGTCAACTCGGCCAGGATCTCAATAGCATCAATCGCAATATCCGTATTCTCATGCGCCAACAACCCCACCAGACTCCCCACACTCCCCAACTGTGCAAACTCCCCATACAGCTCCGGATGTTCAGCCAAGATACTCAACGCCTTCACATCAGCATCTAGATCCGCCTCACTACCCATAAACTTCGCAGGTTCGTTCTCGAACTTCGCTCGCAGTTCCGCATTCTTCGTAATCTTCTTCTCGAAATTGAGAACGAGTTTGCGCAGCCATGCTGAATCGATCTTCTCGGGCGCTACGTCGGCGGATTCTTGGCCCTCCATGTAATCTAGTATTTCGTTCTCTTCTTGCGTTACGCCGCCCCCGAAGAAACGCCCTTCTTCGTCGTCTGGGATGTCTGGACCGTAGTCTTCGTCGTCAGGCGGTGCTGCAGGCCCAGCCTCCATGTCTTCGTCCTCTGGTTCGGAAACTGCGGGTTGTTTGCCATTGGATTTCGCGTGGCCATTTGGGGCGAGCTTGGCGGATTTATAGATTTCATCTACGTAGAATTAGGAGGTGTTACTGAGGATGATTGAGCAGGACGAACTTGGGTCTCGAGTTGCTTCTAGCTTTCGTTTGTTGCTAGGAAGAGCGGGCTTCTGTTGCCTTGATTAGTATCTAGATCAATTGCCTGGCTATTTAAATGCCCTACCTTAAAAAGGTCATCAAGACTTGTCATAGTGTCAATAGCCTCACGGTCGAGGCTGCGCGTTTAGGGAGAATGCGAAGTGTTGTGAGCCTAATAGCTGTCGTTCATGACTCGAGAAAGCTGTAACCACAAAAGAGCATCAATTCGCATGTGTGCAGATGAATTAACCTCTGCGTAGTCCAATTTAAGAGCTGTTTTGGGTCGTAAACTTTTTCGTCGCAGCTCTCGAGCGATTACCACTTGTTTATCAGCACGTGAAATCATGTTGCTGTATCACGTGATGCCTCTCTGTGATGGAAGAAAAGGTAAGGATGTATCTCTTGATTATCGGTCCTTAGGTGCTGTTTGAGAGGAATCGCGTCTAATATAACTCTACGAAGGGAGGTATGAAAGTGATGCACCACCGATCGACGATGATCAGCCTCGCTTCACACTCCTCACTCCTTTCTTCAGAACTCGCTTTGCTACGCGCACCAGCCCAAATCCTCCATCTGTCCCCTCGCTCTTATCTTCACAACCGGCATGTTCCACAACGTTCCATTCATCATCTCCTTTACTATCCCAAGTATCCGTCTGTATCTCCTCAATTGACTCCAAACGGCTTCCGGTTCACCAAACATCAATCCCTGCAGATTTAACTCCCCATCAACCTCTGGCAACATAGGCTTCAGATAAACATTAACAATTGTCAGACTCTCTAGCCGAGAGAAATTCGGCAAGATTTGAATGAGGGTTCGATCCCATGCTAGCCTCTGACTTAGCTGAGCAGGTTGCTGCAAAGCGAGATGTCGAATTTGGAGAAGGCAGATGTCGATATACTCTGCTACGAAATGTCAGTGCGTCCACAACAAGGATAATCGGAAGGAAGCGCACTTTCAGTAGTGAGCAATAATGTATCGATCTCCAAGCACATATATACCCTATTTACCCTCCAATTTGTGGTCAAGCCGAATGTACACATCCTGTACGTGAGATGCTCTTGCACAAAGTTGGAGTTGTGGAGGAGTTCATATCGGGCTTCTCTACATGCTTGCAGGACTGAAGGTATAGGATATGGCGTGCGAGAGTAGAAAGCTCTCTTCTCGTCATCCGGGTTGTGCTTGCTGCGAATGAGGGACGGAGTAAGGGAGTAATGCCAGACCATGAAACGGATTTCGGTAGGGAAGCTAGAAAAACGCTCGAAAGTTGGTGAGGAAAGCACAGCATGAGGACGAGAGCGGAGCCAATGTGAGACCCGACTCTTAAGATTGTCCTTGAGTCGTTGCCAGCTCCAAAGCTGTGATGCCATACGGATATCGCTCGATTTTGGACCTTCAACAGACTTGAAGTTGTTGCTCGCGTATCTGTCCTTTAACTAGGCTTCCACGCGTAGCTATCTCTTATAATTGCATACCGATTTCCTCCTCACTTGTAAGTGTTCGGAACGAAGTATTGCAGAAGCACAAGGACTACACGATAGTGTGAGAGGAACCTTGGCAGGCAATGATTGTTTTCCGTCCATCGTGAATAAAGTCCTCAAAGGCATGAGATTGCCTATGACTTTCTCGCATGAATGTTGTGGTTGAGGTGAGTTTATACAGATATTTTCTGCGCCATGAATCTATGTGGCTTTGGCTATGCATACGACATCAGAAGATCCAGTTGCCTTCGATATCAGTGTTCAGTAAGCTGTCGAAGAATAGCGTATCCGCTTCCGGTAATGCCCAATCATGAATAGATTGTTGATCCGGTAGTAAGGGGGGAAATTGGGAGCTCTGGAAGGAGACCAGTGGTTGATTCACTGGGTTTTGCGTAGGTGTTTGTGGTGGCAGAGGGTAATTTTCCCAGGAGTGAGAGGCTAATTGTTGGCCCAGTGGTTCTTGCTGAACGTACGAAAAATTCGTCGTGCAGCCTGGCGTGCGCGGCGCTCGTGGTCGCATGATACTAATAGTCCCAAAGTATGGTATTGTGAGCTTGAGGTTGCTAGTATTTCCCGAGGAATCATCGACCGCTAAAAGAGACTTGATAACATTCACACTTTGTGTGGCAACCACGTCCTTGCCCCCATTAGATAAGTCCTCCATGGACCGGAGGACAGTGTGAACCAAAGCCTTGTCAGTCTCTCGCTGCTGTCTCTCTTGAAGACTCTCCGTTCCAGTGACGGGGTCCAAAAGACCAAGGAAGAGCGTTACACAAGAAGTCAAAGCCCCGAAATCGACTACTTTGCAACAGAATGATTTGTTCTCCGCCTTTCGCAACGCTAAATATCTAGCCATCATCTCTCTAGAGGCTTTTAGGCAACTGAATTTGCTGTAATCGTACCGTCGCTCCGTCGAAGCTCGAAGCATGAAGGGGAGGTGTGCGATGGCTTCGACTTGGAAGAACCAGATTTGAACCATGACTCGATCGAATTTGTCGGCCGCTTCATCAGACCGGTCGTTGGGGATGACATCCGGGATATCCCACCATCCTGGGGGCATACCTTTGGCCAGTCTCTCAAGAGACTCGTCGATCTCCTGCGTGGTAGCGTATGCGTGCGAGCTTTCAGACTTATTTCGGTCGATTATGCGACCTGAGATGTTGCAGAGCTTCCTGGCAAAAAGTTTATCTTTGTTCATGTCTGGATTCTCAAATGTTTCGTCTGGGCCGAATGTGACATCTTCTGAACCGGCTGGAAGACCAAGCAGCAAAGCCTGTCAAACGTTGTAAGCAACGGGGTGTGGCGAGAGAAAGAGCTATAGGGCTTACAAGATATCTGTCTACCTGGACGACTTGAAACCAAATCTCTCTTCCACCAGGGATAGTGCATTCGCGCTTGTGAATGCCCATCAGCTGTCCAATACTAATCGCTCTCCGAAAGTTCAGCCACGCTCGCCGTGGATTCCCCGCATTGATATGGAATACTCCCTGCAAGATTAAGCATTCTAGTCCGACCACAGTGCTCGTAAGTTCATCATCTGACGTAATGAGTGCTTGGACAACATTGATGCACTTATCCATACGTGCCTCAACTGTAGGATAGAGACGTAGTTGCGAGGTATCAAAGCCCTGATCGAGCTGTTGCAAGCACACAGCGATGTAGAGGACCTGCAATAAATTAATATTAGGTTCTCTGCAAAGAGCAAGACTCGGGAGAAAAGAAACATTGGTCGGTAGTGCTAACACAGTAAACAAGGAACAGCATGAATAAAAAGATGGTTGATTACAGTGCGTGCGATCCTCGTAGGATGTTCTTTAGACACACGGGCTAAGTCGAAGGTTGAAGAAGTGACACTATCATTTTTCTGGACAGCCATTGCATGTGTAAGCAACCAAGAGCTGCTCGCATCGCAGATCATGTTCGTTTCTCGTTGAGTTGGTAACAGCTCGATCAGAGCTTGGCGGATCCTTTCGAGCTTGGGAGTCCTACAAGACGGAGTCTTGACTCCAGTCGATTGTGTTGCAGGGGTCGTGGTCTGCGATTGAGTAGCTGTTCCCCGGCCAAGCTGAACTAGTTAGTCGACAACTCAACCAAGGATATCGTTACTCACCAGAGGATTGTCGAACAGTTGCATGAATGGTGCATTGTCGGCCTGAGCATTAGAGTTACCATCCGTTGCGTAAGGAGTAAGGACGTCGTTGTTGTTTGAAGAATCTGGTGTCATGATCTTCTGAGCTGAGTTCTCCTCTTCTTCGTATTGCTCGATCTTTGCAACCAGCTTCTCAAGCACTTGTTCAATTCGACCAAGCCTCTCTCCAACTTGGATTCCACTTGAAGGATCTCGCTCTTCAGGGTATTCTTGGCTCAGACATGTTGTTCCTCGAGTCAAACAGCCCGAACATACGGGTACATCCTCCGAGCTTAACTGGCATTTCACCTTCCTTCTCTTGCCTGTTTTCACAGTTAGTATGTCACCAGAAAGGCTGTTGATTGACCATACATTCCCAGCAGCTTTTGGTGCCCTTACGCACCCTTTTCCGAGGCGGTTCGCCGTCCACACTGTGAGAAGAGCTCAACATGGTTGTGGTTTTGCAGAAAGGTACCGAGGATTCAAGTCACAAACAAGGAAAAAAGCTTCTCCAGACATAGGAAAGCTCCATACACGAAGGACCGTATGAAATTGATTTTGCTAGATATATTTCACTCGAAGGAAATAGGAATTGTCAGAAGTTAAGATGCTCGGACAAGAAATACATGGTGATGTTCTCGAGCTGGGTTGGTCAGCATGCTGCAGCCTTGTGGGTAAGATCCCTGGTGCGAGTCACTTTTCTCTCTTTCTCCGCCGTTCCGGTGGCCGAAGGATTGCGCACCAGTGGTCTGGGATCTTTGCTTACGTGAGTTTGTTGGTGCCTGGCTAGGCACAAAGGCAATTACTATTGCCCCATGCCCATGTTGACAGGAGAGGACATCATCATCATCATCATCCTCGTGCGAATGGCTGCAGAGGTAGTTTGAACAGGAGATTGTGCTCATAATTATCAGGGGTCAATGAACTGCAGCCTTACGGGCAGGGAAACCTGATTCGTGCCTCGAAGTTATGCAGGCCCACTTTTATCTCCTCTACTTTGTCAGCAAGGATCCCGGCTCTGGCCAGACATTTTGGCGGGATGGGATCTTACTTGCGCTCTTGATTCTTCAATATTGATATTGATATTGATTCCTCATCGATACCTCATAGCTTTGGACTTGGAAGCAAGAGGACCAAACTCAAAGACCACTTTTCTATTCTACCGATTCGTGATCATCATGACAGCCCCTGGTGAACAAGCAAGCGATGGAGCAAAGCGCCTGGCACAACGTGCAAATGGGCACCGATTAACGCGAAGACGCATCCCTCTTTCCTGTACCGCATGCCGAGTTAGAAAGTAAGACGTCTCCCCGCTCCAAAGAATCTCTACGCTATCTACCTCCCTAGGTAGGTAGATAATGCAACTCGCAGATCACGTGGTAACCAATGCAGCGCCCACTATTTTTTTCAATTAATATCCTACTCATTCTTTCATAGAGAAGATAATAATAATCCTCTTTCAGATTAAAATGTAATCGAGAAAAGCCTTGTCAGAACTGCATTGTCCGAGGCGAAGCTACCGCTGCTTCATGCACTTATGCCGAGAAGGCTGAGAAGAGATCTGGCCAGTCGAATCCAAGGTCGGGTAAGTCTTTTTCGATCAAGATGCAGCATTGCTCATTGTTGTTATTTATAGAGCTCAGAGAGATGGAATTATTTCACATGCATAGATGTCTTTGAGATGTGCAGCTCTACTCCCAACACCTGCCGAAGTAGTACACTGACTGTAAGATTCTGGATTTCAGATGCGGAAGATATGCGCAAACGACTCAATCGCCTCGAGAGCTCCATCTTATCTATGATATCAAGTGATGCAGAGCGCAAAGGCAACCATTCGGAGTCTCCGAGCTCGTCAAACCAGGAAAGCCTGGACAATACTACGAATCGGACCGGAGGTCAACGAATATCCGCTGACACGAGAAGTACTCATTGGGATGCCATTTTGAATGATGTATGTCTAGTCACCCTCCACCATTGGCCACATGACAAAGCCTTGGGCTTGTACTGATATAACATTACTTAGCTGGGAGCAATGAAAGATGCATGGAGCGAGGAGAATGACAAAATAGAATTTACGAATGGATTCCAAGAACCTATTGCCACAAGGCCCCATCGACCAGGGTTGTTCTCAGGCTTGACCCAACCTCTCGATCGGGCAACTATTCTGGCATCTTTACCCACCAGAGAAGCAGCTGACAAACTGATCCTTAGATTCTTTGATTCTTACAATCCAGCTATTCCTGCGCGATGTAAGTTGGACACGCGAGCAAACTCACGTCATACTGACCAGCTTCATCAGATGTTCTTCATAAAGGAACATTCCTTAAACAGGTACTCAAGTCTATTCTTTGCAACTCTCCTCATACTAATGTCAACTCAGTACAACCAGCATTGGGCCGATCCTTCGAAGACTAAGATTGTGTGGATAGGGCTACTGTACTCAATGCTCTGCATATCCATGATGTCATACGCTCGTGCCAAAGAGGTCCCACTTGAATATGAGGGGACTGCCCCTGCCTTGATTGAACTCTACCGTGTCCGGACAGTTCAATGTATCATAGCTGCAGACATTACCAAACCTGTAAGCGATCGTCATTAGAGAGCCTCCAATTGGTCAGCGCGATGCTGATTTAAGTAGGCTGACTACATGATCGAAACTATGAACCAATATCTTATGATCGAGTATGCTGAAGAAAGCGATGGAGATACGGGTAGTTGGTTACTGTCTGGAACAATGATGCGACTCGCCCTGCAACAAGGCTACCACCGTGATCCGTCCCAACATTCCGATCTAACAGTCTTTCAAGGTGAGATGAGACGTCGTGTATGGTCAGCTGTAAGCCAACACGATCTCTTAGCCTCAATCCATGTGAGTCTGTTACTATTATGAACATCTGCATTCTTTATTGATTTTTGAGTTGTGCAAGCCGGAATGACTTCAACACAAGCATTTCCTGTTCCTCGGACACATCCCTCTGCCTCTCTTGAAAGTGTACGAAGGAACACTAACAGAAGTCAGCTTGGCCTGCCCAAAACTCTCAAATACGCTGAGAGTGATACACGCCCTCCAGCAAACCTCCATGAGCATGAATTATACGAGGACATGACAGAATTGCCACCCTCGAGGCCACTGACTGAAGACACGGAAGTCTCGTATCAAGTAGTCAAATATCACTTGATGCGTGCTTACGGACGGGTCATTGAATTTGTCCATCTACTTGAACCTCAACCTTATGAAGAAGTGCTGAAGGTTGACATGGTCCTCCTAACTACTAGAGAAATGATACCGCCACATCTCCAGCTGAGGACGCCAGAGGAGATGCAAGGCGAGTCACCTGGCCGAGTCATGGAGAGATATATCCTGCAACTGTTCTACAACAAAGCCATATGCCTGCTACATCGAAAATACTGGGATGCAATACCGGAAGGTACTGACAAAAACACATGGTTCTATTCACGAAAAACATCAGTTTCATCGGCCCTCGCTCTCCTAGAGCACCAAGTGTCTATGCACCGTGCTGGCCAGCCTGGAGGTTGTTTAGGGAAGTTCAAATGGTACAACTTCTCCATCACAAACCATGACTTTCTCCACGCTGCAATGATTCTCTGCCTCGACCTAATGAGCATACGCGCAACCGGAGACCGACCAGATGTCCCAGAGTGCATCATACCGGAGATTGAGAAGGTCAATGCTATCAAAACGTCTCGTGCTATTTGGGCGGAGATTGTTGATGATTGCCGCGACGCTCGACGCGCAGTCAGGATTCTGACAGCCGTCTTAGGAAAATTGTCCTCTAAAAAATGGGACAATCCAGTGCCAACTAGTAACACCAACGCCAATCTAACACCCCCCATATCAGCATCTGCGCAAAATCCAAATGTCGATTCATTGCGGTATAGTCCTTATTTTACTGATCAGTTCGGACTTGGTTGTTGTCTGGGGCAGGAACCATCACGTCAATCGGACACGGTAATGGAGAATTCGTTCTTGGAAACGATGGGCTCGGACTTATCTGTCGCGGCAGACTTTAATTGGGTATGTTTCCAAATTCCACTTCTTGCTGAACTTCAGCTGACTTCTAATATAGGATATCTGGGACCAGTTCTTGGCCAGCCAAGCCAAGCAAGATCAGGATTTAGTCAACAACGTGCAACAACAGCAAGCGATACCAATGACAAACATGGAAAAAGTTAATTTCCCATTCTCTGGCTTTATAGGCCGCTGCTAGTCTCAGACCTCAATCTATACGCAAACAGAAAAAGAAAGAGAGAAAATAACAAAGCGAAAGTGTACGACCACTCCTCTCCACTCCCTCCAATCCTAACCAGTCAAACCAAATTGGTCAAACAGAGGCTGGAAAGCCCCTCTCCAAGCCGAAACACCCATCGCCGAGAAGCCCGTCGCTAACTCCTTCTCCTTCCCCTCCTCCAACTGCTTAGTCGTAACCTCCATATAATCCTTCAACGGCATAGGAGGATGGCCCTCCCCACCCTGCAACTCATCCTGCTTCGCTTTAAACTTCGAATCCAAGTCCGTAGCGACATACGGCGGCGCAACCTCAATAACGTTAACATTCGTGCCAGCAAGTTGGGTCCGCAGCACAACCGTGAAGTTATGAACACCGATCTTGGTCGCTTCATACACTGGGAACAATGGAAGCGGGATATACGCCAACCCAGACGTGACGGTCATGAACGTAGTTGGTCGCTTGAGAGCAAGGAGATGCGGGATGACCGTCCTCGCAATGACCATGGGCGCAATGAGGTTTGTCGTCACTTCACTAACAATCCCCTGCGCGCTAGTAGTTGACGGGTCCTTAAACAGCCCCAAGGACATGATGCCAGAGACTACAAAGACGCTGTCGAGATCGGGATAGGTTTTGAAGAGGCTTGTGAGTTTGGATTCGATGTTGGGGATGTCTTCGACGTCCATTTGGAAAGTTTCGAGGCCTTTCAGCTCAGATTTCAAGGCGTTGAGACGTTCGAGACGACGGCCGGCGGCGATGACTCGCTTTCCTTTGGAGTGGAAGTAGCGAGCGAAAGCTTCGCCAATGCCAGAGGTGGCTCCGATCAGGAGAATGGTGTCAATGTTGGCTGTCATGTTGACTGTTGTCGCTGCTTGATTCGATAATTTAAAATCGGAAAAAGGGAGTTGATTTGTTCTTTGAACAATTTCCAAGAAACAATTGCAATGCTCGAATGTACTACACTTGTCGTGTTGTGAAACTGATGAAGCCGGTGGTGGTGGTGGTGAGGGTGTGACATCCACTCGAACGCCCTCAACTACTTATATATATCCCCTCAACACCCAGCACTAACATAGGACTTAACCCCCAACCTCCAAACTCCGCACCTTAAACCCCACGGAAGCAATTTTTAATTCCACTTAGAATCTAAAATCGATCATCACCACGTCACAGCCTTCCCTCCTTCCATATACCGTAACGAACATCCCTTACGAAGCATCAAAGAACAAAACAACAACGGACGTACAGTATGTAAACACACAAACTCCGCCCATCCAAGCTACGGACATCGGACTCTCAAACACTCCATCAATCCATCCATGCATTCCAAAGCGAAAATTCTTGCGCAAAGCTCACTCACAAAAAAAACGTCTTCTCCTTCTCGTCCATGGAGATAGGCATCCACTTCATGCCGCAACCTCGCTTATCGTACGCGCACCAATCAACCACCTCTCCCTCACAGATCTCTTAAGACCATGGAATTACGAACTTTCCTTCTCGCATCGAACTTTTCAGTTTCAGACATGGATAGACGGATAGACTCAGAGCAAGCAAGCGGGAAGAGCGGGGAAGGGGAAGGGGAAGATCGGAGATGAGATGGGGATAAGGTGCTTACCTTATTTCGAGATCTGCAGCTTTTTTGAAATTGGGATTTTGACGTCGCGAGGATGTGAGAGAGGCGAAATGCGAAATGCGAAATGCAAGAAGAGCGGAAATTGAGGGATTGTTGGAGGGGAGGTGCTGGGAGGTCACGTGCCGGATGTTTTTTGAGGTTAGGAGTGCTAGAGGTGTTTACAGGAATCTGGCTTTAAGGAAAGGACTGAAGTCGTAAAGGGTTAATAAGAAGGGGATCCTCTCTAGATGAAGAGCTAGAACTTTAGACGAGTTTCTTATCTTTGATTTTATGGGATAAGTGAGAACGCTCCATTACATGAGATCTTACACTTTACAGCCGATGAAGGTTTTTTTAATATTGTTTTTTCCCGAAACAACTGGTATATTCATAGTTTCAAATTATATGTTCGTCTATCGACACAATTCATACAGTGCATACATATTCTTTACTCACTCCTCGCCGTCCTCCACCCATCAAGGAACATCTCACATACTATGGACCTTTGAATTCCTCGTCCACTTCCTGAACGTCTTCCCAAAGAACCAGAAGATGATACCAGTCAAGCACCACAACGTAATCAAACTCATATTCGTCATGATCGGGGGAATATACCCACTCTTGATGATCCAGGGCGTAATGAACTTGCTAAATCCGTAACCCCAAACATTCTTATTGACCGTAATAGAAACGAAGATCGAGCCTGCAACCGGCTTATACGAATCGATGCTATAAGTCGACGATATCGACGGTAAGGCTGCGACCTGGATACCCGCACATGCGTAGCCAATAATCACGATAACCTTTCAAACCAAACATCAGTTCCAAACCTCGCTTAAAAAGGGGAGGGAACTTAGGTACCTTCCAATCCCATTGATGCTCGTATCCTACAGCCACAACCACATTTCCGATGATCATAATTATCACATAAGGAATCATAGCTAACAACCGCATCTCCGGCTCTCTGATACCCCTATTTCTCTTCGTCAATCTGGCCGCAATCGCATCGCTTAACGGTCCCGCGGTAAATAGGCCGATCATCGCTCCTATCAAGATGGCGAAATTGAAGAATCCGATTGTGGTAGAGGTGTAGTTATATGGCGGGGCAGCAAATGCTTGGCTTTGCGTCAAATTCAACGTAAGGAATGAAGATGCGGACCAGGAGACGACGAAGGAGGAAAACTCGACAATGGGGAAGAGAAGGAGTTTCCATGGGAGCAAGAACTCCATGAAAAGGTTTCCCTCGTAAGGTTGAAAGAGTCTCCATTGCGCCTTTGATGGCTTGCCGCGGCCAAGCCATGGATCGTCGTGTGTGTGAACATGGGTGAGTCCGTTCTCTGCGATATTGGTTCCTTGTGGTTGAACAGGCGCTGTCTTTTCGGGGTCTGCGTGGTCTGTCGCGGCGGTCGAGATGTGGTTCTGAGCTGGCGATATTTCGACTTCTTCTGTAGAGCCTTTCAAGGGTGGCGATCCTGATACGAGGCTGTTTTGTGGCATGAAGGACCGATTGAACTTGGTTTCGGGAAAGAGGAAGATGCAGCAGATTACTGTGAAACCTAGAAGCGCAGTGTTGAACCACCAAAAGTTACGCCAGCCGACATTTTGTGCCATGGGCCCTGCAATGATTGGGCCAACCTAGAAGCGTAAGAAACTGTCGGCAAGAGGAATAAGAGTTGTGTTACCATCAGCGAACCAAAGTAGAACGCAAAGTATAGAGTTTGGTACTTCCCACGATCGTGAAGGAAGATAATGTCTGCGATGATCGTCGGCTGAGCAGTTTCCGCTGGTCCTGCACCAATACCATTGAGACTATAAAGATAGGTCAGTGGGGTTCAAAATTATAGCGAGGCGATACCTACACACATGCTCCCATGAAACTGCTGTAAGAGTTTGCTTTTGCTCGCCAAATGCTGCTTCCAAAACAGATCAAAGTTGAGATAATCAGAACCGGTCGTCTCCCAAAACATGTCTGTATGGGTACCCTACATTCATCAGTAAATTTCGAACACAGTGTAGTACCGGACGTTGTACCATATAAAGTTGCTAAACCCAAGCACAAGAATAGCAATACCGGTGAACTGAACCACGTCCGTCAAATTCGAGTCGAAGGCTTCGATATAATCACCAAACATGGGAGCCTATTTCCAATTATTATATGTTCTTGGTTGAAGAAGAGCAGAGCAAATGCGAACCAAGGCCAAAGGACCAAGCCCTTGCGAGAACGAGACCAGAGTCGAGCAGATTATAGCCGATGCCTTCCAGAAAGGACTCCACTATGACAGATTAGTATTGTATTTACTTCGGAAGATGAATTATGAGCACAAAGTATTTACATAGCAATGAAAACAGCGAACTGAAGAAGAGGGTTGGTTACATTCAGCGGATCATGTTGGTCATCGCTGGGCTGAGGGATCAGGACTGAATGCTGTCCCGCAGCTGCTTTCACGAAGTGATGCGTGCCAACATCCGTCATAATCTCCGTTCCTGGATAAATTTCGGTGTGCAACTCCTGTTCCAGCTCTCGTAGAGCCTATGTAGGCGAGTCAGTAATCATCATCCATTCACCAGATTATTCTGAAGTTCGAGGAGTACATACTTTCGCATCTAGATTTTGATCCATCGTGACGACCGTCGAGACAGAAACTCGAACAGAGCTGTTCCCTCTCAGTAAAATGATCTTGAGAAGAACAGATACTTTGATCCTTGACATGAGGACGATCTCCTACTTAAACTCGATTACACCACTCGGTCCAAAGCCATGTGCTACCCATGTCAACAGACGATACCAAGCTGTGCAAGCTCCCAACCCCTACAATCGGCATCAAACCCAGATAAGCACCTAATGTGGGCACGGGAACAGTGCACGGCAATTTCCTCATTGGCCTTCCATTTCAAATTGACCTTTGCGAGGCGTCCTGGCCTGTCGATTGCGCGGAGCCGGGTATCAAAGCAGGGCAAGTAGATATGGGGGGAGCGCCGCCCCCTGAAGCTGCATCGTTCCCCGCGCTCTCGCTTGGTGAGTTTGGGGACTGGGGGAAAAGCCACCAGCCGGTCTGGAGACGGAAAAGAACAACGCTATCAGTGCTGATGGATGGGACGCTTAAGCGCTTAATATGTATTCCGCTGGCTTCAGAACGGTCCGAGGAATGGTTCCGCACATACTAAACCCGCGAGAAAAGTGGTGATGAGACCTGGTGGTGGACTGGATGGGGAGGTTTTCCGGGGAAGCGACCCCGCACTGAGGTCAAGAGGCATCTAGATCTGGGGAATCCGAGTGCGATGATGGAAGAGGATGATCAAACGACGCGCGGGTCCACGATGGAGGCTCAATGGTATGCACTTCATCCATCGTCGGATGCAGACTTTCAGGAGAGCGCTTGGCGTCGTGTCACTACATATGCCACCCTGCAGGGCTCGAACAAGTGCAAAGCTTTTTGAAAATGCACCTGCGTTTCCTCACGGAAGGCAACTGCCGCGTTCATATGCCGAGCATGTCGAGCGAGGCATTCCTGAAAGTTCAGAAAGCCATGTCTTGAAACGTAGCTTACGTTGTTCGGACTTCTGTCTTGATTTGGGCGTGTTCATGCATCTTATTCAGCTGTTGGAACGGAATGCGGAATTGATGTATCGTTAACCAAGGTAGCGGGTAATCTTTCTTGCGTGGTTCAGCCCTTCTGCAATACCATGCTTCCTCCACGATTCCGCCAGTGTGGATTAGTAACTCGAGCGTGCTCGAGTCAGGAACTCGTCGGAGACCTTGTTCAATGTCACATCCCAAAGGATTATTACATGTGAAACGTTATGCTTATCAATGTCCGAAACCTCAGAATTGTCATAGTCGTGGGATTATACAGAACGATTTCCTTCTTTAATAAAATTGCTTCTTTGTGCAGCTAGTGCAGCTAGTGTTACTAATGTCTGGAACCTCGAAACCATCATTCTTATAGCATTGTCGAGCAAGATGCCCTACATAACTTGCGCTTACACCTTGCATTCATTGAGTTATTAGGCACAATGTCTGCAATGGAAATAATGTATACATGAAAGATAATGTCGAGGTCTCATAATCAACTACACTTTTGCAAATGTTGAGAAGATCGTTTGAGATTATATATATGCTGAAACCATGATATGCTTGACTATAATGTCTGTCTTAGATTAAGGTTAACTCCGTATCATAATTAAGGAGAATGTTTGAATCCATAAAATAAGTAAGGTTTCGAAGCACTCTATTATAGTGTTCTTGCAAATTTAGGACATTTCTGACCGGAATCGAAGCAGCATTGCATGTGGACTTGTTCCAGGCAATTGCTGGCGTCACAATGCTTTTTCAATATTTTCCCATTCACTGCATAGCGCATGCAAAGGCTACAGATCACCTAGAAAAACATCCACAAGAGTCTCGAGAATTGCACAAAACAGTTCTTTCATTATCATAGCAGTTGCAAACAGTACAATGCGTATAGGTCATATAAACAAGGTATCCCCAACTCCATAATCCAACAAACGATTCGTATCTAAGCCATCGTTGCAGTAGCTGCTCTATTAGAACGTTCCAAGTTCCTTGAACCTCCAGCCTTCTTGCCACCACCAGGCCTCGCTAGCGTATACTTGGCAAATGCTCGCGCAAGAGACTTCTTGCAGCTGACTTTCTGGCTACCAACAAATGAGTCGATCGTAACGGCAATAGCTCGATCAACATCTTGAGAAGAGACGTATTCAGAGAGGCGCATTCGACAGAATGACTCGCTGATTCGCATAATAGCTTCGAGATGACGGATCTGGACACATTAGCTAGGATTTGGAATGGAAGACATATAGACTTACAGTGATCGGATATGCACCAGTTGCTAATGATTCTCTTCTCATGTCAGCGAAGAGCTTCGATATCTTCTCTTCGTCGATGTTGTAAAGCTTGGGACTACAACGCTCTCGTGCATAGAGAATGTACTTTCGAAGCAGTTCTTGCGGGATTTCGCTCTCTTTCTTCTGTTCGGCTGCTAAGTCCTGTTCCACATCCATTGTGTTTTGAGTTTCGGCAGCTTGGGATTGCGGATGAGAGCGGCCATGTGAGCCAACAACAAATCTAGCAAGGCGTTCATCCTCAGCAGGGTCGACAGTATCTCTAACAACGCACAGAATATCGAAACGTGACAAGATAGGCTCCGTCAGCTCCACGTTCTGAGAGAATGGGATTGTAGAGTTGTATCTGCCCCCGATGGGATTAGCGGCAGCGATGATACCACAACGAGCTTGAAGCGTGGTGACGATCCCAGCTTTCGAGATGGAGATCGTTTGCTGTTCCATGGCTTCGTGGATGGAAGTTCGATCCTGGTCGTTCATCTTGTCAAACTCGTCGATGAGGCACGTTCCTCTGTCTGCCAGCACTAATGCACCACCCTCTAGAGTCCATTCGCTGGTCAGTGGGTCTTTTCGGACGCTTGCAGTCAAACCGACGGCACTGGCACCTTGACCGGTGGCAAAGACAGCACGATGAGCCGTCTTCTCAACATACTTCAATACCTGTGATTTGGCAGTTCCAGGATCACCAAGAAGGAGTACGTTGATATCACCACGGATGTGAAGCTTGCCTTGTCTGTCTTTTGCTACACCACCGAAAAGTGATAGCGCGACAGCAGTCTTGATATCCGTATGTCCGTAGATACTGGGAGCCATAGAATTGATGATCCTGTCAATAATTTGAGGGTCGCGAGAAAGACTTCTGATTTGTTGTTCATCTTCTTCGGTGAGTCTGAAGCCTGCAAGTTGATCGTGAGATTTGACCACGTTGTTAGCCTCAAGAATTGTTGCGAAGACAGGAAAGCCATTCTTGTTGTTGAGCTGAGCGTCATAATTGTTTCGGTAGACACCAGTAACTTCAATTTCCTCTCCAGGCTTGGCTCTATCAATAAGATCCCACAGAAGAATGACCTCACGGTGGCGGGGGAGACGACCAGCGGGAACAGTGCCTGGTGATTCTTGAAGGGTGAGCTTCTGGTAGTTGCGATAGACTGTCTTTTCTGAGTTGAGGTTGAATGGGCCACGGGACTGGCACTCTTGGCAGTAGGAGATCTTCACTTCGACGTTCGATTCTTGCTGGAAAGGGCCAAGTTTTGTACCACACTTGCTGCAATCGAACATGACATATTTTAGTTGAGGGAAGACTCCACTTCGTCGAGTGACAACGCCGCTGACTCGAACCAAGCAGTTCAAGTGCGTTTGGCGCAATTGGCGAAGAGTGTAGTGAACTGGCAAGTCTGAGATGCGAACATGAATTTCAGAGTGAATTCTCTCATAGTCGGGATAGTGCAGAAGGGTGACCTCCATCGCAACTTCATCAAACAACTTGAGCATCTCTCCGGGAGCATTGGCCAAGAAGTAAGCCAGAATGGCTTTGGAAGAAGAAAGATGGTCATACGAGACTTCCAAGGATTCTGCGTTGATTTCTCCAAGGGTTCGAATGCGACTTCCGTACACTGAAACACCGTGTTCGTCGGTGTATTCCGTCAAGAATGCCTTGAACTCTCGTTTGATAGTTCTTTGAACAGCTTGTTGAGAAACCCACTCGACTAAGCTGGACGCCTTAACATCTTGTAAAGTCTCGAGAGACAGTTCCTCTTCCATGATATCGTCTTGCATGTCCTCATCTTCGTCCTCGTCGTAGTGATGGCGGCGTCGTCGAGGTTGTGCTGTAAGATCTAGATCACCTTCATCATCCTCATCTTGTAGGAAGGCTGCTGGCATTCTTCGTTGACGAGCAAGCTCGCGATCTCGGCGGTTAAGGCGGGCTTCAAGGCGTCGTCTTTCCGCGACATCAAGATCATCATAGTCGCCCTCGTCATCAATATCTCTATCGTCGTATTGGTCGTCCTCACGAGACTTGTAATCGCGCTCGAAGTTGTTTGCGAAAAGGTCAATTCCATCTTCGTCTTCTGCCATTTCGTCTGCATCGTCAATGTCGAGCGCAAGTTCAACATCTTCTTCCACGTCGTCATCATCATCTCCTCCATGCTGCATAGGATACATAGGAGGTGAGGATCCTATGTCCCCTGCAGGAGAAGATGCGCCGAGTCCAGTAGTATCATCTTCAGGTTCTCTTGAACGCTTGCGACCACTTCTACCGCCGGTCACACCGCGATTTGCGGAAGACATGTTGGGTTGTAAAGGGGAAGAACTGGAAATCGGAAATCAGTAGCTGTCAAGAAAAATAGGGGCTGCGTGTATCAAGTGAGGAAACATGGAGGAAGGAAGTTCTAATAAGCTTACTTCATGTTGCTTCGTAGTCAATCTGGTTCTTTCAGACGTAAGAGTGAGCTGCGGTGTCTGAATAGAGTTGCTGGCGAACGTGTCGATGCAAATTGGAAATGAGGGAGTATCTGTGGGCTGGGCGCGTAAAGTGGAACGCGACTTCTACGCGTTTTCGCTAAGCTCAAACCGGTCTAGCCGACGTTTTCGCGTAAAGTGCTATTTCTATGGAGAGCAGAAGGCTACCGAGCTCAAGGCTGAATCGCGTTCTTTGACCCCAACATTTCGCCCATCACGATTACCTTCAGCAACAAAGATCCGCATCACCTTTACACATCATGGATCCGCCACCAGCACCAGGTTCAAGTGTCAGCGATCTTGCAAGCAGCCAGACAAGTGTGCCTTCACGAAGCCAGAGTTTCTCTCAGAAATCAGACGACTCGCAAACGGCAGCTGAGTATGTTTGCTCCAAAATGCTTTCATCCTAAATATAAGCGCGTCAATTCCCGAATATCAATGCTGATAAGTCTTCTCAGATTCATTGACAGCCAGTTGCAGCTCGAGGCAGAGGCGAGAGAAGCTCTACCCTACGTAAGGCGATACCAATACCATCTGTGACCAAGATCATCGCTTACTGGATGTATAGAAATTTGAGAATTGCACAAAGAATATAGGCAAACTCCGACAAGTTCTCTTTTCCTGCCTAACATGCAATCCTCCGCCATCGAACCCCTCCGACCCGTACACTCCCGCTGGAGTGTGCTATTCCTGCTCTATACAATGCCACGGCGAACACACATTAGTGGAGCTCTTCAACAAAAGACAATTTGTTTGCGATTGCGGAACCACGCGCCTGCCTGCCACATCCCCCTGCGCAATTCGAATGAATCCTGAGACCAATACAAAGGGTGGCGTGCACTCTGAAGAGCCAGCACCTGACAATAAATACAATCACAACTTCAGAAACTCATTTTGTGCTTGCGAATGCGACTACGATCCACATCAGCAGAAGGGAACCATGTTTCAATGCTTGGGCCTTGGTACTGCTGAGACGGGAGGATGTGGTGAAGACTGGTGGCACCCAGGCTGTGTGGTCGGATTAGGTCCGGACTGGTACGAAACGACCAGCCAACACGGCGATAAAAAGAAGGCACAAAATCCCGGCTTATTGCCATCTATCACGGAAGTGGCGGAGAATGTTGTGGAGGAAGCAAATGGAGAGACTGCACCGAATGACCCTCCGGAAATGGATGACGATGAAGACGATGATCCACCTTTGCCACCAGGCTTTCCTCATGAAGACGATTTCGAAGGCTTCATATGTTACAAATGTGTGGACGCACATCCTTGGATCAAACGATACGCTGGTGGTCCTGGATTCCTCGCACCAGTCTTCAAACGAAGTGCAGCTCCATCTCCCGAAAGAGGACTACTTGCGAAGACCGAAGAAGTGATCGCATCTCATCTCGCACCACCAAAGAAGCGCAAAGCTGAGGATGATGAAGAGTCTGTTACCTCCGACAGATCAAAGAGAGTGAGAAGTGATATCCCAATCGAGGCTTCAGCACCAGAATCGGCAAGCACCTCAACCGTTCCTCCCGCAGGGTCAGAAAAGATTACGGAGGAAAAGCCAACCTGCAAACTCGACTCTCTACCGCCCGCACCAGAAGGCCAAATGTCCCTGTTCTTCAAAGCAGATTTCCGAGACCACCTCTGCCACTGCTCCGACTGCTTCCCTCTCCTCAAACCCCACGACCAACTCATCGACGAAGAAATCATCTACGAACCCTCCCTATCAGGCAGCGACGAAGAAGGCGGCGGAGGTAGCGCAGTCGGCAGTGGCAGTATCTACGACCGAGGTGAGAGTGCTCTCAAGAACGTCGATCGTGTCAGAGCAATCGAAGGAGTCATGGCATTCAACACTCTCAAAGACAAGTTGAAGCCATTGTTCCAGCAATTCGCTGGCACGGGAAAAGCGATCAGCGCAGAGGATATCAAGGCTCATTTTGCGAAAATGAGAGGTGATGATGAGGCAATAAAGGCGGCGGCTGCCGATGCGAAGAGTTCGGAGAAGACTGATGATAATCGCAGAGAGCAAGGCGGTTATTGAGATTTTACTTCTAGGAAGAAAAAGTTGTATGGTTACGGGTGTAGGATAGGAACTTGATGAACGACACGATAATCTCGAGGGCCGGCGTGCCTAGTATTTGCAAATAGCAATATTTTCCGAGACTTTATGCTATGCAACCCTGTTAAAACTGTTCTTTATGCTCCTTTCATAAGGCGATGTAACAACAAAACCCTATCCAAGTTATCATGATTCTAATAATTCTAGATCCAATCATCTCACTCCTCTTAGACACCTCGCTTAACCCGTTTCCCACCTCACACCTCACAACCCATTCCACCACACCGTCTTCCCAACCTCAAAACTACCCCTCGTCAACGCCCCCTCCTCACTCGTGCCCCCAACAATCACGTCATACTTTCCCTTCTCACTAACCCAAGCATTTCGAATCTCATCCCAAAAACTCGTCGCATACTTCGTCTCAATGCTCACTTCTACAACCCGACTCTCTCCCTTCTTCAAAGTCACTTTCTTAAAACCCTTTAATTCCTTCTTCGGCCGCTTGATGCTTGGATTCTCTTGAGAAACGTAGACTTGTACGACTTCTGCGCCATCTCTGTCGCCTGTATTACTTACCTTTACACTGACTTTGAGATCTTTCTCAGTTTGTGCGACGGTGAGATCAGAGTATTTGAACGTAGTGTATGAGAGTCCGTGTCCGAAAGGAAATAATGCGGGCAAATCAAGCATTTCATACCACCTATATCCGACATAGATATCCTCGCCATATAGGGTGCGTCCTCTCTCGGTCCTATAATTCAAGAACGCCGGATTATCCTGCAACCGTTTTGGAAAACTGAGCGGGAGTTTCGCAGAAGGGTTTATGGCGCCGAACAAGACGTCTGCTATTGCGTTACCGGTTTCGTTGCCGCCATACCAGGCATGGATGAGAGCGTTGACGGACGAGATCCAGGGCATGCTGACGGGCGTTCCGGATTGCATTACGACGACGGTGGAAGGGTTGGCGGCTGAAACGGCGGAAATCAGTTTGTCCATGTGGCCGGGGAGATCCATGGTTTCTCTGTCCGAACCCTCGGTTTCCCAGTCATACTAGACATATCCTCGTCAGTACTTCTAAAAGATCAAACGAGGAGAAAAGGGGAGATCGTACGTTCAAACCAGCACAGATGATTACTTGATCAGCATCCTTCGCCAACTTCGCCGCATGCTCAACTTCCTGATCAGCATTGATGATCTTCGCGCCACCGATTCTAACAGCTCCACCTCCAAACAACACATTGCTGCCTTGGTCCAATTTACAAGTTGGTGCGCTCGCGAACTCGACTTTGACGTGATATTTCTGTCCCTTCTTGACTGGAACAATACCCTTCTCTTCTACTGTCCCGCAATTGAAGAACAATGTTCCTTTCGTCTGAGTTGTCTCATTATCGACGAATAACTTGCCATCCACGAAAAGTTTGGCGGTGCCATAGACACCGAGACCCATTTCAAAATCGCAATCTTCTTCTGCTGTAAAATAGCCTTCAATATCAGCGTACCATAACGAGCTCTTTATTCCTGCTGGGTTATAGTCCATGAGTAAGCATTCAGTCTTGGTGAGTCTAAGTTCATCGACACATTTCCGGTCTTTGACTGAGGGTGGGTCGTTGTATGCGCGCCATGAAACTCCGGGTTCGCCTTTTTCGGTGTGGAGCATGTTTCCAAGGAGTGGGAGCTCTTTGTGGGCGAAGCAGCCAACGGTATATTCTGGTGTAGAGGTGAGTTGGGATTTGATGCCATCGAATGGTGTGACGGCGTAGTAGGCGGCAAGTGAAGCAGATCCACCTCCATGATAGGTAGCTATTTTAGTATTTGGACCGAGGATCAATGTCTTATCTAATGTCAGCTTTGAACTTAGGAGGCGAACAGAGTCCATACTCTCTTGTCCTTCTTCAATGGAAGGATGTTGCCTTCATTTTTCATCAGAACGATAGACTCTGCACCAATTTTTCGAAGCAGAGCAGCCGTCTCTGGCGTATCTGCTGTCTTCTCTTCGGCACGCTCTGGGATCTTAGCTGCAGCACATCGATTGACAAGGTTGAGGACATTTCGAGCTCGTTCATCAAGAACATGTTGAGCAACTTTGTTCACACCAACAGCTTGAACTAACATTTCACCACGCCATCTGGTGGCACCTGGCATTTCCAGATCAAGTCCAGCATTGATAGCTCCAGATGTCGAGTACGTGCCCCACCTGAAGACGATTAGTCGAATTTAGAACAGTAGAGACGATCTAACCCACCAGTCACTCATCACACATCCTTTCCAGCCCCATTCTCCTCTCAAAATATCTTTAAGAATCTTGGGGTTCTCGCTAACATGGGTGCCATTTACCTTGTTATACGACGACATGAAACATCCTGGATTCGACTCCTTTACAACCAACTGGAAAGGTAAAGCGTAAATCTCTCTCAACGCTCTGTCAGTGATGAGAGCATCTGTGCCATTCCGTTCATGTTCCTGATCATTGCAAACGAAGTGCTTGATCGTAGCAACCACACCAGTCTCTTGAATGCCATTGACCAACGCAGCAGCTCCAAGACCGGCCAGCACCGGATCTTCACTAAGACTCTCAAATCCTCTTCCGCCCAATGGAGAACGTTGCATATTAATGGTAGGACCAAGGATCACGTGCGATCCCTTCGCCTTGCTCTCCTGCCCCATGACCACACCTGCTTTGCGGAGCAATTCGACATCCCAGGTTGCGCCAAGAGCTGTGCCACAAGGAAAGCACGCAGCTGGAGTGCCATTGAAGAACCTGGTTCCACGAACGCCATTGGGTCCATCTGAGACACGGATTGCTGGCACTCCATGCTTGGGCAGAGCTACCGTATGCCACCAGTCGGCACCTAGATATTGTTAGCACGAGCGTTGGAGATGGAAGGGTAGGATTACCTGCAAGTAAGGACACCTTTTCTACGTTGTTAAGCTTTGAAAGCACATCTTCAACATCAAATGAAGCCGTCATTGACAAACAATCAATCTAGTAAAATCAAAAGTACTTCAGAGGAAAAAGAGCATGAAGAGAGAGAGGTGTAGAGAGAGGCATCCTCTCTCTATAAATATAGCAAACGAGGAAGGATCGCCTCAACGTCGGCATGAGAGTCCCCCACTTTTACCTCGTACCTATCTAGGTGATCAAGGAATGCTTATCCTGACAGGAGGCTGGTGTACACCAGGGCTAAGACAGTCGGAAGAAAAAGTAATTCTAACGATGCTCATGAGTGGCTAAAGTCCCTCGATGGCAAGTTCATTGGTGCGAATGAGCTGAGTACTCCCGAACATCAGCCGTTGGTGGAAGAGCGGAAGTGTCTTAAGTGGAGCCAATGCACGGGATAACAGCCAGTCTCGGAAGGCGTCCCTCAGAGCCGGGGCGTTGTGGATTCTCCAGAAGAGGCGGGGGGTGGGGGACGGGGGAGCCTTTGCCCGGGGTTTTGCCGCACAATAGCATCTTCTCTCTGGGGCTGGAAATACGAGTATTCCTCTTGAGATCTACAATGCAGCAGTACTTGAACAAGGCTCAAGAAACAAGCGGCAATATTCGGCCAGGTTGATTCCAGGGCCTTGTGCTTGGATCTGTTGCATTCAACCGCCGACGTGCATAGATACCGGTTCAACTTCGGCTTCCAAAGCGCCCAATTCACATCCGCGGTGCTTACTCGTATCAGTATGGTATGGTATAGTATTAAGCGGCTCATATAAGTTAGATAAGCGAGACCGTTGATATATTGGCAATCCCATGTCCCGAGATCGTAGAACCTCGTTCACACCGGAGCCGGGAATGAGATAAAAGGATCTCTAAAGTTTTAGAGATCCTTTCTCCTGACAATGAGTTTACATCAGCCACTCGAGGAGCCGTACTAGGGTAAAAACGACAGAGTTTTAGAAGTCTGCCAGATTGTCAAATAATCCCAACCTGACAGACTCTCCATGATCACGGCTTGAAAGAACATCGAACTTCACCGCCATCCAATTTCTTCAAGTGGCGGTTAATAAAAAGCTCGTACACATCGACTTTCATTCTTGTTATTTGAATTCGATCAGTCTTACTTGCCATGCAGAAAAAGATGTTCATGTCGAAAGCTTGCATTCATTGTTCAGCTCTCCTTGCTTTAAGAGGCGTACTTGAGGTTCTAGGGTTCTCGGTTGTGATTAGTGTGAATAAACAACCTTATCCTGTTTTCATTCCGTCTCGCTTTTCCTCTGCATAGAGCTCTGCTACATTGGTCCACGCTCGATAATAAGTGCGGGCGTTGTATAACCACACTATAATATCGCATTTTAAAGCAATGCTACTTTCCTACTCTGCTGGTGTGGCTGCTCTGTCCTCCCTCTTGAAAAATGATACGGAATGCTTGACACCGCCAACATGCATCTAAGTTCAATTTTGCGGAATTTACTTTTCAGAGATTCAGTTGACATCCCAGCTGCCTGTTATGCAACTTGCAGTATGTTCCCTCTCTACTTTCAAATTTGCATCTTCCTCCAAGCATCTCAGAACCTATATTCATTGCTTTGATTCTCTCTCAAATTATCTCTCGCAGCTCGTATTTTGACTTCCCCATCAGGTTTAGAAAACCGATAAGCGCGAAGCTCAGAGACGTATTGAACCCCGACTTTGTTCTTTCATGAGGCAGTTGCGGTATTGCTGTGTTGGTATTTTGCTTCAGGGTTGGAGATGACTTAGTTTGACGAGTTTAGTAGAAGCTCGTATTCGGATGCGTATCGAACCGCTAGGGTACCGAGTGCCTCCTGTGGCTGTCGTCGTTGGCGTCGCTCTCATGGCTGGAAATGGTTGGTTTGCTGGTTGCGTGCTGTACAGGTAGTGTAGAGCTGTGTCTATTTTCGAATGGTTGCAAGGTAGTTGCCCAATAGTCGATCTCTGATCCCCGAGTTGTAAGAGTGTGAATGTTATGTATGCTTATGTTAAATTTGGAGAGGGTCAATTGTTCTTCAGACTATTAGCACTAAGCACGAAATCTAGGCTTGACGTACGAGGATCGAGGATCATTGCAAGAGATGACCTCTTCAATTGTTGCACAAATGGCGTTTCTTCAGAAGTTTCCCAAGGAATAGCTTGTCCTATCGTTGTGGCCTCGGCACGATCGTCTAATGTGGTATTATAGTCTTGAATTGCTCTCAAAGACCATAAGTTACTACTGTCGTCTTTGTCGATACAGTAAAGTCGATCTCCAACTTCGAAGTTAGGAGTCCCAAAGAAGAGTCTGCCTGTACCTGTGACAAACGCGCAGCATGTTCCATCCGAGGCTAGGACTCCTAATATCCCCCCATTTTCTAGCTGGGACTGGCGATATATGGCTAGATAAGGGCTGTCCAAAATTTCAGAGCTCTGAGGATCGAATGATCTTGCACTCGAACTCTCAGGAGCAGCCCAGTGCGAGTTCCAGCTCACAACATGTAAATCCAAGAATTTTCCATCTGTAGATCGTCTCGCCTCCAGTAAAGGGCCCAAGTATTGAACATAGTCAACGGGCATTATGTCAAGTTCACCTCTGACATGGGCAGGGCCCGACTTCCAATCATGTACCAAGTCAGCTGACCCAGGCGCCCCTTGAAAAGGGCGTCCCAAGGCATCCTGGAGTACTCGGCTCATTTCCAACACGTCATGGCCGTAGCTCGGTTCATTCTTCATATACCATTCCATGACATCGACGTACAGCTGTTGTAGTCCTGTAGAATAGTCCGCCTGCAACGGTTGGCTCCCCAGCCGCTGATGAACAAGACCCAGCAATCCAAACACTCGGTCTCTAATATCCCAGCAATGCAAGTGCCGACTGACTTTCAGCAAGTGCAACAAGCCACTGAAACATGTGCGTCGATGCATCATATCCATGAGCTTCTCAAGTCCTTCCGGAATCGAATATGATATTCCAAGACTTGGGTCCTCGTTGAGAACATCTGAGCGTCGAAAATTCATCCAGAAGTGATCAAATTGTTCCCAGGTGACGGACTTAGTTCCACAGTGTACTCTGAGCTTTGCCGCAAGACAGACTTCCTGCAGTATCCATAATCGGCTCCAATATGGGCGGTTATATAACGACAAGATCGCTTGATATCTCCCAAAAGGATCATCAACCTCCGGAACGACCTCAGGAGTTCCTGCCATCGAATAGTCCTTAGTTATTGTTGCGATAGTTTTCATCGCAATATTGCTCTGATCATATACCTCGCCGAGCCAAATAATTACTTCCGATGCCCTGTTGAAGATGGCGTACATAATAGCAACCTGAGCAGAGCGCTCAGAAAGATCGCTTTGATTGATGCATATTGCATCCGCCCAGAGTGTGCGGCTCTTGCTGCCTATAGGGTTCCTGAGTTGATGAAGAGCCATCCAAAGACCTTTTCGCACGGGCACAAATTGATTATTGATACTAATGCTGTCGTAGACCTCATCTCGGCCCCAACAATACGACAAGGCTTCATATGCAGGCTGTGTAAGCCGGTGCAATCGTCGAAGGGCTCTCTTTGTCTTTGACATCGACAAGCTTTCCTGCAGTCGCCAATACTGAATATCTCGAGGTGATTCAATCTGAAGTGTGACATTCTTTAAGGTACAGCGTATAGTTCGATCATTTGAATCGCCAGGTAAGAGCGTCAAGAGCCTAATCTCCGATTGTCTAAGCGGTGAGTATAATGACTTCGTTACTGTCCCAGCCATTATATACTCGGCGGGGACTCATTCCTGTCCATACAAGGGGGTAAATGGGATCTCTCTGTCCCGCAGATATCGAGATTTTTTCTTGGTAAACAAGGTTTTGGATCTGAAGAGAATATGAATCCAAGATATAGTCCCACCTAACGCTATCACGTGGCCTGTTCAACGCAGCCTTGGAAGATGAGAGGGGAAGAATAGTTTTTATAGCAGAAAACGAGGCTTATCAGTGCTGAAGAGTATGAATCAGATTGGTCCCGAAGTGATTTCTTCTAAAAACAATTGTCTGTCAGACTCGGTGTCTCCGGGAGTGCTGACTAAGCGACTCTCTCCCGGGCAAGGGTTGGTGTCAAGGCTCCTTAACTTACAAGGGACCTGCCTAGCAACCCTGGATAAGGTTAGTGATCGGGAAGCCTAAAGCCAATCGAGTTATAGCGGTCGAAATAGGCCTCAAGCGCTGTGACGCAGCCCTGAACTGCCTGAAGAAGCCTATGGACTTCACTGTTAAACTTGGTGATTGGTGTGAGCTTTTCCCACATGAACTGAAAAGCTATTCCTAACAAACCGAACAAGCACCAATACCTTTCTCTATTCGCAACCCCGTTACCCATGGTTTCACGTTAAAAACACAGACATTGAAACAAAAACTGGATTCAACCTCTACTCAAGGTCTAGGCTTGCCATTTGAAGTGAGTGCCATGAATTGCTAAATAATATCTGAGGGGAATCTTTGATGCTTCCAAATCCATGTTTAAATCCTTGCCACCCGAATGTTGAGTGAGCTATCCTCACTTTAAGTGATCCTTCCAGCTCCCCGAAACAGTTCCTCGCCCACTGGAGAAGTTTAGGTCTGAAGCTCTCTGACTCAAAAGATCCATGGTATGAATCTCGCCGTGTTGGCATGCCAAGTCTCCCACTCGACGCCGAACTTTGCTCGCAACATACGTTCCTCCTGCCTCACCCGCGTCCATATCCCGAACATAAACACCCCAAATCCCAGGGGAGCTAGGACTAAGTATGCATTCATCAAGGCGTGATACCAACGAGGTGGGATCCAGCAACTCAGCACCCCATCCATCCTGACTAATAATGCTACATTGCTGAGTATAAGGATCATGATTCCGGGGTAGCTAGGATGCTGCACATAGTGATAGATCCCAGTAGTCACCAGACGATCCGGCTCCTGGAGTGCAAAGGTGAAGTTCTTGCCCAGTGAGGCGTATGAGATGAGACGAAGTGGTATCCCAGCGCAGAGGATCAGAGCGAGAGGGATAGAAGTTGCAGCTGACCATGTGATCAGGTCGGCGTTAAGGCCATTCTCTACACCGTGGCGGAGGATAGATGATGGGATACTTGGGTACAGGTAAGATAGACTGGAGACATGCAGCGCTAAAAGACCCAGCGGTGCTAATGTGATTGCGGTGGTGAATTTTCCGGTAAGATTTAGCTTCCGGATCAAGTCACCAGATGCTGGGACTGAGGTGGCACTAGGGTTGGGTGGTGAGAGAGCGATATAAGTTCCGGTGGTGGAGGCTACCATTGCCGCTGCTAGAGAGGCTTGAGGGAGTGAGGTGGACAGAGGCATCGTTGCGTAGGTTGAGGTTGTGTTGATGTGGTGATCAGGCTGGTGGCCTTTGGCGCTATTGTGATCAGGTTAGAATCCAGAACTGCCCAGATGAATGCTGCAGTGTAGTTTCGTTGAGTGACACAATATGCCAAAATAGCTATGGAGGATGAGCTTGAAGAGACAGTAGAATTGAGGCGGCGCCTTCCATCAAATCGATAAGCGGATGTGGAGTCGGAATAGCTTGATTTCCTTGCTCTTTATACTGAATGATTTTACATTTTATTCAATTTCCTGTTAGAATTTAATTCATGGCGATCAAAGAGACGCACACATACGATTCGCTGTTTAATACGCAATACGTACTAATGAAAAAAAAAAGGGTTTAATATAAAACTATAAGGAAGCGCGTAAGAGTAAGGAGTGTGAAAGGATCTCTGATTCTTAAGGAAGCTAGGGCTGGTCGAGCTGAAGGAAACTAGGCATACTGCCGGTGCGGCCGCATACGCACGTGATCCCCCTGGCTGCAACAAAATTTACGTTGGTACTTGTGAAGAATACTCATTCGGGAGAGTATATATTTGCTATAATAATAATCTTTAATTCTAAAAAGAACTCGATATTTGTTATCTACGATTTTACTTTAATTATAATTATAATTTTCAAAATTTCCTAAGCACTTTTCAGAAGTCGATTTTCTTTTGTGTCCTGCACCCCCCTGCTGCCCTCGCCGTTACTACAGTGATTCGTCGTCGTTACTCCGTGAATCCTTCTCTATGATATTTGGGACTCGGCGCGATCCCTCAGGTGCAATATTGAAGAATGAGTATACCAAATGACAAAATGGAGCGGATCATATTCCAATCTCAAGGTGCTGAGGCTGAGGTCGGTGTGAGCTTGCCTGTTGCTGCTCATGATTCTTCCCAGAGACAGGTGTTCAGCTACCACGACCTCAATCAGGACCATAATGAGATCCGACTTCTTCGTATCTTGGAGTCAGTCCCGGTACTTTCAAATGGCACCCCACCCCAGTCTACACTCGTATGCTGTGAGATATTTCATGCCAACCTCAACGAAGCTGCCTCATACAATACCTTGTCATATACATGGGGACCGCCTTCAGCACCCCAAATATCAATACTGCTCAACGGGAATCAATTCCTCGTTCGAGAGAATCTGTGGATGGCCTTGAAACGACTCAAATCTGTTGACGCTGGAATGATAATTTGGATCGATGCAATTTGCATCAACCAGGAGAGCATCCAAGAACGAAACTCCCAGGTTCCCATGATGACACAGATTTACAAGCAAGCAGACCAAGTACTTGCTTGGCTAGGACCGAGCTATGAGGATAGCACTCTAGCTTTCCAAGTCGTCCAAGATCTGGGCCAGCCGGACGTCGCCCAAGATTGGGCCGTGCAACAGCTCAAAAGTCGAACGGCTCAGCTTCAAGCTCTCTCAAGATTGTTTCAACGCGAGTATTGGATGAGAATGTGGGTTCTGCAGGAACTTACTGTCGCAAAGTCAATCATGCTTTACTGTGGCGACGATTCTATCAGTGGAGATGCCTTGGTCCGGGTGCAAGAGTTGCTCGTTCGCATAAGGAATTCCGGTATGACATATAATGATCTACTTCAAGCCATGGACAACGATGTTTTTGGAATGGACGTTGTCGGGGACGAGGGCCTGCTGAAGATCCAAGAGTGGAATGCGTCGGCTTCCAAACAGGATCTCAGCTTCTGTGAATGCTTAATGCTCCATGCCGATCGAAGTGCAACTGATCCGAGGGACCTTATCTATGGACTAGCAAATATAGCAAACGAGAAGAGCAAATATCATGTCTCGGTGGACTATGCACTTTCAGTACGCGAGCTATACATCTCATTTGCCAAAACAGAAATCCAAACCTCGAAGACATTATTCATACTTACAAGAGCTCGGCCAATACAAAATCAGTATGCACTTCCATCTTGGGTTCCAGATTGGTCAACCATCAAATCCAACCACGTTTTCTTGAACGATGCTCGCCAGCCTCAACATTACTTCAAAGCTAGTGGTGACAGCCAGCCCGAAGTGAGTTTCGATTCTACCGGCGAACACTTGACTATGAAAGTAGTTGTCTTAGGCTGCATAAATGTCCTCGGAGTACAAACAGGCATGGCCTCTGATAGAGACTTGAAGCAGTGCCTACTAGGTTTTGCGGGTTGGTGGTCATTGATCAAGAGCCATGACTCCTCACAGCACGAAAGCTTCGCGCGAACAATATTGCTCAGAAAACCCGAAATGATTCACAACGCAAACGGTCTTCTCGATATTCTAGGCATGTTCGGCGATTACCTCGCCGAGAGCCACCCAGACGAACCGGCAGACGAGACGTTGTTGGAGTACTGGCAACGATTTGTTTCTGCATCGATGAACAGGAGAGTTGGATTGATGGGAAGGTCTTATGATAGGAAGATCAAGGATCTGGATAGGGATAAACAAGTTGTGAGATCTTGGCGTCGCATTTTTGCCGGGTATTGCTGGGATCGTAGGTTCTTTTTGGGTAGTGATGGGAGAATGGGTCTTGCGCCTAGTGATGCGAGAGAGGAAGATCTACTTTGTGTGCCGTTTGGCTGTCCTTGTCCTATGATTTTAAGGAAGGTTGGAACTCAATATGTTGTTGTTGGTGAAGCTTATGTAGATGGACTTATGTATGGGGAAGCTATCAACCTGGCTGATCGTGGGGAACTGAAGGTCGAGGAACTCATGCTATTCTAGATTTTGGTGGAGCGTGTAACCGGTCCGGATCCGGTGACTCCGCACATTTCATACATCGATTTCTACAGAATTTACTAGTATTTGGTACGCCCACCTCTAGCATCAGTCACAGCTCTACCTAGGAGCTCCTTACACTGCCGTAGAAGTGGGGTTACACATCATGTCATCTTACCCCGCTTCTGAACATTTCGATCAAATGCTTCACACAGCTTATCTGAAGTACGCATTACCTTCCTAAACTTAGCCTTGGCAATTACCCAAAAGCTTTGGCAAATTTCAAAGTCTCGATTGGCCATCAATGGCTTCTAGGAGACTCATAATTTCTTACGCCGTTGATTGGGCTATCATTGCGTGAGCACAAAACCATTCATCTCTGCTCTTCTCCAGTAATAACAATTACACAAGCGCAGCCATAATCACAGCTCTTCTCCTATCCGACGTCAACCCAGATTTCCACACTTTTTGCATCCTCGACATGAACCTTTCATATCCCTTCCGCTCCCCAAAACTGAGTTTCCCTATCTTCATCCTCCTTTCCATCCTCATCCCCATAACCACCATCATTTCCGTCACTATTTTCACCCCATTCCAACCCCCCAGCCCGGACCCAAGACCATCTCATGCCCGGATTCGAAAAATTCGCTACTTGAACGCAGCGCTATTAGGTCTCGGCGTCAGCTTGGGAACCGCGACCGTGATCTCCACCGGCGTGAAAAACCTCACCGGGAAACCCCGACCTAACATGCTCTCCACATGCGACCCAGATGTGGAGAGTATAGCTAAGCACACTGTTGGCGGCTTTGGGGCAGAGTTCAACAGGTTATGGGTCATGGTTGACCTGGAGATCTGTAAGCAGAGTGACAAAGGGGCGTTGCGGGATGCTTTTCGAAGTTTTCCTAGTGGATATGCTACTAGTGAGTTCTTTTCAACTTCTAGATGAGGCTATTTGCACAGTACTGAGCTGGTGTGGATATATAGTTGCGTTTGCAGGGCTCTGGTACCTGTCTCTTTTTCTCTGTCATAGATTCGACGTCGGCGTCTCACCCTCGTCTCCACTAGACGGCATCCGGGATATCCAGAGTTTTGACAATAGTGAACAACATGAACAACTTCTATCCGATGATGCACTACCCAATCATCGTGCTTCCACGCTAGCTGGCAACCAACCGGAGCTATTACGGATCTATATGCTGCTGTTACCGTATGTTCCACTTGGTCTCGCAATCTTTATCGCCGGAACGAGGTATTTCGATTTCAGGAATCATGGCTTTGATGTTTTGGCTGGCGCTTTGATTGGGTCTGTTACTTCTTATATTGGATTTAAGCTGTATCAACCAGCTATGAGAGAGAGATGGAGCAATTGAAGACTGCAGGGGTCGAAAGATGACTTCATGTGCTTCATACGCATAGCTCTGTTGGATAGTGATTGGAAACTTGTTATAGTCATTTTGTAGATTGTAAAGTTTCTTCGTTGCGCTTACAACTAAATTGGGCTGAATAATAAATCGTGTAGTCTGAGGATTTGCGAACCTGCCAGTAAACGTGTCTGGTATTTTTTTCAGGTCGCACATTATCTAGACAGAAAATAGTTTCTATAATATTATTTTACCAGACTCCTCTACAAGAACTTTGGGGAGTGAGAGGTGTGGTGTTTGTGAATGGGGTTGGGGAAATGACGGAAAAGGGGTAATTGGTAATTAAGCGAATCCGAAAACGCACTGCATTAAATCTGAAAAGGTCCGCCGATTTTAGGAGAACCAGCTTAGTTCTCTCCGATGCATTTCTACTTCTTTAGATTTTTCTAGGGAATGAAACCAAGCTACATGAATTTTCGCTCATCTATTAGAACCTTTCTTCACCTGCTCCTAACTAGAGCTCTAAAATTTCACCCGCGCCTATGCCGGCTGGTATCATGCGATAGAAAAGAAACAAGGAAGCATCAACACTCTCTGTCAACCTCAAACACTCATACCCTCCTTCGCCTCATCCCTCTCCCTCTTCTCCCTCTCCTTCCTCTCCACCTTCTCATTTTTCTCTCTCCTCCACTGCGGACCCCATCTAATAACCGCAAACAACATCGGACTCAACACCACATAAACCAGCCCAATAAACGTATACGCCCACCCCAGTCCCATCTTCTGCGTCATCGGGATAATCAACGCCGTGGCCCCCGCCCCCAATAAACACCTAATCAAATTATACGCCGCAGTCGACGTACCCGCCAGTTCGGGATTAATATCCACAATCAAGATGGAGATACATTGCGTAGAAGCAATGAGTCCAAAGCCCTGCACAAATAACATGACAATGGGACCCGCTACACTAGTCCTCTTATCGAGAATCCATCCATAGCTAATCGTCGACAGACACGCCAAGAGAAGGAATGGCATGGCGACCTCAAGTCTGGCTCTTTCGATTGGGAAATTACTTAGGTCTTGCATCTTGCGTTTCTGCACCACGATACCGAGTTTCTGCGCATGACGGCGATAATTCCAATCGATGAACCTTCCCTGCGTGAATGCGGCTACGACCGAGCCGCCGGCGAGGGGCAGATACATGAGTCCGACTTTCACATCATCGTATCCATAGATATCTTTGAGTTGGGACGGCATGCCAGAGATAACGGCATAGAACCCTGCATACACGATCCCTGCAAAGAAGAGGATGAGAAACCCCTCTTTCTCTGTAGCTACCACCAACGTATCGAGCGGATTCGGAAATCGTATCTTTCCCCTCTTCTTCTTTAATGCGTCACGTTCCGCGTAATCGGGTGGTCCAAGACCAGCTTTCTCGCGACGCTTCTCGTTGATATGGTTCATGAATGAACGATTCCAGGTGGGTGGAGGGATCGAACCATCACCTACAATCTTGCGGCATGTTTCTGGCATGAAGAGGAGCATGGGGATGAAGAAACAACCTGCGAGGATGGCGAGGAACCAGAAGATCCATTTCCAGCCTGCGTACTGGGATAGAATCCCGCCTAGGATTGGACCGAGAGACGGTGCGAGAATGCCAGTGAGAGAGGTGATGCCGATGTAAATTCCGCGTTCGGCTGAGGTGGCGATATCAGCGACAATGGCGTTTGCGAGTGCGACAGTACCAGATGAGCCGCCGGATTGAACCATACGCAGGATGAGGAGTGCAACGTAGTTGTTTTGCAAAGCTAAAGCGATGTCGGCGATAATGTAGATGGTGAAGCAAATTATGTATGCGGGCCTGCGACCTGCCGTGTCTGAGAAGCCGCCTATGAAAGCTGGAGCTGTAGCTTGAAGGATCTATTGCGACACGTTGATGTGTGAGTGCTCTGCGTTACACGCGAGGAAAGGGAAAAAGGGGTAGCGAGACGAGAAAACGAACCATGTAAGTTGTCATCGTCAAATTGATCTTGCTATTGCTGACTTTGAGGTCCTTCGCAATACTAGTGATAGCAGGGAAGTAAATCTGTGCTGTGAAAGGCGAGAAGAACGCTCCCATAGTTGCAGCAAAGACGATGAATTTCTTTTCCCAGTTTGTGAACGACGAGTAGTCTTTCTCGGTGGAGACTTTCTGGAGGTCGGAAGAGAGAACGGCTTGGTCTTCTACTGTAGGATAAACCTTGTCGCCTTCGAGGATCTCAGTGACTTGACTGCCATCATCAGAACTCTTCTTCGTGATGTCGTCTTCGCGGCCTAGATCTCCTTTCTCAATGTCTGCATCTCGAGGCTCATCGTATCCCTCCTTAAGCGACACGACATGAGGTTCATCGGCCATAATGCTTAACTTTCATGCAAAAATTGAAAGAAGAAAAAGCGGCTCAATCCACTGCCGCGCGAATAGAGCGACATTGCAGAAACACGGGAATCTTGAAATATATATTAATTAAATGAGATGCATGTTTTGAAACTGGACCAAAATCTGTATGTCGGTGAAGCTCTTTCCGCTGGCTTAAGGCCGAAAATTATCTCCATAGTCGGCACATGGCGGGACCGTCCATCATTTTCCTCCCCACCCACAATAGCGATTGCGATTGACCAGTGAAAAAAAGCTATCGGAGCGACAACGGAACGGCTGCTCTCATAATAGGGGTGTTTCGTTTAAGATCAAATGAGATGAGGCTCAGGGAGGCTCACTCGAGTCACTATAAGTTCATTAAAGGATGCAAGTGCGAAAATTGAACGAGTCAACGCTCGATAAGATATGTATTCAGGCATGATCTCATGGCAGATCGATGAATGCAGACTGGTATCACCCTAGAACGCCAGAAACATCCCGTCATATCAAAACAACATGGTCCCGTAGGATTTTAGATCTTAGACGGTCATCTTGTCCAAGATTTTCAGCACTCCTCTCCCTTTCTTCTCACCCTCATCTAGTTCCTCCACCAATCTTCTAGCTCTATCCAAGAGTGTAGCGAGAACTTTCCTGCAATATTCGAAACTGCCGGTGCCTTCCATGTAAGACACGGCATATCGTTTCACTTGCTCGTCGTCTGTCTTCTGCTTCAAGATGTTGAGCAGCTGCATGTTCTCTGGCTTCGCTCTGATACTGTGAATGACAGGGAATGAGAATTTGCCTTCAGTTAAGTCCTCACATAGGCCTTTGTTGTGAGAATACTCCGGCGATGATAGATTCTGGTAGTCATCTCGGATCTGGAAGATAATGCCCATCAGGTTGACCAGTGGCACGCAGTCTCTGCGCGGTTGTAAGTGAATGAACACGAATGCCTCCTGAGGTAACACTTACTTTGGCTTGCTGCTCTCTGCCTGCATAAGCTTGATTGCGAGTCTAAATAGACCTCCTGTCTTATTGCCCACCATCTCCAGGTAGTCATCTTCGCTCGGACATGTAAGGGTATCTCTCCAGAACAGATCCATGCCTTGACCTCTATGAAGATTCAACAACTCCTCGGTATAGATGGTGACAGCCTTCGGATTATTCAGCTTCGTTAATTCTTGTAGCGCCAGGAAGTAGACGTAATTTGCAGAGTTGATGGTCTGCGCCGTCCCAAATATACTGTGCGCAACAGGCAACCCTCTCCGAAGCAAAGATGAGTCCTCAACATCATCCACCAGTAATGAAGCTGTATGTAGCATTCCGATCACCTTTGTGATGACCTCTAAGCTCTCTGCTGGAACTTCTAGCCATTCGTTGAACGCCACAATAAACTGTGCTCGAATATCCTTCCCCGGATGTGCGAACAAGTAGTCGTATGGACCCAGCAAGACTTTCTCCTTCGTTGCAGACCAGCTCCCCTTGCCATTAAACGCCATATCGTTCTTGTAGTATTTCGACGGGTCAGGACCTCCCGAAGGCTGTATCGTGGGGTTGACCGCATCCATATTCGCAATAGATCTTTTTCTCTGACTGATCCAGTCGCCTTCAGGAACTGGTTTTAGTACAGGTTTCGAGGCGACGTGGTTTAGTGCATTCTGGCCTGTTGAAGACGTTCTCGGAGGGATAGCGTTGGGAGATCTGAGGTTGTCGTGGACCATGGAGGAGGGCCCTCTTTGAGAAAGGTTACTTTGATACATCGAGTGAATATTCAAGGCCACGTCGCATACAATCGTATTCGACTACCAGATCCGTCTGTGACCAGGCTGCAGGATTAGCAAGGCTGATCGCTGTATTCGTTTGTTCCTGCACATTCGGATGCAAGTAAGGGCAGACGAACGCCGTATTTCATGTATAGATGCGCAGGCGGAGCTTGTTCAATAATAATAGCTGAAGCTGCAGGCTGCCTCGAGGTCTCATATGGTCATGCACGGCGATGCGCGGAGTACTTGGTGTCGTCGTGTTCTCGAACGCAAAGGATCCAGACAACCAACGTCAGAGGGCCCTAATTCGTCTGGAAATCGCCGGGCTGGCGCCTCTTTTCACATGTCCACAGCTGACCTCCATCGATTTTCGCCTGCGCGCCGCTGAGGTTGCCTGATTTGTGCCCTCACTCATGGCAGTCATAGTATTATTGATGAGGAGCATGGATAGTATGCTCCCACAGCTGCGTATTGGTCTTGGGGCGCAGAGTGGATGCGATGGAGAGTTTCATATGGGCTTCTCTTCGCAGATCGCAGAGGCCAGCCGGTGGCAGTTCCGCCTCTCGACCCGAGACCCTGAGACGTCATGCATCGAGCATGTGCTCTTCCTTCTAGAAACAGGCTACCTATTCCCAATCAGTAAGTATAGTATCACGTGTGTGGCGCCTTCTATTACGGGACGATGCTCGTATTGCCAGGCTCAAGCTCCTCGGCTCAAACCGTCCTGGCGATGTGCAAGATGGCGACAAACAAAAGCCGGCATCAGGAAAGATAACGCTGAGAGCTTGCCGCATTGTTAAGGTCCGCAAGATTTTCTACTCGTAATATTGCTATATCACTCCCATCTGCTCAGTTGCTGGGTTCCGATAGGCTTTGATATAATATCTGAATGAATAAACCTCGGCTGCTGCACTTTGTCGTTGAGTGTGGCCGCTGCCGCAAGTGCGCGTTGCCGTGCGAACCACCTCGCCAGCACAATCATCCTGAAGAAGAGCAACACCGAGACCCAAGCTCCCGGCTCATTGCATCCCAAACAGACAAACTTTCCTTCACTTCTTTTCACATTTCTGTATTAACATTGCCCCCGGCTTCTTCATTTCTTCTGCTCATTCAGCGCATCTAGCGGACTCTTTCTTGCATTGCAATTCGAAAATCACAAACCATACGTAAACATGGAAGCACTACTCTCACTCTCCTTCGACAACCTCTCCTCCTACGACCAATCCAAGATTCGGAAGGGTCTGCGACAAGTTGAAGGCCTGCTTGCGCAAATCTGCCTTTCTTCGAGCGCGCCCAAGACAGCTGCGGAGAAGCGCCGCTCAGTCATCGATCCGGGAAAGGAACCACCGCCACGTAAAGCTTTGGCAGAACTGGCGAACGATCCCGCGTTCAGAGAGTTCTTCAAGCTACAGGATGGATTCGAGTGGAACGTTGCGATGAGATTGGTCAATTGCTTGGATAGACTACTGGGGAAATCGCATGATGGGCAGAATGATCTGTTGATTATCCAGACCTTGGACTTGATTCAGGGAACGATGCTACTCCACCCTCCATCTCGGAGTTTGTTCTCGAGAGAACTGTACATGAATGTTTGTGTTTCCACAATCTAGACGGTTTTATCTTATTCTAACCTTTTTTGTTATAGCACCTCCTCGACCTCCTCGAACCAATTAACTGCCCAGCCATCCAATCCGCAACGGTCATAACTCTCGTCTGCTGTTTCCTCGAAACTCCACAAAATACCCGCACATTCGAAAATCTCGACGGGCTCCTGACAATCACATCTCTCTTCAAGTCCCGCGAAACAAGCCCTCAGATAAAGCTCAAGTTGATGGAGTTCTTCTACTTCTATTTGATGCCCGAGACGCCATCGATTCCCTCGGCGAACAGCACAGCATCTGTCCCAGCTATGCTACAGCGCAGCCCAAGCAAGCTTGCCGGCGCATTCAATCGCACAGAGTCAGGTGCTGCTAGGAAGCGGGCCGATAGTGAGAGCGAGATTACTAGGACGATGGGCGAAAAGCAACAGCTTCTGGGCCGGTATCTGAGCAATGTAGACGACTTGGTTGCAGATCTGAGAGAAAGTGCCCCATTCGGAGAGGTCTTAAGTTGAGATTTCTTTTGCTAGTGGCATCAGTGGCGTTTATTGGGCTGCGCGGGGCGTTGGCTACTAGATATGGTATAGGAAAATGTGTTCGAGTAATTCATGATAGGCGGATAGTTCGAGGGAACTTGTACTATTGCATCCAAACTTGCGTAGGGGAGGAACTTGTCAATTAGGCGTAGAATGGACCTTAAGGCAACTCGACAGGATCTTCTGTCGTACCCGGAGCTTTTACATACTCAAACGCCCCTGGTGTAGTGACGTTTGAGTGACCTCTTGAATCATTCGAACCAATCTCGACTGGCACTGTGATGTCCCCTGGGCTTTGTGGACTGACCGGAACACCACGATCGGCTCCAGGACTCGTTGCATGGTGTTCGGTGAAAGGACCAACAGTAGCCGGAGGGCCAAAATAATCCGAGCCTTGCTGTCCAGCAGACGGTTGTTTTGTCCCTGATTCAGACCCCTGAGACATGGCTGGTACTGATGCCGCTTGTCTCGCACGTCTTCGCTGACCCAAGCAAAACCATAAAAATGCTGACAAGACCACGAGCGCCCCAACGGCGACTCCAGCACCAATTCCAGCTTTAGCACCTGTTGAAAGCCCTGACGAAGACGATGGCGATGAGGCTGTAGCAAGAATTCCGTGTGGGCCTGTCCTCGTGGCCAATGCGGTATTACTAGCACAATAATTGGTGTTGTCTACTACTGTACACGCTTGTCCGACAGAGCAACATCCTCCCCCAAGAGAATTGGCGCAAGCACTCTGGCTTGTTGGGCACGCGTTTGAAGCACCCGTGGTTACCGCATTGCTCGAACTTGTGGCTGTAGGCAAACATTGCGAATTGGCGGCGCAATCAGAATTATAGGAGCAGCAATGCCCTCCAAATGCTGAGGCGCACAAGTATTGACTTGTGCTCGTGCATGTTCGAGGGCAGCAGGATGAAGTGACTGTAGCAGTACCACTAACGGTTGTTGTCCCGTTGCATTCGAAATGATTCGGATCGCAGAGGTTTCCACACGTCGAACCGATGAAGCAGCAGGCAGGAGCGTTATTCGTGACGATACAGTATTGCGTGTCGAGGCAGCAGAAATCCCCAGCATCGATATCGAGACCTAGAGGTGTGAGTGAAGAGTTCCGAGAAAGGTAAGGGTATTTACAGGAGTGCTCATTTGTTGCTGGACAGGGACCACTCTGCCTATTCACGAGCTGTCCCGACCCGCCTAGATAGTATCGTGGACTGAGTCCTGGGGCTTGCATTGCTCCATATTGTGCCGTAGTCGTTGCCAGAAAGGCAGAAACGATTATCATCAGTAGGCGTAATGGGGCCATTGTGTGCTCTGATTATTTCGGGCAGGTCGCGGTGAGCTTGGAACATATATTCTTGGCCCATCTGGACTCTCAAAATATAGGAAAACTTGACATTATGAAAAATACGAATGAAGTGAAAATAAAGCCGACGCAAAGAAAGCTGAGTCTCGCACACCCACCTATAGCATCACATGAGAGTCTCCTACGGGCCATGAACAGCACAATTCGAAGAGTGGCTTAACAACCCACGGCCTCGACGTACGCTTCTGGATAAGCTGAGAAGGCTGCAAGCCGCGTGGTTACAGAGCAGAACAGACTCATGACTGGTCACCGCTGTACCGTTCTGCATAAGGTCTCCAGTTGCGCTGGTCGTATTCCGTCTTGCCCGTCAATCACAACGAGGCTGAATCCTTTCTGGCAATGTGGTGGAGTGCAATGCATGTCTGACGGGCTGACGCGCCGTATTCGGACAGCTCACCCTGGTATGTGCATTGGGACGGGATGCTCACTGGATATTGCAACACGAAGAGCGGCTTCTCGGGATAAAGATGGAGAAATCGGGAGACATTGGTGAGATTGATGCCGATGAGAGACAGAATCTCGTGGCGGAGAAGTTCGCGAGGTGGAGGCGGGCAAGGGAAGTTAAGGTTATTTGATACTCGAGCGAGGGAGAGGGAGAGGGAGAGGGAGAGGCTTCGAGCTTTTCGCGTGTCCCGTTTGGAGGCTCGCTGACTAAGGTTAACGAGTGAGTGTACGAAGGCCAAGAGGGCTAGCCTGGAGGAGCACCATCTCCAGTCCATCGCCTTCAAGTTCCCTTCATTTGATGCAATTCCAATTATGGTACCCTTCAAGGCAGGGCATTAACATCGTTGAAGCATTTTGATGGCGTGCGAGAGCTCAAGTGAGCACAGCAAATACTCAGCCCTATGTTTCCCTGTCTCTAACCGCAAGAACTCGTCGTGTTCTGAATCCTCGAGGAGTGGTTGACTTCTCGAAAGGAAGCGAGAAGAGTTGGATGATGCCGGACTTCGGAGCAAGCAAGCTGGCAGAAACAAGAAGACTTGGACTGATTTTATCTATCCTAGCACCAAACGGGTACTGACTTACTATGATTGTTAGAAGCATAGTTCTTGTCTTTGCGCTTCGATCCAAACTGTTATCTCTCTGCTCTACTAGCACCACACTCACCAGCCTTTTTTCTTCTTCTTGCTTTATGCTTCAACTGTTACTGTCAGCCATGACTCATGAAGATTGTTGGTTAATAGAGCGGAAGGAGTTCATCTACGAGCCATCGCAATTGTTGTGCTAAGTCAGGGTCCTGAAGACGAAATTATCAAATTCTGGTCGGACGTTGCCCTATCATGGAGGATCTCTATATTTTTCGCGCGCTGGCAACCTTGATATAATAAACTAAAGCAGCAAATTGCACCACTTGAATCTAAAAGATATGTTGACTCGCTTGGCGCATTCGTGCAAGGCAGGAGTAAAAATAGTTCCTTCTGTTTGTGTTCAGCTTACATGTGTCACTTCGCGGCTTCTTCCGAATCCAAAGACACCTCATCTTATGAATCAAAACATTCTCTTGTACCTACACATAGCTGCGTAATTGTTTCGTATGCAGCACTTCCCCAATGGATTCCAACGAGGTTTCGATCCTTATTGATGCCTGTCAGCGTTTACTAGCTGTCCCTCTAACGCTTTTGATAGCACTGATGTTCCCACAAATTTTCTATTCATCCTTAATATCGAGGACTTTGACTCTCACCGTCATCGGTATCGAAACAGCATGTGTGTTTCATCAACATGAAATTTCGAATATGGTGGTCTCGTATCTGATGGGTTTTGGCGCTGTCTTGTTCTTCATGCGGTCTACAATACTGCTCCTATTTTACAATCCACCACAAGATTTTCAAAGATTGCGGCGCGTAGCTGTCAGCCCAAAGGAATCCAAGGGAATCATCAGGCACGAATGGGAGCCCTTTCCGGAAGAAGTTGGACTGCGACGGATGTTCTGGGTTTCTGACCTCCTAATCAACTTGCGGGGAATTGGATGGAGTTTTCGAAAGCCATGCTTTTTCGTACCAAAAGACATTCAAAAGCTCTATCTCGACCACGGTATTGACGTGTCAACTGGGAATCCTTCCTTCAAGCCAATACGAAGCAACCACTTCGATAGATCGATGTTCTTCAGTAGCCAATGTATCCTATTCGCAACCAGATACCTCCTCGTCGATATCTGCATCAACCTAATGGATTCTAATCCCCTCTTCCAAGGTTCCGGACATCCCCTTCACTGGATTTACCCTGTTTCTATTCGCAGATTCCTTCTCTTTCTCTACAACAGCGTCCTGGGCACCGTAGGTGTCTACGCTGTCATGGATCTCTACGCAACATGCCTCGCTCTCACCACAGTCGGTCTCCTCGGGCCCAACAATCTTGGCACATGGGGAGAACCATTCATGTACCCTCGCCTATGGGGCTCTGTATCTGAGATCTGGAATGGAGGGCTAATTGGTACATCATCTCGAGTATCTTGTCCACTCAAAAGAACTAATCTTTTCAGGCCTCTGGTCCACGATGTGGCACGACGCCTTCAAGCACACCTTCACAGCTTTCTCAAACAACCTTCTTCCAAAGCTACCCGACTCTGCCAAATCCAGCCTCTCCTCCAGCACTCGCAACTTCCTACGTCTTCAAATAATCTTCTTCCTCTCTGGTCTATGCCATGCCGCAGGATCCCAAGCTCAGCTCACACAGACGTATCCGGTCCTAACCTTGGTTGCATTCGCCTCTCAAGCCATCGGTATCTGGATTCAATTACTCGTTACTTCCTTGTTGGAAAAGAGAGGGATTAGAGAAGTGACGAGGAAAGTGGTAGTTTTGTGTTTCGCGGTGGTCTGGTCCTATTTCACGATGCATATGTTCTTAGTAGATTTGGCGGCTACAAAAGCTTTTCAGTTGAGGTTGATCCCGTTTAGTGTGCTTGGGTTGGCGATGGGGAGGAGATGGCCAGGTTGGCTGGGAAGCTGATGGACTGTGGTCGAGATTTGTTTATGGGTTATTGCTAAGGGGAGGGGAAAAGTGTTTAGGAGCCAGAGTGACACGTGAGGCGATATCATTGAAAGGGCAGGAGGGAAAAGGGGAGTTCTCCTTCCAGATTTTCAGAGGTGTTTGGGGCCGGACATGTGAACTGAGGGTCGGATAAAGACTGGTTGCAGCGTGTCAATGTCACCATGAAGGTAGAAATCTTAGATAGTTTGGGGTCAACAGGATCTCGATCAATTCTCTATTCCTACCCGGGACCCGACAGCTTAATCTTGTACGTATTCTGAGCTTGAATTGCAAATGCCCGCAATAGCTTTTCTACAATTCAAGATTAAAAGTTCTCACATCCCCCTCTCCTTCAACCTCCTATACTTCCCTGCATCCTTAACACTAGCCTTCACCTTCCCCAACGCCACATCCCAATCCGCCCTCACAATCCTCAAATCAGCCTCAGCTCCACCAACGACCTTCTCCCTCTTCAACGCTGCTACCGCAGCCGCCTGATGCAAATTTCCCAAATCAGCACCACTGTACCCAGTACACCTCACATCCCTTGCCACGCTCTCTAGCCCATCAACCTCCTCTTGAGGCGCACTTGGAAGAGCTTTCTTATACAACGCTCTTAAGATCTCGACCCGTTCGTCTGGAGTAGGAAGGTCGACGAACACGGATGTGCCTAGACGGCCAGGACGCAGCATGGCAGGATCAATCATATCTGGTCTGTTGGTTGCTGCTACCACGTAGATGCCTGCTCTGTTGCTTAAGCCGTCGAGCTCGGTGAGGAGAGTGTTGACGACTTTGCTGCTGGCTTCTGAGAGCGAGTCTTCTCGTTTGGGGACCAAAGCATCTAGTTCATCGAAAAACAGAATGCACGGTACCGATGACCGGGCGCGCTCGAAGGTCTGCCGAACAGCTCGTTCAGATTCACCGACGTACTTGTTGAGTAGTTCTGGGCCTTTGATTGAGATGAAGTTTGCTTTCGACTCATTCGCAACGGCTTTCGCGAGCAGGGTTTTGCCGCATCCAGGTGGACCCCAGAGAAGGACACCGGTTGGTGCCGTGATACCAACTCTTGCAAAAGATTCTGGTCGCTTGATAGGCTCTACGATTGCCATCTCGAGCTGGTCTCGGACTTCGTGCAAGGCGCCGATGTGTGCCCACGTAGTGTCCGGAATTGTAGCGAACCCTTCACGCTTCGCAGAGGGTTGTACTTTCGAGATAGCAGTGACAAAATCATCGTATGTGATAGAGAAGTCTCCATCGGGTGTAGCTTCTCCGGCATTGGCAACTAGAGATCGTAGTATGAGTAGTGCGGCTGGGATATTGAGGTCTTCAGCAGAACTGTCTATGTCCATAGCTGAAGTTGTTCGCTCTTTGAGAGCAGCCATCATTCGCTTCATGGCTTCTGTACCTGCCACCGAAACGACATCATTCAAATCAGCCCCAACGAAACCAGGTGTAAGTTTTGCTAGGCTTCGATAATCGAAATCCACTGCCAAGGTCAACTTTTGAGTCAGAGCTCGTAAAATCTTCTCCCGAGCAATCTCGTTTGGAACACCGAGATTGATCTCTTTGTTGAAGCGTCCTGCTCTCCGGAGGGCCGGGTCAAGACTGTCAGGCCTGTTCGTAGCAGCAATAATTATGACAGGTTTCCCTCCTGTCTTCTCCAACGCCATATCATCCATGCACGTAAGCATCTGAGCCACTATGCGCTTCTCCATTTCCCTCTGGGCACTCTCTCGCTTGCCCATAATTACATCAATCTCGTCGATGAAGACAAGGCAAGGTGCCATCTTCTTGGCCTCGTCGAAGATGTCCCTGATCTTCTTCTCCGATTCTCCTGACATACCTGCCACCAGTGAAGGGGCGGATAGAGGAATGAACGAAACTCCTATCTCAGCAGCGAACGCATTGGCTATCATGGTTTTTCCGCATCCTGGCGGACCATGAAGAAGTACTCCTCGTGGTGGTTGAATTCCCGTCTTTATGTATGTATCGGGATAGAGCATTGGCATAGCCACCAGCTCATTGAGCTCCTCAATAACATCGTCCACTCCCCCAAGATTCTCTAAAGATATATCCGTTGGAGGTGATCGGTCCACCTCTTTCCGCACCTCTGCTTTCCGACGTTTTTTGCTGGGTTCCCCATTTGCTTGTCTCTCAGCCTTCGCAGGAGATCCTGTCTCTGCTAACTGTGGAGGAAGGTTGGGAGTTACAAGTCCGCTTCGAGGTGGCGTTTCCTCTCTTGGAGTCATCGTGGCAGATGCTGACTTCGCCCACATCTTCGTTATGCTCTTATTCATAATATTATGTACCTGTGAATGTTAGACCTCTAGTGGCCAAACCCAGCAGATTTCCGAATTGCCTAACCTTCAATTGAGGCCCAGAATCCTCGATGCCATCAAAGTCTCCATCTAAAGACTCGCTATCATCCTGCTCTTCTCTCATAACCAGGAGCACACGGTCGATCGAATCTTCAAGTAATTTCTTACTTTTTCGTTTCAAGCTGGAATTCGAGCGCTTGATACTCTCGTAGACGGCCGTGACCGTGAGCCGCTTTCCTCCATTCTCGAATTGTGCTTGCTCGTCGGCCAGTTTCCGCACTACCTGATAGATCTTCACTTGATCAGCATTTATTTACGACATTTCGTACCCAATTTGTGCCTGAAGCAGGATCCTTCGAGCGATGAAACGTACCTCTCTGTCGAGGCTCTGAGTCAGCGAGGGTTTGGGGCCCCGTGATGCTATCATTGTCAAGGCATTAGTCTTTTTTGGGGCGAGATCTCCGGGTCTGTGATAGTGGTTTGGAGTATGGGGCATGGTGAAGCCGAAAAAATTAACAAATATACCGGCGTTTGCCGTTATCGCTTATCGTAACCCCTGATATTCCGGCACGCGAGCAGCCATGACGCCGAAGCAGCGGACTTCAAGGATCCAGGCTTGCGACAACATGGTTCCTTTTAGATGTATCAAGGCAGGCAGCGACGACTATGGGAAATTCACCGAGCTCTCACAAGATCTCTGCCCAGGACAAGTACGTACTGGCATAGTTCAATGGAGATCATAAGGCTGACGAGAAGTGAAGGGCGATCCTGGATATGAAGAATCAACGCGACAAGCTACATCAGTATCAACGGCGCATTACAGTTCTTACAGATAGGGAGAAGGATATAGCAAAGCAGATGCTTGCAAAAGGGGACAAGGCTAAAGCTTTGTTGGCATTGCGGAGAAAGAAATACCAGGAATCTTTGCTGGCGAAGACAGATGCGCAACTCGAGCAACTGGAGAAGTTGACCAGCAGTGTGGAATTTGCGCTAGTACAGAAAGATGTTGTATTCGGGTTACAACAGGGGACCAAAGTTCTTCAGGAGATACACAAGGAAATGGGGGGGATTGAACACGTGGAGAAGATGATGGGAGAAACGGCTGATGCAATTGCCTATCAGGAGGTTAGTCTTTTGTCCACAAGCCTTGGGCTATTGTTGATACCCTCACAGGAAATTAGTGACATGCTCGGCGGAAGGATTTCAAATCAAGATGAAGATGAAGTTGAGGATGAACTAGAAGCTCTTGAAGCAGAGGTCACTGGTGTTCCCTTGCCGGAAGTACCAACGTCAGAACTGCCAAGCAGGGAGAGAGCCAAGGCCAGACAGAGAGAACGCGAGCAAGAGGAACCAAGGGAGGCTATATTGGCATAGTGTCATTCTACCTGCATTGCGAGGCGTTCTCTGAGAATTTTTTTGATACGATGTATACCCTAGAATTACGAAAGACGGCGACGAATGAAACAGACGAAGATTAGGAACCAACGATTATACTGGTTGAATTGTGATATTGTACAATGTTGAGTCGTTGCCAACCTAAGGGTATTTCTAAAGACGACGCTTCCTGCATACCACTAGTGCGACATAGCCTTGTCGCTATACACAATGGTGGATCATCCCTCAGTTAGGTACAATAATACTTGAACTCCGAGGATCTTGCTGCTTCCAATGCTGACGACCATAAACTCCTCGCTGATGCCAAAATCATCATGCTAGCTATGCTTCAAAAGCAATCCTCCCAAGTGTCCCATATGATAAGTTTTGTACAATGCTGTTGTCGTTACTCCTTGTCCACACGGACTTTACTCTTATCGGGGCCCACAGTCCATTCAATCACCATCCACTCTAAGTTACACACAGTTCCCAAACCTTTCCAAACGTCATATCAGTCCATGATATAGACAGGCTGTCTTGCATCCGTAGGTCGAATATATGCTGAGGCGTCTCCTGGTGGGGGTGGATATCTCTCTCGTACGATTCTTATAGGCTCACTAATAGGGCCTCGATCAGAGCCCCGATAACCCATAACCGGCTGTGCCTGGTCATATATTGGCTGGCGTGGTGGATCTTCTCTATACTGTCTTAAAACAGATAATTCGTTAGCTAGATTCTCAATTTCTTAAATGAATATGAACACTTACATGGGCCTCTCTGCGTATCGAAAGGGAGACCTGGCTCGATCTGTGGTTGCTGGAACGACTGACCTAGCTGGATAATTTTCGTACCGTGGAGCATTGGCATGATCAACGCTACTCTGGTGAGATCTTTCAGAGATAACAGTAAAGCCATCTCTTGCTAGCGAGGATGGACCATCAAGACGAGACTGAGAGAAGCTATGAATGAAGTCCTGATCTGGACCAACAATTGAGCCAGGAGCCCCATAATAAGAACGAGATATTTGCTGGGAAACAGGATACTCTGGCGACGATGGCCTCGCAGCACGAGGGCCATAATTGTGACTAGGCTGAACTTGTCGGATGTGATCACGTTCCACCACTTGAAATCCTTCATCCCCATTTCGCATAGTGGTCAAATTCCGAGTGGAGGGACCAGCAAAATTGTTGTCACGAGATGGCTGGGGATATCCCATTGGCCTTTCACTACGATCTTCTATTCTTCGTCCAGAAGCTGGTTCTACATCCATTCTCCTGGGGTGCTCAGGGTGAGATGCATAGTACCTAGATTCTGGTGCGTCATAGATTGGAAGTCGCTCTGCAGTGACAGGATCTGTATAGAATTGCGGTTCTCTCCTCACTAAACCTTGGGCAGAATAACTTGACGCAGCCGGACGCCGTACTAAAAGGTCTCCCGACTGACCAGACGGTGCAGAGATCAAATGAGAATCAGAATGCGGGGCTGAAACATGAACATCATGATCACGAGATTGAACAGGTCTGAAATAACCAGAATCATCTTCGTAAACAACACGACGACGCTTGACCGGCGGACTATCATCATTGATGACAATCACTTGGCGAGCTACAGGTGACTGCATGCGTTGGCCAATCGCTCGACGAGAATAAGAATCCTGCGAGTGGCTGATATTATCGTGAGCGCCAAATCGCTCATCTTTGCGAGGCGAGGCGACATCGCTTGAAGTTGTTTCAATAGAAGGCAAAGGCATATCTTCTGGCCCACGTTTCAGTGGAGAGCCTCTCACAACTTGTGATGGCCTTTGCTCCATTATAATACGGGTGGGAGTCCCATGTCGTTGAGGGACTTCTTGATAATATATAGGACGATCAGTATGGGATCTTACAATTACCTCATCTCTGGCAAATGACGCTCCTGGGATCGGTCTCTGTTGTGAGTAGTAAGGCGCCTATTTTAGTTAACGGGGCCAAAACTAAAGAATAGGAGAATACATGAAGTTACAACTTACTGGTCGTGCGGTGGTCATTGGCTGCACATGTTGGACATGATCATCCCTGCCGTACTGGTAAGCAAGATTCGAGGGACGTGCGACCACCGATTGATGAGGATATTGTGGCACGTTGCGAACTGGAGAAGCGACGGTAATCCGAGGTTGTCTTATGGCAGGATCTTCAAAAGGCGTGCTTGCGAGACTTGGCCCTGATGCTGGGCGGTCCTGATGCCTGTGCAGAGCATCCTCCCACGCTGCTTGATACCGCTTAAAGCCGCGTTGTGCTTTCTTGTCTTTCTGTGATTTCGGGTCTAGCTTTGACCTCGTGCGAGATGAGATGGTACTATCTTTATCTCTACCAGGGAATTGGCTTGTACTAGGGCTAACGATTGTCGCAGGTTGAATATTTGGTGGTACTGATCTTTGTTGATTGCGGGAAGCTGGCAATGATGGGGCTTCGGTAGAGCTTGCAGAGGTGACTTCACCTTCCTCATCAGAGCTATCTTCATCCGAGCTGTCACTTTCATCCTCGGAATCAGTGATAATAACGACCTCCCGAAGGATTTCATCCATCTGGTCTCGTCCCGTCTCTTCATCTCCCCGCCATCGGACGAGGACATCTAGACATACCGGCTCCACTGCTTTTCGTGCATTCATCCATGAAGTCTCTCGGAGAAGTTTGTCATATCTTGTATGTGTATGCCGGATATGAGCTAGAACAGCTAGCTGTACTCGACGAGACAAGGGAATGTTAGACTGCAACCCAACAGTAGGCTCACCGTGAAACATAGCACCCTTCTTGAATGCGTGTTCGATTATCATTGTTCGGTCTATGTTTGGTATTCGGGGGAAGAGGTCGCGTATCGCTCCATCTGCCTGCTTATTGATCTCATCTTGAGACTCAGGAATCGGCTCAACGAACCCTGGTTCTGTGGTTGGTTTTGATATTATCGTTTCACCGACGATTTCGCGGGCTTCTTCGACTATCGTCTCTCGAAAATGGTAGCCTGTTCGATGGACGTGTTCGGAGATTTTCGAATTCTCTTCTTTCCATGTCTAAAAGTTGGTCAGTGACAATGAATCCAAGGTACGAGTTAATGGTATGTACTAACCGAGACAATAAAAATCATAGCATCCTTTTCCCGAGACAGCTCTTTGCACATATTTGTGAGAATTGGGTCTCCGATCGGAATAAAAACGAAGCCTGGTGGCGGGTTGGAGTCATCGGTTACCTATCGTGAGGGTTAGTTTGTCGCGACCGACAAAATAGAAAAACAACCTACCGTAAACTCGAGTTTCTTCTCTTTCTTCCCGGGATTGTCGGCAAATTCAAAGTAGGATTGGTATTTGGACTTCACTTGGGCTTTGGGAAGTGTGGCGATCAGGTGCGCCGGAGCCGGTGCAGCCCAGTCGTCTGCAGTATAATTCCTCTTCTCTTTCTTGCGACGCTCCAACTTGTGGGCGCGACGCTCTTCTTTAGTTCCGCGACCTCCTTTTTTACCATTTTTGATAATAGTTGCCTGGGCCTTACCGGCCAGCATCTTCTTCTTCCTCCCCATCGCAATACTCTTCAACTTACCATACTCGTGTCTGAGTGTGTTAGTGCATGTGCAAGCGCTGGCTAGCACGATATGAAGTCTCTACAGACTGCACCAGCAGGAAATGCGTGGTGGTTGAAAGAAAATGTGGCCTGAGAGAGATGTGGTGACGAAGATGAAGTCCGAAGGTGCAGCCGCTGAGGTTTTAAATGCCTCGAACTGGGCGTACGCTAGCAGCACTGGGAAAACGGCGACCCACGTGACTCATCCTCTGATTGCCCATGAGACGAATTTATTTTGTGCTGATGGATTAAACAGGTATTTCCTAGATTATTTTCCATTTTTATAACGTGTCACTTGGGATTTTTATCAGTCTAAAAGTAAAGATCTTCTTCAAATGCTAGCATTTCTACGGCGGGGTCCAGCCGCTCACCAAGTGATCAGGAGGGTTCCCAGTCCTCCAATCAGAGTAAGACAATCACTGCATTGGTCGGGCGCCTACATTCTTCCTTGTGACATGATAATGTTGATGTTTCTTGTACCAGGTACTTGTTGGTCTGTCTGTTTTCCAATCTGAAATGTTATTTTTGACCCCAGTTGTTGCAGATATTTGTCCTCCTGATAGACCAGCTCCCAATCCAACCCCTTAAATTTGTTGTTACTTCTTACTGCCTCGTACAGCTGAATCTTGTGTTCCCCTTGTCTATTTACAGACATGACCATTCATGTCAACATATAGCCAATACATGAGTACGAATAGAAGAGCCGTGGAATGCACCCTCACTTAATCATCGAGAGCGTTTATTTGCTTCTTGATGAACTCGAAAGCTGAAAAGAAAATCGAGTTAACAACGCACGATCGACCCATTGAAACTCCTAAACCCCGGTACATCCTTTTGTTAAAGAATTGAATTTTTGGCGCTTTCTCCACCTTTTCTCCTTTGCAATGTGTGAGACAATTTCTCTGGTAGATGGATTTTGCGGAATCGATTGGATAGATCAGAGCCCAGCTGGCAACACCACATAAGCCACCTGCAAGGACAACAGCGACGGGATTGGTAGGAGATTGATCTCCGCGAAAGGTTGTCAGAAGCTGTTTGCAACTCTCATAGGTCATGAAATAGATTGCTGTGCCCAACGTATCTCTGACTGATAGAAAATGAGCATTGAATCAGCAAACTAGATACTGTACTCACGAAGATGAAGGTTGAAACCCGAATACAATCCCGCAATTCCGCGGTGCTTGATAATATTCTTCGCCGTTTTGAAAGTGCCTTTATTCTGATAGCTAGCAGCGACAGCTCTACCATTCAAAGGATCAGAGACGCTTGAGGCGCCGGTGCTGTCAGCCATAAGAACAGATACTTGAGCACTGAGCTTTGTCAACTCGAAAGGACCTGTACCAATTGGTTAGCTGCATTAGATTCTAGTTCGTCCTACTCACAAGCTACCAGAGTAATGAATGACCCCGCTGTTGCTCCTGCTGCCCCAAAACATGCAATGGTAGAAAAGGTAGGATATGTTCCTGGGGTATTGACGTGGACCAGAGGGTCGAATCCAAAGTTATGCTTGAACCAAGCGGCATACGTATACTTAGACTTTTGATACACGGAGAATGACACGGTCCGAACTAGGGCGATGCTCGCCATAGGTGCCGTAACACCTCGAAAGAAGCCTCTCCATTTTTCAGTCCTATACGTGTGCCGAACGCAGTCCGTGAAGCTGTCGTATTTGTAGGTTTGCATGCGGGTTTTAACGCTATCGAGGGGGAACTGATTCAGTCAGCATCTGTCAATTGATCGAGAGTGACCTTCTTACGGCAACGAAGGTGGAAAGAATGCTAGCAGACGAAGCACTGATCTCCGTCCTATATCTCTTCGCCCATTTCTTCTGTTGCCCTTCCGGCTTCAATGCTGACGCTTCAGACAGTTTCTGTTCCTGAATCCCATCGCGCGGGCCGGACTTCACAGGCATCATGGCAAATATACAGTTCCACCGGCGAGAGACTCGAAGTCTCTTCAGCGCGGTCCCGATAAGGCCAGAAACCAGGGATAGTCCATGAAGTCCTCTGTTCGATTGCGAATCGAAAAGAAGAAGCCGACTGCTTGACTTGCAGCCGCGAGAGGCGATGGAAGAGTATTGTGATGTAGATTCAGGTTGCGGGGTTAGAACAGTACAAGAGTACAACAAGCTGGCTGCGAGTTGTAGAGACAGGTAAGGATCTCCACTAAGCGGGCGTTCACAAGCAAATAATGACGCCTGTTTCTTTGGAACCATGCAGCCACTAGGACCAGAGAGAGAGACGTGGCTGTATAGCAAAATAAGGTGGTCTTAGAAGCAGTAGGCCCAACAGGGCCAAAGGTCTAACCATTCAAGCTACTCAGTGATACGAGGCCGTCTCAAGGCAGTTATGCGCACCCCTACAGAATGATTTACCCACGCCGTGCCTCGTTTAGCAAGAACCCCTCCATGCCTTCCTAATGCTCGTTGTAATCAGATTACGGTACCGGTGTATATCACTTTATGGTAGGCACACGATCACAATTTCTGCGATCGTCATTTTCCCGTACAACTGCAGCATCCAACCAGGTATTTTCTCGTTCTGATTGGGTCTTCTTTGCGTAGATAACATGAGCATAGGAAACGCGATGACAATGCTCGACTACGGTATATGGATGGGTAGCGCATATCACCCGTGCGAGGTATCACTTCATTTGAACATCAAGTGTTCTGCTATACAGTACTCGTCTCATGAAATATTGGCGGATTTCTGACAAGGCGTGGAACGATGAAAGTGTCCTAAGCTAGCTGAGTGATTTATCGCAGCTTATGAGGTGTGCCATTTGCATAGATATCTGTACGTCATCTACCTGAACCGGCATCAGGCACGTCTGCTTATTCTGACTCGCACCGACGATTTTGGGTTTGCACTGCCTGTCCCATTGTAAAACATCTTGGGAATCTCCCATTTCCCGCCAACAGGCGCGAAGTCCCAGACAGAAATGAGGCCAGCAATAAAAATCAAAACTTCTCGCTCTGCAAACAACCTTCCCTTACATACTGTAGGACCACCTCCGAATGCAAACAAATGAAGACTATCTACCTTCAGGCTCTTAGGATCCTTCTTATCTGGTACTAAGTATCGTTCAGGGTCGAAAACCGAAGGATCTTTCCAAAGCCGGGGATCCATTTGCAAGGTCGCTTGAGGAATAATCAGGAAATCGCCAGCCTTGATGTGATACTTCTGAGGTCTTGGCTTTCCAAATGTTGCAGCGTCTTCGGCAGATTCGGTAAGAGTGACATCTTGGAGCACCTTCTTGTAGGATGTGCCAGCCGTATATGACCTCATCGCCTCGAAGAAAGAAGCTTTAAACACAGGACAAAACTTGATCAATCCGTCAACATCAAGCTTTAACGATCCATCCGTGACTTTTGCATATGGTTCGATCTCCTTCCGCACAATCCCGAGCAAGCCAGGCGAAGATATCAGATGAAGCAGCATCCAGAAGATGACCTTGTTCGCATTGACCATCAACCCCCAGTAAATGCCGACATTTGAAGATGTAGCAAGTTTGTCGTCGGAGTCAATTTTCTGGAGGGCTCGGAGCCGCAATAGCATTGTTTCGGACACATCAGAAAGGTCTTTCCATTTGCCTTCCATTTCCTTGCCATTCAGCATGTCCGTAACAGCATGGTTCCACTCTCTGACTGCAGCATTGATCCGTGTGCGGGCACTTTTAGCTTTCGTCAGACCTCGTGTTATGAGGGGAAGACCTGTTAGCAATGCATTGAAGCCGCTATCGAACGCCCACAGATCTTGCATGATCTCTGGGTTATTGTCCAGGAATGCTCTGCCCATCAACGTCGTTCCTGCAATGTCGCCAACATAATTCATTATCAAAAAGAAGAGGTCCGCTTCGATAACAGACTTCTCAAGAGTAACGCTAGCGCAGCGTTCCCATTCGAATTGGCTGGACGGCTTTGAGGAGAAAGTGAACATACGAGGTGTTCGTTCCTCGACAAGCCGTGCCGTTCTATCAGTTGCAGTGGAGAGAAAAGGCTCTTTCATAAGAGAGTGCAGAGTTCTGTGAACGGTGTGCCAGTTATCTAGTCCAATGCTCCTTGCAGCGCCTTCATCGCCAAAGTATTTGTCGTGTATCCAATGTACGAAGTCGTCCGATGAGAGCACTGAAGGACGTTGTAGAAACATTTGTTTAGCGAGAGAAGGCATGAGGACGAAGTTGTGCGTCGAACCCAGAAGGCGTAGCCCGAAAATCCCATCTGTGCTCGAATTTCTATATCCATGTTAGGCATTGACAATCTTTACAAGGATCGCAGCTAACCTTCCCCAGGCAAGTAAGTCATCAAACGACCAAGCGAAAGAAGGTGCGTGTCCAATATATGGAAGCCAGTAGGGCAGAATTGGGACCTTCTTTTCAGCAGGATCGGTGGTGTTCTGCTGTTTCATTTTCATAAGACCAGTCAATAGACGTGTAAATACAAGAAGAACTCCAAACGACGCAAAAATAGTTAAGGAAGGAGAAGCGCGCCCATAGCTCGCAAGCACTAGGAGCAATGTTTGTGGTTTTGACATTCCGTCCATAGCATTTGACTGGAAATAATTGAGAACTTAAGATTGACAAAGAGTTGAACAATTTTGAAAAGCTGTGAAAACTAAGGAGGCAGGGCTCCCGGGGTATTATAGTATTATTCTCAAATCCTTTTTGTTACGATTGTCGAGGAGTACGCGTTTCCAAGCAAGCGCTTACTTGGATATCAGGATAGATAGGTAGCCAGGTATTTATTGCAACAATGACCATGGACCAAATGGCAGTGATTCGCCAAACTTACGGTCGCTTTTCCCCTCTACATAATAGAAAGGGAAATTATTAAATTGAGGGGCTCATATCAGCAGCACGGAAGGATGTAGACTCAGGGGGGAAACAGCAAGGGAAAGTCGACCATTCAAAGCGTGCACCTCGAGTTTCGCAAGCCAATGAGAAAGCGTCTTTCTTTAAACTAAAAGATGACAGGTGAGCAGCCTTGAGTTGGAACTGACGACTGTCGAAGCTGAAAAGTAATTGAAACGATAGAGATACTCACCGTATGTAAAACTCTAAAATAGTCGATATGATATTCCCAGCTTGATGGATCGTGAGATTCGTAGGTATTCGTAACAAGATGATACAGCAAATGCCTCGAAAGAGGAACTTCCACGTGCCAGCAAAAGCACCGCCACAAAGCACGAGCCACTCTCTCGTCAACGGTCGTCGTCACTCTTGGCGAATTCAAGCTCTCGAACGCGACAATCATGTTAAACCTTTAGGCATCAGAATTTACAAAAGAAAACCTACCATCTGCCTTTGACATTTGTACAACGACAACGATTGACTCAAAGTTAGTGCAGACACTGTATTCGAGACGACAACACCATGTCTGCATCGAAGCCTACGGATAGCCCAGTAAGGCCTGACACATGTTGGAGATGCATTCATGCACTCCTTCAAGCTTGCATACCAAGTAGTTGCTAACAACAAACTTCTAGACCAAGGGCCCAACAGGAGCTGAATCACCCACAACAGCCAAGGCTTTGGAAATGGACGACGACGATGTACAAGAATCTGGTGTTTTGAGCAATGATGCGCCAGCCACCTCAAAGCATGCAACAGTCGAAGACGAACCTCCCGCAAAGCCCCCTCGCCCTCTCAGTCCGCAGCAGCAAGCTGAGAACACATTGAAAGAAGCATTCCCCGCTATTGATGCGGCTGTCGTCAAAGCTGTCTTGAGAGCCAGTGGTGGTCGTGTGGAGCCAGCATTTAATGCTTTACTTGGTCAGCCCACCAGCCAACCATTTCCAGATACGTTACTGATTTGAATGCATAGGCATGTCGGATCCTGATGCAGTAAGAGAGCCGACACCTCCACCACAGCCTCCTCGGCCTCAAGCACAACGTATTGGATCTACCCCGCAATCACAACTTGAAGCGGATGAGCAATACGCACGTCAGCTCGCAGAACATTATGGGGGAGGTTACGGAGGTGAGGGACCTCGTGCCAGCAGCAGAGGAAGTCAACCTCGCAGACAACAGACCGGACTGCGGCCGGATGAGAATTATCAAGAAAACGAACGAAGCTTCATCGATGACGATCTCCCTGTGATCAGAGAAAACTTGAAGAAAGGATTTCTCGAGACCCAGAGCAAAGTCAATGGTTGGATAACCAATTTGAAGAAGCGAATTGATGGAGAGGATGTCGAGAATCCACAACAAGGCTACCCTTCTGGGTCGTCTAACCAATACCGTCAACGCAGAAGTGGTGATGGTAGACAGAGTGGGGATTACGGTCGTTATGATGCTGATCCCGAGGTACTGAGTGACGATTTTGCAGGAATCCAGATGAATGCAGACGGAAGTAAGTTTCGCTTTTCAAGTTTCCTAAATTTGCTCTAACACTACATGCAGCGCCTACTCACAAGCAACGTTCTACTCGTCCTCTCGCCAACCCTGATCTTTTCAAACCCACCCCTGCTAGACCGTCCGATGGTCGAAAAGTCTCGTTCCAGGGCGGCCCACCTGAAGAGATTGACATCTATCGTACATCTCCGAAGATTGCGGTCAAGGAAAATGCACCACCCACAGGCAAGCAGAGCAAGTGGCAACCATTATCAACTGTTGACCCTAGTCCCATTGGTGAGACTGAGAATGATCCATTTAGCCTCGGAGACAGTGAAGATGAGAAGGAGTCCAAGGATCGTGTTGGGGGAAAGGAGATCAAGATGGATGATACCGAGAGACTCAAGAAGGCTGCTGCTGAGGCGATGGCTGACAATATCGGCGAGCCAGCCCAGAAGCCAGAGCCCGCCGAGACGGTTGGGACCAAGGACAAAGTTGCAGACGAGAAACTGTCCGGAAAGTCCTGAATGATAGGTTGGGAGGTTCAGCGTGCTGTCTTTACTAGCGGTCTATTACTCATGTGCAGGTCAATGATATCCGTGATTTTCCCTTGAAAAATTCAGAGTGGAACCTCCTTCAGTCTCTACCTAGATAAGGCGCAATTGCAGCGCCGCCAAAGTGCAATTTTGGGGATTTCGCTTCGAGCAATTCTCGTTCCCAATCGATTGCAGGAAAGCTTGAGGTCAGCCTTCCTGTTGTAGAACGACGTAATGTCAAGGATTCCCCATCGCAACGTCCAGCCTCACATCCCAACAGCACTTTCAGAACTCCAGTCTCCCAGTCAGGCCTCCCTTGAGCAAGCCATCTCCACCAGGCCTGGCGCAAACCGCGCAATAATCGAACGTCTGTCGCACCAATACCTGTGGTTCGAAATTTGCTCGTCCTCCGTGCACGCTGCGCAGCCTTGCGATGCTCGATAGGTAGCCTTGCACCCCTCCTTTGCCACGTGTGAGCTGGAGGCGGCTCAGCCAATCAAAGAGCACGTTGCGCAGATGATTGGCTGCGGCAGTCCGAAAAGCCAACTTTGACAATTTAAGCGCAAGTGCCGAGGGGCGAGGGCGCCTCTCCGCAGCCTGGCGAAAAAGTCGAGTGCACACAGCTGTGTACTAGACTACTAGTAGACGCGGGAGCCCGCCGATAAAAGGACGTTGTGGAGATCGCTGCAGCTGCGCGCAGGAAGTGAGGAGAGAAGAAGAAGAGCGAGGAGAATACGCGCCTGGTGGTCTTGTCCTGCGTTGTCCTGTTGTCTTCCAGTTGTTCCAATTGCTGCACCGGGCTGCTGCCCTCACTAGTTTTTTTCCGTCTTGGAGGTTGGGGTGCTAGCTTGACTCGAGCTCCATTCACTCTTCCTCTCCCTTTAATCGAGACGATATAACGGGTTTTGGGCCGACCACCTTCTTTGCTCCATCACCGCTGCACCGTCTCCCCTCCTCCTCCTGCTCCTGTACTCGCGCGTCTATTGTTCTCAGGCCGGCCGTTGCGGTCTTCAGCCAAATCTCCCAGCGCCGAAGCAGCAAGCCAGCCGAGCGCTTCTCCTGCACTTCTGCACTTCTGCACTTCTGCAACCACCTGCACCCATCATCTCCTGTCTGCCCTCCACGTGCTGCGCTGCAGGCCATCTCTTGCAGCTGGCAACCCCAACCCACCAATCTCCCCCTCGCACGCTCGCCGCTCACCTCGACGTCATTTTTCCCAGTCCCGTACTCAGTCCTCAAGTCTGCGCTCACAGCTTAGCATGAATCTCCGGAGCATGTGACTGTGCTACTGCGAGCTGTTGTACCTCGTATCCATCTTAATACCTGCCCTTCCTCTCAAGTCCTCTCACTCGCTCACAGCCCTCAGGGCTCTGCGGGTGCCAACACCGCATTATGTACGTTTCCCACCTCCTCGTTCCGGAATGCGGCATGCTCCAGATGCATGTTTGATCATCGACAGGAGCTGACCAGGACCTTCTGCGCTTCTAGGAAGTTTGGCAAGCAGATTCAGAAACGGCAGCTCGAGGTCCCAGAGTATGCCGCCAGCTTCGTCAACTACAAGGCTCTTAAGAAGGCAAGTCGTTCTGACCTCCAACTGCACCGAAAAAGCAATAAGCTCGCCACTCTGTCAGGGCCAGTCTGACCAAGAGCTCGACCATGTGCGCTAATACTTTGTTGGCAGCTCATCAAGAAGCTCTCTGCGACGCCCACGCTCCTCGCGCAGAATGATGTTCACCGCCCGTCAGGCATCGTCGACTCTCAAGCTGCCTTACAAGCCAACAAGGCCACATTCTTCTTCCAACTAGTAAGCTAGCATGCTATGAGCTATCACGCCCGCAATGCTGAAGAGTCAACAGGAACGGGAGCTCGAGAAAGTCAATGCCTTCTACTTACAGAAAGAAGCCGAGGTCGGTGACTAATTTGCTTAAGACTCTAACAGCACCCATTGACACCCAATAGCTTAAAATCCGACTGAAGACCCTCTTAGACAAGAAGAAGGTTCTCCAGTCGCGGAGCCAGAATACATCTAGACGATCTGCAAAATTCACGACTTTAGAAGAGGGTTTCCAGCAGTTCGGTAACGATCTTAACAAACTTCAACAATTTGTCGAAATCAACGGCACAGCATTCTCCAAAATCCTCAAGAAATGGGATAAAACATCTAAGTCGAAGACTAAAGAGCTCTACCTTTCCCGGGCCGTCGAGGTACAACCATTTTTCAATGCGACCGTTATCAGCGAGTTGTCGGACCAGGCGACCACAAGCCTGCAAGAACTTGGTGCTTGGTCAGAAGGAGATCACGTTAGCTTCGACCGGAGTCCGGATCACATTGTGAGCAGTCAACACCTCCTTGGAACTGATGAAGGGGATGCGGATACCTTATTGCTCGAAACTGTTATTTCTGGTAATCTCGAACCTCTCAAGGATCTCCTATTACGCTTAAGGACCGCTGCAGATCCAAATGGTGCTAGAGATGTCGCATTGCTCGAGAGAATTACGAGGACCTTCCTAGCTGCAATAAACGAAGGTCCGGAACAATCGCTACAGCTCTTACTCGATACTGGTCTTGTGGATGTGCAGTCTGAGGATGACATCAATGAGCGAAATTGTCTTCACCAAGCGACAATCTACGGCAACTCATTCGTACTGGGTGTCGGACTATCTAAAGATGTCGCAGTAAGTCGCACTGATGTTTATGGCAGAGTTCCTCTTCATTATGCGTGTATGCATGGCCGTCTCGATATGGTAGAGGCTCTGCTCAATGGTAAAGTAGCCCCAGCGTGCTCCTTTGCGGCATAAATTAACCACCAACCAGCCGATCAATCCACAATTGATCTCATCGATCATGACAATTTTACACCTTTGATACATGCCATTATCCACGGACACCTCGAATGTGCGGAGCGATTGCTCGCACGATCTGCTCGAATTGACCCTATTTCTGATGCCGATCATGTACCTCTCAACCTGGCTTGTGAACATGGCTCTGTTGCCATAGTCGAACTACTTCTAAAACATGGTTCTGCCATCCTGCCAGACGCCGAAGGTCTTTTCCCTCAGCATCTCGTTGCTCGATCAGGACAGACACCTCAACTGCTTCTCTTGCTAAAGGACTATGGTGCGGATTTAGATCAAACCGACAAACTTTACTCTTGGACTCCGCTGTTCCATGCGGCAAGTGAGGGCAATGTGCCGTGCATGCAAACACTGCTCGAAGTTGGCGTGAAGACGAACATTCTTGATGAGAAAGAACTCTCGGCTATGTACTACGCAGCCTGGGAGGGCCATCTAGAATGTATGCGACTTTTGTCCTCTATACCTATGAGTAGTCGAAGCAGTCGATCAGGTTTGGTATCGGGACAACTGGCTCCAATGACCGGAAGTAGCGCACCAATGCCGATGAATCTAGATGCGGATGCGATACCAGAACTCGAGCTTCCGCCTCCTATTATACCTTTACGACGTTACGGCCATAATTTCCTCGATACGAAGACCTTCATACAAATCAGCTTCGAAGAGAATGGTGACCAGCCCATGGTCTTCTTCCATGATAGCAAGTACCCTGCCGCTCGTCTTACTATCTCTTCGAAACTTTCCGATTTAATACCCAAGAACATTTTGCTGCCGTTTCAGGAAGATACCCGGCTTGTTTCTTTTCAGATTGATAATCTAGATTCCTTTGCCATCGATTTCGATGTATTTCCTACTTATGGTGCCAAGGTAATTGCGAAGACTGTCGCACTGCCAAGCACTTTCCGGGCATTGATGAGCAGTTCAGGCCGCTGCTGCTTACCACTCTTCGACCCGAGATTGAGAGCAATTGGACAAATCACATTCAATTTTCAAGTGATAAAACCTTTCCAGGGAAAGCCTTTGGAGATTACGGACTTCGAGACATACTGGAAGGCTACCAGCCAATATGATCACAGGCCTAGCGCCTTCATTACCGGCTCTAGTTTGTCAGGAGACTATGTACAACTTTTTGTACAGCACACTTGCGATGGCGTGCCTGTCCTTTGGCCGAGATGGACCATGGATTATATGGACATCGAGTTTCCAGTGAGCCGTCTGACATATGCGCAATTCATCAGCGCCGGCTCTCGCCATGCCAACAAGGCCGGAGACTTAAGAGAATTGCCAAATCACTCGCCTGGAAATATTGCGGAAGTCCATCGCATACTAGCAAGCTCAGCCGTGTCTCTTCAGGATGCGCTCAACCTCTTGCCTAAAGGTATGCACGTCAATCTCCAGGTCTTGTATCCATCCTCCGAGGAAGAGAGGGCTTTGCGTCTAGGACCAACCATAAATATCAATGCTTTTGGAGATGCTATACTGGCAGTTGTGTTCGACCATGCTAGGGCGTTGCGGGAGCGGTCACCAGACTCTATAAGATCCATTGTCTTCAGCTCGTACAACCCGACTGTCTGCACGGCTTTAAATTGGAAGCAACCTAACTACCCGATCTTCTTGTGTAACGACCTTGGTCGCGAGGGTGAGCTAGCTGTCTCTGCAGGTACACAGAGCAGCGGAAGGAGAACAACTTCTATCAAAGAGGCTGTAAGAATAGCTCAGAATAATAATTTCATGGGCTTGATATGTTGTTCACGACTCTTGGTAAGTCTTATCGGGTTTATTTATGGCGATATCATTAATACTAACGACTTGTAGGATATGGTTCCTGCATTAGTCGAAGCTATCAAGGCGCAAGGACTTGTGCTTGTTACGGACAAATCTGCAGAGCCAGTCGCGAAGGGACAGGCAGAAGATCCATTCCCAAGACTTCCACCAGGTATCGATGGTGTCTTGAAGGCCAACGGGGTTCTGCGATTCAATGAGAGCATCGACATGTAACGAACCAAAACTTCTGCATAGAAGAAAGATCATATAAGAAATTGAATCAGTCCTCAGAAGAAGAGTCGTCCAATTCCATCTCTGCATATGCTAGCACTACCATAATCCCTGACTTAAAGTTACACCTCATCCCAAAAGGCTTGCTTGCTCAAACCCAACCTAACTATCTCCCTCCCTAAGCACCCTTAAACCCATACCTCAACCCCCCCAACTCAGCCTCCGGATCAACACCACCCATAACCCACTTCGCCAAAACCACAACCCCATAAACCCCCGCCGGCACCCACCCAAACCCCCACCACACCTCTCCCTTCCCCCCATCAACCATCATCCCTAGCACCACTAACACCGCACAAAGTCCCAGATTCAAATACGGCAAAAACTTCTTCACCGGCCCATCCCCTTCCCCTTCCCCCTCCTCATCCAATAAACCCCCTTTCCTCCTCCCTCCACCCTTACTAGAAGAAGAACCAGAAGCAGCAGCATTCAAACGATCTAAACCCCCAATCCCAGTCCGTCCCGGCGGTAGCGCATAAAGCAAAAACGCCGTACTGAGTAAACTGCTCACGCTCAATAAAGCGAGGAATCTTATTCTAAGCGCTGGTGATGGAGATGGAGATGATGGGGATGGGGGTGAGAGGGAGAAGGAGAAGAGAGAGGGGAGGTAGGGGATGAGGGATAGGAGGGGGAGGGGGAGGAGGAGGAGTCGGTAGGTGTTGTTTGTACGGGCGTTTTGGACGTGGAGGGTGTGGATTAGGTGGGTTTGTTCTGTGGGGTGTTAGGTGGTGGGATGGAAAAGAGGGGGGAGGGAGACGGACCTTCTTCATCGAGGGCTTCTGGGAGGGAAGAGTCGGAGTCGTTGTCTGTGGGGTAGTGGAATGTTTTTCGGAGACGAGCGGTGGTGGTGGTGGTTTGGTCCATTTTTCCTTTCTGGTATCTGGTATCGGGGTGTTTGTTCGCTAGCTATCTCATAAGGATTTTTGGGAAGTTTGAGGCGGAGAAGGGGTGGGAAGTGAATGGGAATGTGACAGCCTCAGACGTGGCCTCGTGTTTGTTCTTGGACCGAGACTTGGCAGCGCAGCCTCGCGGGGAGCAAACTGAGCAAACACCACCCTCGAATGATCTCTCCACCACACCTCTCTCCACCAACACCTACACCCAACTCTCCATCGCGGGGTGCGAAACTCAAGATGTTGTTGAGAATACTGAGATCGCGAGCTCTGCCCCGGTATCGAGTTGTGAATATGCGGAATTTCGTGCAGAGACGGACGTTAATCGCTGCGCCAAAAGAGGGAGATGGACCACTCATGTCGAGAAGAGCTGATCGAGAATTACCTGGTACAATTCAATTCACTCACGCACCTGAGTGCCAAGCTATGTTCCTATACAATACAAGAGTAGCTAGCTAATATGTGGATAGATATCCCGGAAAATGGCATGAAGTGGATGCGCACCGTCCCGATTTTCCTCCTCGTGCTCATCTCCTCTACGCTCGCTATCTTCAATTACCAAAAATCTTCTAGCCCGGTAATTTCCTCGACTATGTACGCGCTGCGCACTTCGCCGAAAGCAAGGGAGTATCTTGGGGATGAGATTTATTTTGCTAGTAAGATGCCGTGGATTTGGGGGGAGATGAATCAGTTGCATGGGAGGATTGATATTCGGTTTGAGGTCAAGGGGAGTAGGGGGACGGGCACGATGCGGTTTAGTAGCTTTAGGGCGACGAGGCAAGGTATGTTTGAGACGACCGAGTGGAGTTTGGAGACCAGGGAGGGCGAGAAGATTGATTTGTTGGATGGGAGTGATCCGTTTGCGGGGATTGAGGTGGTGGAGGATGAGCCGAAGGTTGTGGGTAGAGGGAGCTATGCGCCGAATTTGTCGGGTTAAGCTGTCTAACTTATGAATGAAGAGTCTAGAAGGAGTGGAGAAGATAGATGGTAGAGAAGGCATTGGAATGGCGTAAAAGGAGGATTTGTTCTTAAACGCTGGAATATGCCACATGTGTTGTACAATATTTAAGTGCTGCTCTATGCCTTTACCGTTTCCTGCAATGTCTCTTTTACCGCTTCCACAGCAGCAGGAATAACTGGCCACGGCTTCTTAATAGCGTCCTGAACTTTCACAATACAACCCTTCGGACCAGCCACACACCCATTGACAACAATCAACCCCTTCTCAGCATCCACCTTCAGCACCTTCACATTCTGGATCGTAACCTGCTGCCCACCCATATTTCCCGGCATCCTCTTCCCAGGATGAACTCTGGAACCCGCACCTTGCGACGGACCTGAACTACCCATCGTCCGATGATTCTTCGAATTACCATGACTAGCCGGCTGTCCCTTAAACCCATGTCTCTTCATTCCACCTGCAAATCCCATGCCCCTACAATTACTCCTCGTATCGACAAACTGACCTTCGAGAAACCATTCCGGTCCCACACTCTGCCCAACTTTCAACAGTCCCCTCTCATCCTTAACTCTGAATTCCGTCAAGTGCCTTTTAGGAGCAACTCCCGCACCCGCGAAATGGCCTAGCACAGGTCGAGTGACATTACTAGGATGTTTCCACCCAGCGCCCATCTGGACGGCAAAATATCCATGCTTTGATCTCGTCTTGTGAGCTACGACTTGTAATCTGTCGACCTGGAGAACTGTACACGGCGTTCTTATCCCGGTCTCTGGATCGTAGATCGCAGTCATTCCTTTCTTGACGGCGAGAGCGCCTGTTCGTAATGGTAATGTGAACTGTTTTCGGGCGAGCGCGGCGGCGGGAGAGTGTTCGAGGGTGGGGAGACCGGCGGTCTGTTGGTTGAAGCGGTTGGGTTTTCCGCGCGCTGGGGCCGTCGTCCATCCATATTTTACACCACGTTTCGCGATCAATGGGAGGAGAGAATCTGGTAGGAGGAAGGACGGAGGTAATTGGACGGCGCCCCAGGTTGTGGGGAGTTTGGGCGCCATTATGGAGGATGGTGCTTGAAGAGCTGTGGTTCTCACAAAGCTCTCTTGGAGTATGATTTTCGCTACGGTTGGCGGGAGGGACCTGGTTGGAAGGCAATATCAAATTAATTTTGGCGAGGCGGAGAAGGATGAGCATCACCAAAATATGGAACTTAGATGACAAGATGGTTTACTATTTTACTTCGAATGTGGTGACTCCTTCGGCGAGTATCTATGCTGGAAAGGATAAAGTCGAAAGTAAGAGTTCCGCTCCGGTGTTCGGAACATGGCTGATAATTGTCAAGATGAGGATTTGATAAAATATGGACTTGAGGAGGATGTCTGGTTTCACGCCGACAAGCTTTCAAGTGCTCATATATACCTTCGGATGAAAGAAGGCGAAAACTGGGAGTCAATAAATGAAGAAGTTTTGACCGATTGCGCCCAGCTAACAAAGGCCAATTCGATTGAAGGTATGCCAATTTTAAGAGGTCATAAGAAGTTGGCACGTGATGCTTATATTTATAGGCAATAAAAAGGACAATGTCACTGTTATCTACACGCCATGGTCAAACCTTAAAAAGGATGGTTCTATGGCTGTTGGTCAGGTCGGCTTCAAAGATCCTCGAAAGGTGAGCATTGTCAATTCCCAACCTTGCAATAAAATCTCACTCACCAAACCATTTCTAGGTGAAGAGAATCCTGGTTCCTCAGAGAGAGAACCCAATTGTCAATCGTCTCAACAAGACAAAAGTTGAGAAGTTCCCAGACCTTGCCATGGAGAAAGAAGAGATCTTGAAGGCTTTGAGGAAGAAAGATCAAGCTGCAAAACTAGAGCGAGTAAGTCTGTAGAAAGCGATACGATATTTCAGTACTAACAGCCTCCATAGAAGAAAGAAGAAGCAAAGGTTGCTAAAGAAAGACAAGAGAAAAAGTGGCAGAAGGATCATGCTTATGATGAGATGTTCCAGGAAGCAGACCCTGAGGAAGCTAACAACCAAGACCGCGGAGAGGACTGGGAAGATGACTTCATGTAGATCATAGAAAGTCCATAAATCAAACGCTGTGTTCATCTCTAAACCATGCTCTGTGAGATATGCCTATCTAGCTCCCGGATGCTGGATCTAGCATCTTGAACTTGGTATCGTTGACTTTTACTCCTCTTTGACCCTATTAGAGAAAAATTGTACGAAGGCACAAGGAGAGGAAATACTTTACCTGCCCGTTTCGCTCTACCAGTAATGCATAGACCCCATTTTCCGAATCCCTACTATCCATCATTTCCTGCCAACGTCACAATCCATGACCTCTCCCACCAAGGCTGCTTCCTATCTGGTTGACATTGGTCCCCTTCACCGCATGGTCATTCGGATTGGCCGCCGCTTCGTACAAGATATTTGTCGGCGCCCTCCCAAGTTGCATCCAATCTCCCTTGAAACCCAAATAACTAATCCTCGAAACATCATCTCCATAATTGTCGGCCACAAACAGCGTCAGACTCTGCACCTTTCCAAATAAAGCCCTCTTCACTTGGATATCTTGAATCTCGGACGTTTGGGAAAGCTGGAATTCTTGTGTAGCAGACAAGTCGCTGGCGGTGGAGAAATCGAGGTCGTCGCGGTTGATGAAAACTTTCAGTGTTTGGGGCGCAGAGTCGGAATTGGAAGTACGAATCATTATTGAATGTAGTTTTACTTGGCCCGTGAAGCTATTTGCAAATGTTAATAGCTGAAAGTACAAGCTTAGGAGCAGACGCACGGAATATGCATCAATAGCTGTTCGTCCGCATCGCTCTCTAGCTCTGGCTCCGGCTGCAATCGCTCAGCCCATGTCTTCTTCACTATAGCTTTGCCAGAGTGAGCTTCGCTTTCGTTGAATGTAGTTATGTCATCGAAGTTGATGTGTTGGTAGAGCGAATATTGAAGAGCGGGAGTTATATCGTCCGTGTGATCGTGGCCCGCATGATCATGACCGTGGTCATGGCCTGAATGATCATGCTCATCGTGGCAATGTCCTGACATGTCTGCGGAGATATGGAAGTTCTATTGGTGTTTGTTGAAGAGCTACAATGTTGCGAAGTAGAGCTTTCGAAACTGGAGCTCCGTTGGCGGGGTAAACGAGGGGCAAATCTTTCTCACTTTTTAACTCACAGGTGCAATCTATATTCTATAATATGCGAACCATATATCAATTTTACAAGATCGCTTTGAGACATTCTAGATTCTGCTCTTATCTAGTATAGAATTTCTTAGCTCCAGAGTCCCCTAGGCCCTTGGATTAAGAATTTACAAATATCCCAGAGTGACATCGACACTAAGTCAGGACCATACCGTCTCTAATCTTTTTCAATAATGGCGGTTTAAGTAACTAGATCGGGGAATATATTTCCATAAACCTTCGACGGTCACTGAAGGCCATAAAGTCATCCCAGCCATTAAAATTCAGGGCCATCGCTGTACTATCTAAACCCAGCTGTTCTTGGCTTCTTGCTCTTTCTCTTCTCTTTCTGCACAATTCTACTTCCAAACGTACCTAACTCTGGCTGTGTCATTGGCATCTCATTCACCGTCTGTGAACTGGGAGCATGGCGCGAAAATGCTGGTTGACTTCCAGAGGGCATAAACATCGACTGTGCTGCTGCTTCTACAGCTCTGGATCTCTCTTGTCTCAAAAACCTTTCTGTTCGCCTACGACGCCTAGCTTCCTCTTTACGGTTTCGATGTGCATCCTCATCACCACTCTCGGCCGCAGCAGCAACTTTCTGTGCTTCTACATACGAGTACTGACCTGGATCGGCTCCAGGGTTTGATGGCCAATGGGAGAGAACAGAGGGTGGTCCAAGATCCGGCTTTGCCTTTATCGATATGGCATATTGACGAAGTCGAGTGATGGCAGGGTCTTCTTTAAGTTCCGATGCAGAAGTTGCGTGTGAATAAACTGATGGAGTCTTCGCAGGTGTCGGGAGACGAAAATCCGGCTCTTCATCAGGAATTGCAGCCAACTGAGACGAGAAGAATGTTGGCGGCGAGCTTTCCCTACTGATTCTGCGGTCTTTTTCAAAGCGCGGTAGCGACATCCCTTCACGCTCATTCTCCTTCGTTGCTCCTGAAGGACTGACTAACTTGTTCTCGACAGATATTCCCACAGAGCTAAAACAAACATCTATCGCGAGCTGACGAATGACCCTATATCTTGCCACCCGAGCAACATTAGACACAGATGCAGGCAGACTGGCCATCCAATACTCCGCCATCTCATCATACAGGTTGGACAAGTCAGGATACCTGGGCATCTGAAGGTTAGAATTTTGGTTGTCTGAAGATGCACCGAGATTTGATACAACCAACGTTGTGGTTGCATCGGAATCAATATCTGGTTCTAAAGATTGCAAAAATTGACGGAGGGCTTGGGAAGCATCCTCAAGATCTTCGGAAATTTTGTCAAGCCCGGAAATTTCTCTGCTATCAAGGGGTCAGCGCAAGAACGGCTTTCTAAGGAAAGATTACTCACAGAGTGCTCACGGCAAATTCATTGTCTTCCAATCCATGATGGATGCGATCGGAAACACGGGCAAAGAGTTCATGTAGGGTAAGAGTACCTTCCGGCGCAGGTTGATCATCTCCCAGATCCATGCCAAAGATGTTTCTATAGACCTTTCTCCAATTTATCCGGAGACGGAGGTCATCCTGCCATTCGTTCAGGAGCACGGCTTGCATATCATGTTGCATGTTATCTCTTGCAACATGGTCCATATCGTCCTCCTCCTCTTCCAATCCGTCCGGAACAATGAATGATTCTTCTACAACTCGTGATCCAAACCGACGTGCGGACTGCCGTGTTCTTATGGTGGGGGCTGTGATAGATATTGATTTACTCATGTCTTCCGAAGACTGATTGTGCACTGCACAAAGTGTAGATTCCAGTCCAAGATTCTTACTCAACGTCCATATTTGATAAAATTTGACACCATTTTCAAGATATTGAAGCCCTGGCCCCGTCCGGGTTGTAGAGAAGCTAGGCGTAAGCGGGCACGGCAAGAAATATATATCCTGAAAATCACCGAAAGCTTTCTTGTCTTTTTCATGGGAAAACCTAAATGAGCTCCGACAAGAGCTGGAAATACCCTGCGCGTCCATATTTTCACTGAAGCAGTAGGTTTGAACCAGCGGGCTTATGGCCGAGGTGATCATGACGGATACTGTACTATCCCTCAATACCACCAACTTCATCGTTTCATCATCTAGGTTTCTGAAATGTCGGTACGAGAAAACGACTTTTGCTCTCAAGCTGTTCTGCTGGTCTGCTGCTCCATCGCCAGGAACCACCTCAATCCAAAAGACCCGAGAACTAGTTAGTATGAAGAGATAGTTGTTGCTGGTAGCACTTCGCTTGATGTCCAGAATCCAATCTTGGCTATTTGGCGGCAGGATATCCTCGCCCTGAAGTTGACTGACATGCGTTTGCAGATCAATCACAGCGAGCCGACGTCTGTTGCATACAACAACCGTGTTGATGTTGCAGACCCACAAGACCCTATACCATCCATCTGCATGGCCAAAATCAGGAGCCTTTTCAAGAGAATCTGGCTCGTAGTTGTCGTAGATTCCTCCACGCCTTCCAGGAACCAAAATTTGAGATTCTCCCTTGCCATGAGGCCGGTCCAAATCCCAGATGCTCCAGATTCCCATTGTATCAACCACTGCAAACTGCCTTGCATACCATGGATTAAATGCAACATCAGCATGGGTCTCAGATTGGGATCTCTCGGCTGTCAAGGTCGCTACGGCATTCGGATTAAGTTGAGAGATGGGAAAAGTTTCTGGAGATTGATTTGATGTCGAAGAAGCATCATGGAGTCGGCCATACTGAGGCCGAAATATCGTTGTTGCGGTATCTTGTCGCACAGCAAGCCAGGTTCCAGACCCATTCTCACTGTCTGCCACAAGGATCTGCCGGATGGCACCACCGTCACCGGCCCAGTGACCGTATTCTGGAGATTCCGAATCAAGCAGAGTGAGCCTGGCAGCGCTATGTTTCCCCCAGCCACGTGTCTCAACACGAGGTCTGATCAAGCGAAGAATATGCCCCGCAGCTCCATGTGGAACGGCTACAATTTGGGTAGTTCGCGATCCTGACACACGGTCGACGTCCACAGCTCGTCCAACGGCTAGCAGAGACGCAATGTGAACTGAAACTTCACTTTGCTGTGACAAGTCCTCTTTGCTGAGATTAGAAGCCAAGAGTTCTGCAGGAAACATTTCTGGGCGAGCTTTTGAAAGCCATCTTCGTTGCGATTTCAACACGAGAGACGATATCTCCTTGCTCTGAGGGATGTCTCGAATTGAAGGTGGTAGCCATTGCTTAAATGGTGCAAGTTGCTGAATCAAGGATTCTATGGTCTTGTCAGCAGCATTATGTGACGTTTGGAAGAATACAGACTTTGTTCCAAATCCACAGAAAACTTCCACTTATTTTCTTCGGTGTCGTAAGATGCTTTTCCAAGATGACCATAAGAAAGGTCAGTAACACGATGATCAGCCATCGGGTTTTCGTCGTCGTTGCGCAGCACAGAATGAGATCAAAATCATTTCCATACTTTACTGGAGTCGCGAAAGGGATGGTAAGGCTTTGAATGCCTCAAAAAAGCGACAGTAGATATCCAAGGTGAGTTGCGGTCGGAATGTAAATTTTTGGTATCAATTTCTTATCGACGACGCGCTAGCCTTGATCGCGGCCCGCGTTTCCTCGCCAACGCCGTCTCCTATTGAAAACATCACGACTTATCAGTACTATTTCGAGAAATACACAATCACAGCAGGACTTGATCACAAGATTACGCTTCAATCAAACACCATGGCTGCTATATTCGAACCTTCACTATCAACGAGCGCTATGCGCCCACCGTTTGCTTCCGCAGACGCGCCATCGATGGCAGACTCACTCCCAAGTATCAACTTTGGCTTCGACGAGTTACGTGACAGGATGACGAGATTCACAGCAAAATTTGACAACTTTATCGAGGAAGGGCGAAAACGAGTACTGGAAGAGAGGAATCAATTTCGTATGAACGTTGCAGAGTTGAAAGGTATGTGGATGCAAACCTAATATGGCACTCTTTCTAACATAAACAAAGACGACCAACGGATGAAGAAGAGAGATATCGAGATTATGACTCAGAAGTCGAGTACACACCAACAGACCTTAGCAAAAGAATCTGCAGAGACGAACGAGATGAAAACAGCTATTGCATCATTGAGTGCTCAGAGAGATTCCCATCTCGCGACTAAAGAATCTTTGAAGCAACAAATCGCAGAGACACAAAAGCAGATTGATGCGAAATTAGCAGCACAACGTGCTCATGCGCAGCATATCGACTCTCAATCTCGCTTTAACATCCCCGAACTCGATTTTTGGACCTCGACTCTGTGCATGACCGTTGAGGGTGCTGGGTTGAATGATAGACTGAAATTTATGTTTACGCATATCGATGACCGGGACTGGACGAGAGAGGCTTGGTTCGAGTTAGACTGCTCGAAAAGGGAGTACGAGATCCCTTACTGCAAACCTAAATTGGAAAAGGAGCAGATTGAGAGGGTGTTGGATAAGTTGAACGAGGCTAGGGATTTGCGTGTCTTGTTGAAGGGTATGAGAGAGCTTTTCGTGGAATCTTTCAAAGGGTAAGCTGGGATAGAGTGAGGTTGAGAGTTGGAATGGCTTGTATATTGGAAAGCCTATGGAGCTATAAATTGTATGATTTATGTTCGCTAATGAAACTCCTGCCTATTGACAGACATTTTTCCTTCCCTCACAAGTGACCTGATGCTCCTCGCTCAAAGCAAACCAGCCCGTCCAGACTTCATCCCTCATCCCAACCCAGGAGAAGTCAACACCTTCTTCCACCCCTCAATCTTCTTCTGAAAAGCACTAGAAAAGCTTGAGTATCTAGGCAGCCTATCGTCTGGCAACTCATACCAAGTCTTCACTTTCTCATCCACAAAAATATGCTGCTTTACCCTAGGTAACTGTCCCCTGATACTGTCCTCATTGAAAGTCCCCGCCGTCATGCTGATGAAGTCCGGCTCGCACTTATAACTCATACTAATCGGACTCCCACATTCAGCACAATGCGTGCGGTCCGCTATGTTCGAGTACGAAGTTTTCTTCACAGAACCTTCGCCAGAAGTCCATGTTACTGCCGAGACAGGGAATTGCCCGAATGTGAGAAAGGGTGCTCCGGATAGGCGACGACAGGTTTCGCAGTGGCAATTTGTGAGGTCGCTAGGAACGACCGAGCTGCTGTAGGTGACTTTTCCACACATGCAACTACCAGTGAGAGCGGGAGGCTTGTTGTCAACTAGTGTGAGACTTGAGCGTGTGGATGCCATGGTGTATAGCCTCTAATCCTCAAAATATTGAAAATGAATTCTGTTCATAGACACATGTAAATCGTCAAGTATGGAGATTGTCACGAATTATAAGAAAATCGAAAGTCTGGGCTTATCTCGCCGACTCGCCATAATCATCGAAAAGGCGCACGACGGCGGCGCGGGAGTCTGGCGAGGAATCGGCGATTTGGGGGCCGACCAACGCGCCATTTTCGGGAGCGCGTCCAGAGATTCAGCCTTGTCGTCGCCTTGGCCTTGCGCCTGAGACCTTGCAACAACCAACACCACATCCCCGAAAATATGCCTGGAGAAGACAGCAAGCAAGACAAACAGACGAGTGCTGCGCAAGCACGGCAGGTTATCGACGTCTTCCAAGAGATCTCTACTTTGCTGGTAAGCCTTAGAAGGTTGCGAAAGTTATTCAGATCAATTATTGATATTGTTTAGAATGCGGATCTCGACCGACAGACGTTATCTATCTGCATATCTCTGATTGAGAATGGCGTTAATCCTGAAGCATTAGCGGTAAGATTCCAGGACTTTCTGTTGTTCGATTAGAAACTGACTGCTCTTTAGACTGTGATTCGAGAATTGAAGAAAGATGCAGAAGAAACGAGGGCGGAAATTCAATCTGGAAGTCAATAGTAAGGGGGAGTTGACTGCACGAATATCACGACGAGATACACTTCCATAAAAGTCTTCAGCAAAGGCATTAAGCGTTCCTCTAGCGCCGGAATGGTTCTGGATTCATTATTGTCATGCTCAATACTTAATTTGGGCTATTATGGACTTGGTAGGCCACGAGGTCGAGTCCAGCAGATCATCTTGACGTATGGGCTGGACTCTGGCTTAGCCAGTGAGTAATGTCTTACGAAAAGTCGCCTATATATTTTATGGACACTTGAAAACAAGAAATATACTTCTAAGTTCGATGACAGACTTAGCACTAGAAATCCATATGCACGAAAGTAGTAGTTCGTTTTACAACGCGAGCTTCGTAATTGCTGCGCAACCACGCGCCTCTTTGTCCCCTATCCAAACTCCTCCTACCATATGATGTCCATTTACCCTTATGCAAGTGTTCAAACGCCATGCCAATGCCCCACCTTCTTGAAGCCATAAGAAATCATCGATGCCCAAATAATTCAAATTGATCGTCATCATCACCTTCATCACAGTCATCCATTAGAGAATCTTGGTCAGACTCATCATCATCGTCCATTTCGTCATCCTCATTCTCAACTGAAGTGGCACTTTTAGGTTCCTCTCGCCCCCAAAAGTCTAACTCGTCTTCGTCGGCCGAATCATCAGTCTCCATATTATGAGACACCACAGGTTCATCGAAACGAGGGCCCCTCACCGGAGAGACTGATCTAACGACCCGTTGTGGTCGTACATACGGTGAGAATCGACTGGAAGCTGGGTCTGGTAGAGGTGGTGTGTGCGTATGTGATGAATGCCGCCTGCTTCGCGTTGGCCGAGCGGCAAGATATTGTGAAGATGCACTTTGACCGTTAGCCTGGTCAGGAGGTGAGATGTTTTCATTGTCCTGGCCCTCCATGGGAGGAACTTCGACTGCAGGGTCACTCAGAATCGAAAGCTGTGTAGTATTATAAGAGTCGCAAATGGCACACTTGAGACCCAACCAGTGGTACATGACAGCACTTTTTGCGTAGCAGTCGTTGCAAGACACCATAGCTTTCGTATCTCGAAATTGAGGGGGCATTGGTTGCTCAGCAATGGCCCGATCCAGGTTCCTAAACTGTGTTTCCATGTTGACGGCACTTTTATTGCAAATAGGGCACCTATAAGCCGTTTTCATGTGCTCATCATAGCATTTCTTGTGTATACCGTGCATGCAAGGCATGAACACGACCGGTGCAGTTGACGTGTGCATGTATTCCCCACAAATAGGACAGTCGCTCTCAGCAACTCTTTCGATGCATTTGTGAGACTTCTCTACCGCTATCGAGATGCAAGTCCCACATATCTAAGGAAAGGTTAGCTTGCTTAATATATCTAGATTATGGGTGCTTACCTTGCAGTGGAAGAAGTCCTTCCCAAGACCGCGGCCTTTTCGACAAATGCCACAGTCATTGCAGTGATATATGCTCTTATTGGAATCATTGTCCCACAACTTACACGTACCACAGTAATACCACGCTGTTCTCTCACCACAGCCAACACAGAACTCACCAGCTCGTTGTGCACAACCACAAATCATGCAAAGCATATTCTTAGTCTCTTTGCGGTTAAGAACATGGTCCTCGACCTCGTCATGACATAATCGACAGGTATACCAACGATCGCATGAAGAACATTGCAGCTTCACATTTCTTTTGTAATGCTGGCATCCAAGCACTTGCTCTTGTTCCATTACCACGACATCTCCGTCCTCATCTGCTTCTAAAGGATCCGGAGGTGCATACGTTCGTTTCAAATCATCAGGAGAAAGATGGAATGTATACTGCTGCTCTGGAGCAGTAGGGTCGAACGCTCCATTCATCTGCCAGATGAATGAGCTTAAGGATCCTGGCGTGCTTGGTCTTTCCTGACTGATCATGCCGGCTTGAGAAGCCGCGGTCGGCTGTTGTTTAGCATGGGCCTGGTCCTGAGCCCGAGAATAATCCCGAGTCAACACCTGATGCATCATGCGAGCTTTGGCTTCTGGAGCAATATCCATAGACTGTATCCGAATGATCTGTTGTCGTAAAAGACCCATTCCATCATCTTCGGGAAGAGAAGTGTTTCTTGGGCGGTTGCTGGACCCAGGTTGTCCCGCGTCTTGTGTAGATCGTCGAGATAGCCCCTCAGCAGGACTCATCCTCGCATCTACGGTATTCTGAGTCCCGGAACCAAAGGTCGTGCTTGTGGCGGAATCGGTTCGAAACCGGCCAGGGATACCATAGTCTGGGTTGTCGGATATTTCGTCGTCGAACTGCCCTGAGTTGGAACCCAGGTAAGAAAGACGGTGTGGTATCGCGGAGCTAACAGTCGCTGGAGCGCTGGGAGTACTGCCATTTTGCAGGTCCTGTAACTCGGCCTCGAGTCCTCCATTCTCTTCGATAGGTGACGAAGTCAAAGCCGCCCCAGATATGCTCGGTCCTGTCTCATTGTTGGGTCTGTCCAAGGTCTCAAGGCGTTCTGTTATATCATCGATCGCGACTTCATGATTATGGGGAGCGGGTATTTGGTGGTTCGTGACAGGATCTCGAGGATCAACTTGCGCAGTGGAACGAGAGAATCGGCGAGCTTGGCGTAGAACGGGATTTATAAGAAAGTCAGATACAAGAGAGCTCATTTGGTGAACATGTGTCTCATTAGGACAACATTTATTTTTTATAATAATGTTCAATGGATGCTCCGACGACGAAAGGTAATGGAGGCACCGATGACGCTACCCCCTGAGCCACTAACGATCTTAGCGCGAAGCAAGTTCTATCAGCACGTGCCAGGTACTCGAAGCTGCAAAATCAGTTTCTGGGGAACCACTTCAGATGCAAGGTCTCGTGCTCACTTCCATCAAAAATGTCGAATCCGGATCCTATTGCTATTGTTCATGCATACCGAAACCTATACAGAGGCCTTCTCCGTGGAATCCAATTTTCGAAACCAGCCAGATATGTAGTCAGAAATCAACTTCGAGATGCATTTCGAAAGGGGCATCCTTCCATGTTCAACCAGGAAAAAATAGACAGGACAATCGAGTTCCTTGCATTAGCAACGCAATACCGAGGCCTTGAGCATCGAATTCTCAGAAACTTGATTCACACGAACTTTTCGTACCGAAGATATAACCACATCTTGTATGTTCACCTGACGAACTCGACCCATGGATACATCTGTTGACATCAACACTAGAGTCAGGAAGGCTAGGACACCTATCCAGAAACAGCTCATACAAACATCCCGAATACATTATGACATGACCGTGGCTATGCTCAACGACAGTATGGGTCTCTGCTTGCGGTAAATTGGCAAAGCGTCTCTGGCCAACCCCAATAGTTTCAGCTGGTCTGATCTTGTCCTGGAGTTGAACTTAAGTGGAAACGTCCACAGGGCCATATCCATCGTTCACTTAAGTGCTTGCCATACATTCTACCTCCAAACTGTGGCAGCCTTCATCTTACCCCTACATAAACCTTCATCCGCCATAAATCATCACTTCTACTTGGCCCCGCAGTGCCAGGACCTCCCTTTTTATGGTCTCAGCACAGGTTGAGTGAAGACTTTGGTATAAAGCGCTCGCTCCAAAACAAAAAACACCAGATTTACCACGATACCATTAACTCGCGTCTCTCCCAAGCCACCAATACAAGCTAGCTGAACCAGCCTACCAACTTGACTGTTTATTCTTCCATTCGTTCGACCCTCCGATCTTGGGAAATTGGAAGCCAGTAGTCAGATAAGTGCCCCCTATTGAGAAGTACGGATGTTATTTGTGTGTATGAACGTAGCGTACCGAAGAGTTCCCGTTCTAGCAGCTTGCAAGGTGCCGTCGTACTCTGGATTAGAAGATTGTACAATGAAACTACGCAGATGTACGTCATCTGTTGTTGAGATCTCGTCGGTGATGGAATGGCACGCGTCTGTGTGAAGGAGCCGAGGCTTCATTGATGGAGCTGCGAACATTGGAGAGGTCGGCATTTCTAAGTGGGCTGAAGCTATGATGTTAGAAGGAACTATTGAGATGAATAGACAAGGGTAGCTCAAAGTGTATGATTACCTAATTTAGGTTCTCATAGACTTCTTGAATTACTAGGCTTCGAAAGTTATCTAGGACGATGAGGCAGTGAACACAATAGTTAATGCTTGTCCCAGCTCAAAAAAGATGTCAATGAATTTCATTTCAAGTCGGCTATTATGCAGCATCGTTAGCTAGCCTCGATATCACTTCTCTGAAGTCTTGCGAGCCTATGATGTGGGCATGGACTCATGATACAGAAATAGTGACTTAAAATATAAGATCTCATTTCCCGGTTGCCGTCAAGTATTAAGGCATATTATTTTTCAACAGTTGGGATACTCAATATTTGTGAATGTTCTCTGCCTATCAGACAATGCCACGTATTAAATGTACAACCTCGACCTGACATTTTCCACCAGGCTCATTGTTCATAGGATATCTCAAACCTTGTTGAACATGCAAACACAAAAGTCGAGACAAGATATCCAAGTCTAGCCTGAACATTCATGTAGTGATATGAATTGCTAGGGAATTATGTTTACTAACTCTGAAGTTCCAGCTAGGACAAATAATAGGAGGCTAGGGGAGCAGAGAGTTTCTCAAAAACCAAGAAAGTTGAGAGCCAACCAATTCATTGACGCGTACCTGTATAAGTCTATTACATCCTTAAAGTAAGCCTGTTTTTCTTTTCTACCACATTATCAAGCGTCATCGGCTCATCAGTATCAAATTTTCGTCTCTCGGAAGCGGAAGAGAAAGTCTCCACTCAGTACAACCAAAAACTACAGCAACAGCACATGAAATTCCGATTGCAGCTAAGAACATTGCGTCATACATAGCTGTACTGCTATCAGCGCCCGGCGATGTGAAATGCAGGCATAAGAAGAAAGGACTCTTTCAGATCCACTCTCAACTCTCTTCTGAGATCTTGTACTCTTGTCTCAAGCCCAGACCACCCGGCAACCGGTCTCAAACCATGTTGCTAAGTGACATCTGTGATGGGTTCATTGAAGAAACAAGACATATTCAGCTCATGTGGTAGTAAAGCCACGACCAGAAAAGGGAAGTGGGGGTTTGGTTTCCTTATCACCAGTCAAAAAATGGGTGTTGCACTCCCCTGATTCACCTCTTCGCAGACATTTCATTTGGTGCTTGTACCAGTGTGTCACGGTCCCAGCGGAGTCGATGGCTACTCCCGTTGTCTCGGAAGATAACGCATATTTGCTTTGTTTTGAACATCATACAGGGGACAAACAAACATTGTTGTTTTCGCATTATTCACGAGCGCCGTTCTTGTGGCCTAGCAATGGCAGTGGTGCTCGTAGCAACGATGTTTGGTTGGACATGGTGTATTGAGTCTCTCGTAGTGTCGACGGCTACACTTTGGGTGTGAATAGCTTCAAAAGTTCACGCGTGTGGTTCGTGATTTGATATAGTTTCTTATAGGGCACTTGCCGGGATGCTGCTCGCGATGACGTCCCCACGCGGGCTGAAGATTCAGTGAGGGCCAATCGCTATCGGAGTCTGTTCCTGGCCGAAAACAGGCTCCCGCCCGCTAAGACCGAATCAGCTGCAAACGAAGGCCCACCAAGGGGTCAACCCCAGCCACACATACACTTCAACTTTCAGTCACGATTACAATCTCACAGTTCGATACTCACCACCAACATCTCGACCACCTGTTCGCAGATTCCGCTTTTGCGTCGCAACTATGCACAAAGTACGACGCGACACAAGGTCCCCAAGAACGCCCTCTGTCGCACTGCTCTAACCAGTGAACATGTCAACCGAGGATGAGCTCGAGTCCTTGATAGGCCGCATTCCAGCATGTCCCTCATTCTCCTCGAGGACACCAGATATCCGCTGTTGCTGTGGGCGCACAGAATGTGCGTACCTGAAGCACAACTGTCTTGCCTTGGACGACCTGGAAAAAGAAGTGAGGACGGCCGCTCAACTTGGTCAGGTATGCATTCCTCGTCACACCCCTTCCCTCTTTCGTGTCCCCTTCACAGATAACATGCGTGGCACTTGAGTTGTCCCCGCATTGCTCATATATGGGTCCCTCCTCTCTTGGGATATTGGATATTAGAAGGCATTTTCGCAAGCTACGATGAGTAAATCGTTAACATTCGCATTACAGGCTCTCCTTGTGAGGCATGAACAATATATGCATGATGCCGAGCGCGATCGACTGGAGATGAATGCCAAGATCGAGAAACTAGAAGCCGATAAGAAGGAGCTGGAGAGCAAGAACGCGAAAACTATTGAGGAGAATCGAGGATTGCTGGATCAGCTGGAAAGTGTGAACGGAACACTTACTGAATCAGAAATCCGTGTTAAGACACTGGAAGCAACTCTACATGCCACACGTCAGGAACTTCGACGACTGGAGGCATTAGCTTCGCGGACTCGTGATCTTGAAGTGCAGCTTACTGCGTTGGATTTGGAACAGGAATTGTTGCAGAAGACTATTGCAACTACCCAGGAGGAAGAACGATCGGCCATTCAGAGGTGGAGAAAGGCCGAGCGGAGATTAATAGACCTTCAGGATCAGTTGGAGAGAATCGAACGAGAAGCCAGGGAAGAGAGAGAGCGCCATGTTGAGGTAATGGGACGAATGGAGCGACAGAGAGCGGTTGAACGGGAGCTGGACACTGCAGCGGGGAGATTGAAAGGCGCCGCTGCGGCCACTGCTGGCTACGGGAAGCACGGCAGTAATGTTGTATCACATTTCGTTAAGGACATCTTACAGGACAATGCAAACTTGCAGATGGGCATTGTGGAGTTGCGGGAGATGTTGATGAACTCCAACGACGAAGTACAGATGCTCAGAGAACAGCTACTAATACACCAACCCGTTGTCGAAAGTAAAGGAGATGGAAGTGGACCGCCAACTTTGAGAGCGGAACTTGGTCCCAAGGATCCTCCCGAGAACGAAAAGAAGACAGAGTCCCCAGTCATATCTCAGGCTTTACACATCCACCATCACTACCACGCACCGAAGAAAGAAGAAATACGTCGACCGAAGAAGAAGCGTATATCTCTCAACAATGCCCTCTTCACCCCACCCAGGCACATGCAGTCTCCAAGGACATCGAGAGATGTTGCGAGTGCAATACTGTCGCAGACATCTGTCACAGTACCATCTCCTATTACCCCGACGAATCGATGGTCAATGCAGTCTGGGCAAATGTCAGACTTTGCGCCTTCTTCGGTACCATCTTCGCCCCAGTCGTACAGAAACAGCACTCTTTTCGACAGAGGATTCGATATGGATTCGTCCAGGCCGACGTCTCCGAGTTCCAGTATCGACCCGATGTCTCCACAGTTCCAACCTCAATACCACAAGAAGCGAAATTCCGAGGTGTCAACACGGAATTTTGCACCGCCTTCAAACTTCCAATCTGATGTCATTCACGAGGAAGATGACGATGTTGAGGAAATTCCCGACTTGCAAACACCAAGCATGCCCTCACTGGACGACGAAATCACCCCTTCGGATGTCTCCCACGAATCAGAGTTTGATAGCCACGACCACCAGTGGACCTCGACCTTCCAGCCTGCTCTGAGACGAACCTCGTCCCACGAATCAATTCTTTCAATTTCCGGCATTGACATCCACACTCTCAAGTCTCGGCCCTCACAGATGACCATCACAGGTGATAGCCTCCATCTACGACCACGAACTAGGTTTGGAACGCCATCAACTATCGTCTCCATGGAGACAATAACAGGGGCGTCGATGATCACTGCTCGACCAACTCTGACTCGCCAGGGACATAATAGCACTTCTTATTTACGCTCCACCGTTCTTGGCAATAACAGCGACGCGCGATCCATCTCATCATCTGGCTCAAATGAAGGCACCAGTACAAGAACTGGCGGTTGGCTTTTCAGTCGGTGGGGCGTCAGTCCTGCAAAGTCGTCCGCAGACCTGAGAGCAGCCTCTCGAGTCCCACCATCATCTCAGCACAGAGCTGTAAGCACGCCTGCCGTTGATCCAGCGAAGGCATTTTTAGGTCGGCCACCCGGAATCAACCAAAAGGGGCCGATTCCGGGATTCATTAAAAAGGTGGAGAAAGCACCAAGCAAAGTTACTCCCGAACAGGTGGATCGTGATGCATTGAAAGAAGTGCTCATGGAAGGTTGATCTCACTGACATGATATATGAATCTGGACGTTCATTACGATATTTCCTTTGTGTACAATGGTGCCCTTTTTTTACGAGTTTGATCATATAAGCGGCGTTTGGAATGGACGGAACGGAAGGGATACCCATGGCGCGGGAAAAATATTTATAGTCAATGATAATGTAATATTTAAACCGGCACTTACAGCTTGATTATTAGTATTCTTAGGCATCTTTCACTGCTTTTTTTTTATCCAGGCCATGGACAATCTCACACGACGCAGAGGATCATGGGCTGAAACTGATTGGAGAATCCGCAGTTGTAAGCTAGCTTAGGTACAGGATACTTCGGTGGAGAATTCTCGCATTCTCGCATTCCATTCCCAGATGCACTTCCCAATCCCAGCTGGAACAAAAAACAAAAGTCGCCTAACCTCGCCATCTAGCTCGTGAGAGATATTCCAAATTTGAATTTGCATTCCCGCATCATACGAGATTCCAAATCTCGATATCAGAAGCTTTCCACGTACAGAAGCAGAAGCGATTGATGATTGGACCAGGTTACGAACAGGCGCGAGCTCCCCATCTTGGCCCCCTAAACTTTAAGCGAACCATCTTGTCGTGCATTGCCGAGTCACAGGGCTGACTGCTTACAAAAACGCATCTTCCAGCACACATTTTCTTTGCTGACAGCCAGGAAAATTGCTGCTTCAACATTTGACAACTGCACTACCTAAGATCAGCAGTTCGCGCGAAACTGGTCCAGGATTCAGGAGTCTTTAATTCTCGGCTACGATTGGTCTTCCGAGGCCATTGGGTATCTATCTTAGTCTCGGGTATAGCCACACGGCCACCACTTCTTCAGATGTCTAAACATCCAAACATTTTCCGCATGTCTATTCCTTGACCATAATATTAAGAATTCTGACAATGTCCGCACCTTCCGCACCAAAGACCAAGCGAAGAGGATTACCAAAGACAAGGTCCGGCTGCCGGACTTGCAAGTAGTGCATACCGCCATTACCACCTACGCTGCTGACGTTTCACTTAGGATCCGGCGCGTTAAATGTGGCGAGGAGAGGCCTTCTTGCTTACGTTGTCTTAAATTCGGCATCGAATGTGACGGTTACGGTCTTCTAGCAAGCGCCACCGAGACTCTAGTAAAGAAACCTCACAACTTGCTTCCCAAAGCAACAGATAAGGCGCTGCCTGAATCTGTTCTAATCCCCGAACCATCATTATCGCTCTTCTCTACGGAGCAGGATCATCGCTACTTTGACGTCTTCTGCTCCAAAACAGCCTTCGAAATATTGCCTTCGTTCGAATCCGGAAGCCTGAGAGAAACACTACTCCAAGCATGCGTCTCAGAACCATCAATTCGGCATGCAGTTGTCGCGCTAGGAGCTCTCGATCTGACATCCGAAAGTCTGGGTGATTTTCAAAATTTGTATTTGGATGATCAGACAGAAAATCCACATCTCCATCACAAGAATGCATTACGCCAGTATACGACTGCCATCAAGGAGATGCGCGCGGCTTCGTTGAAGGGAAACCAAGATCTACGGACTACATTGCTGACGTGTTTCGTTATTCTCTGTTTCGAAGCATGGAATGGGAATCAAGATTTAGCGGTACGGCAGATCCAGACAGGTCTTCGACTCATCGAAGCATGGCGAGAAGAGATCGTGATAGAGAGACAAAGCAAAGGCTACACGTCAAATCCATGTCACGACGCCAACACAATCAACGATGAACTAATCCAAACCTTTAGTAAGCTCGATGCCCAAGCTATCTCCTTCGCGGAAGAGAGTACACCTGAACCACATGCTCTAGTCGTCAACGAAGAGCGCAGACTTCTCGATAACATGCCCGCCTATTTCACTTCCTTGAAGCAATCCGAGGCCTGTGAGAATGCCATAATCCGACAATCGATGCGATTTTTTGCAATTCAAGTCCCGCTTCCAAAACCACCTTCACCAAAACGAGCATTCCCCGTGAACGCATGGTGGGGCCTCCAAGATCCCAAAGCGCTAGCTATTCAGCAAAGGATAATGAAATACATCTGCACCTGGACCAAAGCCTTCGAACCCCTATGGAAGAACCTCCACTCGGAGGAAACAGACGAGATCACCCTCCTCATCGCCTCTGCACAAAGATTACACATTGAAACATGTGCTATTGCTCTGATCTCCGTGTGCAGCACCAGTGAAGATATCTTCGACTGCTACAGCTCTGCATTTGAAGACATGGTCAACCTTGCCGAATACTCGCTCACGATCGTGAATCGAAATAAGAAGACGAAACCTAAGTTTTTACTCGATTCGCATGTGGTTATCCCGCTGCACATGATTGCGCATAAATGTCGAGATAAGAAGATTAGAAGGAAAGCTATTCAGTTATTGCTTGATAATCCGAGGAGAGAGGGCGTGTGGGATAGTACGTTGGGGGCTAATATTGGAGGGTGGGCGATGAGTGTTGAGGAGGAGTTTTGTGATAAGGATGGGAGGGTGCCTGGGTGGGCACGGATTCATGGACTTGTATTTGAGAGGGATGGGGAGAGGAGGAGTGCGTTGTTGACTTGTGAGCAGAGGACGGGACCGGAGACTGAGGAGGTGATCATGAGGAGGAAAATCATTACTTGGTGAAAAGATATTACGTGGACCTGACTCTTGCAGATGGCCTTGATTGAGGCATCTATATGGCTCTAGCGAACTGGGAAAGGAAAGCTTGAAGTACGATGAGAGTGGATGAGATTTCAATATCCGAAAAGGATAAGAGCAACGTAATGAAGTGGGCAACGGACCGGAGGTATCAAATCCTAGCGTGTATTTGAGCAAGCAAACGGCCAAGCCGTGTGTCGAGATACCCTCCTTGAATTCAAGAAAATCCATCTTCACCCAATAAGAGAATCGCATGAGGTCTAAGTAGAATCTCGCTCGCGGGGGCAAAAGCCGTCGAGCAGAGATAGAAGGCGCCGCGGAATCAAAACCAGAGCGAAGCCACAGACTGGAAGGAGAGCGGAGAAATAAACGAGCGGGACGCAAATCTAAATGAACATAAAAATGAAAACCCCATACATCATAATCAAAGAATATTTCAAGAAAGTATTAAAAATATCTGATTGGCGCTAGACGATACGTAGAAATGAGATAGATGTCCGTTAAGATCTCGAGAAATGTACATTGAACCCTCATGATTGTCCGAACTTTGAGTCGACTGATAAAAATAAAATATACTCTCTTCCTCTTTAGATCTCTAAGACTAGGAATAAGGTTAACGGAAGACGTGCAATTAGGACGAGTAAAAGGGGATTACTGATCTACATCGGATGAAACCTCCCTTGCAAATTTCTTGCTTCAGGTGAAAAGGACAAAAATTGCTCCACTTAAGGCAGGGATTTAGCGTGCAAATTATTTGGTAAGAGGAGGAGATACTAATGGATATAATGTAAAGAAGTTGCAACTTAGGTATCTACATAAAATCTACTATCTACCCCATCCCAATCACGCTTTTATCTCTCCTGACATATATCTAAGAAAGCAAAATATGAAGCTCGACTTGAGAAGCGCATTGCTAGAAAGAATCAAATTTGAGAAAGTATATCATATCGAGGAGGATCACGTTCCGCTCATGGGATTGTGGACTTTCGCTAAGTAGAGGAGATGCTAGATCTGTCCAGCTGCTTGGGCTGAGGGTGGTTTTGTTGCGCGTCGCTCAAGCGACAATTGTCTGGCTGGGCTCTAGACAATGGGAGATACCTATTTTGTTGCACGTCGCATGAGTGATTGTCCGACGGCTTTCCAGACAATGAATGGGACTGAGGTTTTGTTGCGCTTCGCTCGAGCGATTGTCTTTCTGCTTTTCGAACAATTGGAAATTCTGTCGGACGTCACAAGGTCAGTCTCTAGTGAGTAAGATTGAAGGAGGGATTAGAGGTACTACGTGAGAGGAAAAACCGAGGCGCTTACCTTTCCCGCAGTCGTATTTAGCAGGATATATGGTTTTGCATAGACTTACTAGCTAAAGTCTCGGGAGAAGCTGACGAACACTGCATTGAAAATGTTGATTCATTTTCGCTCGTTACCTATCGTAGTCCATCCCATCACCTCACACCCCAATCCCTCTAAATCTTCACCTCAGCCGGCACACTCACACTCAAAATATCCAGCCCCTTCTTCAGCTCGCTCTTAGTCGGCATCTTGCCCCTCCGCATTAACTCACTCGCCTGCGACATCACGGGATCAACTCCCATGGTCGCAACCGCCACAACCGTCTCCCCCTTCGTATAGTACGCCACGAACTTCGCTTCTTCTGGCTGTCCCTGCAAGATCAAATCATCCCATCCACTTACTGTATTACCGCAGTACCTCAACTGAGAGCCTAGTGCGGACCAGAAGATCGGGATGAAGGCTTTGGGTGGCGCGGATGGGGATGCGATGTGTGCTGCTACTCCACGACCAGCATTTTGGGCGACGTTCCAGTGCTCGATTCGTGTTAGGTTGCCGTTGCCGCCGGGGCCATGGTAGGGATAGGTTGCGATATCTCCGATAGCATAAACGTCTTTCAGTCCAGAAACGGCGAAGTGCTCATCTGTCTTCAAGCTTCCATCTTTCTGCAACTCTACGCTCTTATTCTCTTTCAAGAATGTAGTTGCTGGTGCAACACCTGTTCCAAGAATGACCAGATCGGCCGGGAGAGAAGTACCGCCTTTGAGTTCGATAGCGCCTACTTTTGAGGAGTCGGAGGATGAAGCAACCGCCTTTTCGACACCGGCTGACATCTGGAATTTTACACCGTTCTTCTCAAGGGCCTTTTGGAAGATGCGACCAACTTCTTCACCCATGACTCGTTCTAGAGGGGCCTTTTCCATACCTACGACTGTGACGTCGTTGTTTTTGGAGACAGCGTTGGCTACTTCCATCCCTGTTTAGGTGTTAGCAGATTATTGTGAAAGTTGCTGGAGATCGTGAAGTGACAAATGTCTGTAAGCCAAATCGAACACTTTAGACCTGGCGAATGTCCCTGAATCGATGTCTAATTTGAGACGAGGATATTGGTTTAAAGTGGATTCGTCTTGGAAAGTGAGATGCAAAAGATCGGCACTTACCAATGAACGAAGATCCAATAATGACAATCTTCTTCTTTCCCTCCCCAATCGCAGCATTAATAGCCTTCACATGAGGAATAGTTCTCAGCACGAAGATGTTGCTCAAATCCTTAAATCCAGGCAATGGCAAGCTCCTCGGTGTCCCACCAGTCGCAAGAACAAGCTTCGTATACTGGTACGAGCTGCCACCTTGCGTCTCAACTTTTTTGCCCGAAAAGTCAATGCCAGTCACTTCGTCGCTAACAAAATCCACAGCTCCATCCTGAAACCACGCATCGTCTCTGAACGCAAGCTTCGACGCGTCGTCAATTAAAGCCTTAGAAAGCTTCGTTCGGTCGATCGGTAGATATCCTTCACTCCCGATCACTGTAATTGTACCCTTAAATCCATTCTCACGCAGTGCTTCAAGTGTACCCAGTGCACCACTTCCTCCGCCAACAATAACGACTTTCTCTGGGCCGGCAGCTCCAGAGATCTTGATATTGGGCTTTCGTCGGCTCCCTTTGATGCTTTCTTGTGAGCCGGAGACGTAGACAGAGCCGTTCTTCTCGGAAAGTTGGAAGGACGGGATAGCGTCCAGAGCTGGTGCATTTTCGATGTCGCCTGTTGAGGCATTGAAACAAGCTCCGTGCCATGGGCAGGTAATTCGTCCATCACCCTAGACAATATCAGCTCATGCACATCTCAGTGGTTGGATGACGTGGAGCTTCAAATGCTTGTAAGGTGTGAAGTACGGAGTAAGGTCGGCTTACGGTCAAAACACCCTTCACCAGCGGAGCTCCGTAATGCGTACACTTGGAGCCCAACGCAGTCGTCTTTCCTCCGACATTGCAGAGCAAGACCTTTCCTTCCTCAATGCCCTCAACTTCAACTTCTCTCTTCTCTCCCGGCTTCAAATCAAGGCTGCTAAGGCCCTTGAGCTTGTATTCCTGAGCCATGTTTCGTGACGTGCTTATAAATGTTCGTGTAAGTTGGAAACTGCGGGGTCGAGCTCCGGCAAGATATCGTGTACTGTTGAAGAGGAATCTTGGAGAGAGCATGAAATATTAAGTTTGGAAAGAGGAAAGAAGGTGGGGCGCAGTGGACAGCAGAGCAAGAGGGACACGGAGGTAGCGCACTTAATGTATGTATCATGTACGTGTGAGGTGATGAAGTCAATGATTGCGCGACGAGGGAGCTTCTGGTGGGGGATTACCTATTGCTGATGAATGGTTGGCTGTACGCTGAATGGTGGGGCTGATGGGCATGTCGTCACCCTGTTTCAGGGATGAGCACGGGAGGCTGGGGCGGAGCCTATCGCTAGCGGGGCCTCGAGAGCCGAGAGCGACCAGCCTAGCGCTACCCCTTTTCGTCCTGTCAACACTAGCTTTTGTCATCTCATTGCTATTTTGGTCCCGATTTCCCTATACGGATTACGATTTAAGTACGTTCTAATTAGGTTCAAACTTCCAGTCCCACTATCCTCTGTAGACCTTATCGCCCTTAAATATTATTTATGTAATAACACACGAGAACTAAAGTCAATATCCACATTGGGTATACACACTGGTCGGTTTCATATTTTCTCATACAAATATCTAAGGCCGAACTGATCATCTAACCTGGCATTCCACGATAGAGGAATTCTATTATGAGATGGAACATAAAGAGTTTTGATCTCGACTTGCGCTTAGGAATAAAAGGATCTCTATACTTCGAGGACAGATAATTTTAAGCCTTAATCATATTCTTTGGCTGTACTTTGAACTGGCCTCTTCTTCTCGGATCTTCAAAATATTGACTAAAGCTCATCTTACATCCAAATCAAAACAGAGTGAGCATCATTCTTGAGAATGCCCTGTCCATCACATCCTTGCAGGAAACTTTTCGCTCCCTCTTTTCACAAATCTTACCTTTACCTTTGCCCTCATTCTAGATGCGATGCCTGTGGTCCTATCAAACATCTTCCCCATCGCCTTATCCCTTGCCTGTTCCCAATTCTCATCGTTCGCTTCCCTCACCAACTCCACACTGTATTCTTTCAATAGTACCGCAATCAGGGTACAGAACTCGACCTGTGCAAATTTCTTCCCCAGGCAAGCTCTAAAGCCAGCGCTGAAAGCCAAGAAGGACCCCTTAGGAGGACACAATATATTCTCATGCGCAGAAGACTCATTGGAGGAGTTTAGCGGCGGCTTGTAACCAGAATTCATCAGCCAGCGTGACGGGCGGAAAAACCATGCATCTTCACCCCAATAAAGTGGATTGTGCTGTGTCGAGACGATTGCAAGACTAATATCCGTGTCTGGGGGTACATATATGGTTTGGTTACGATACGTAAAAGTTTGAGGTTCCTTAGTATGTTTTGGAAGCATGTTGACCGGCGGATATCTGCGAAGTGTTTCAAGCTGGGAGAAGTTAGAGGGAGGCTCTAGCATTTCGAAAGGGATATCTACCATCAAGGCAATTGCACAACGCATTTTGGGGTAATTGTCGTATGTCCAGTCATCCCCTGGTTTTTTCGTTGACCAGATATCGTCGAGCTCAGATTGAAGTTGCTGCTGAAAATCTGGATAGCAGGCGAGTAAGATTATCGCCGATTGTAATGTGGAAGCTGTGGTCTCATGTCCAGCCAAGATGAACACAAATATATTCCCAATCGTATCCTCCTCACTCCAAGTCGTTTTCTGATCTGCAGAACTTGCACGAACAATGTTCCCGAGCAAGTCTCCTCTTGCAGTGTTCTCTGTGCTCTCACTATCCGCGATAAGTTCGGACATGTAGGTTCTGAACTCGTCCGCACATTGCTGCATCTTTCTCATCAAAGCGATAGGGGAGTTACGCAATAGCCACGAAGGAAAGAAAATAAGAAATGGGAGATAGTCCATGAGCGTGTCTAAACTATGCTGAAAGGACATAGTGTGCTTCTCTGTAACCTTGAAAGTTGCTTGGGCGGAACCATCGCCATCCGAATGTGCTGATGAAGCAGCAACAGATTTTGTCGGCCAAGGCATCTTGAGACTGAAGGCTGCACCTGAAAGAACGTGCAACGTGACTGTCATAGACCAGTGTAGAAGATCTTCAACAACAGGCTCCTCGCCTGGGGGTGATTTGCGGCCGTCGGCATCACTTGTAAATGAGGCTAGCATCGCTTTGCCCTGCGTAACACTGTCTGCAAACACAAGGCTGGAAATATTAGTAAATATAAAATCATAGATAGACAACATACCTGCTATTTCTCTCGTTGAACGGTGGACCGATAATCTTTCGATGTCTTTGCCAAGTAGATCCTTCAGATGTAACGACGTTTGCTCCAAATACTGCCAATGTGCGGTATGGATCGGTGTTCTTAGAAAAGTCTTTCCACCTGTGAGCTATTTCAGTGATCACATCTGCGTCGGACACGATTAAGTTAGGCCCGCCAGGGCCTACGGTCCAACTATAGATTCCGAAGTCAGAAAATTCCAATCATACAAAAGACGACCCAAAGATTGAAAGATACAAAAAAAATTACGCCGATCTATCCATAATTTCGGATAAAAGGGACATTCTAGGATGGATCAAGAAAAGAAAAGCTCCTCACAAAACGTCAGATTTCAGTTCCTCGCGATGCAAGCAATGATACCACCAATCAAAATCCATTCTGACTACATTTCGTTTTGAGTGTTAGCTTGTCCACTTCATAGATTTTCTGAATACAAATAAATGATAGGGAGCAACGAGATACACCAGCCAGCTTATGGGAAATACGATTATTAGTGTGAGTTATACGGCTTACCATATTTGAACCAATGCCCCCAACCAAAGGGCAATTTCTCAAAAATTGGAACAAGATATGGCGACGCCAGCCAAAAGATAGCAGAACTTCGATGGGAATATATCGTTACGGCAGGTACTGGCGATGAGGCTCCAAATCGCACTGCTTCATTCAAAGTTGTGAAGTACCAAACAAGATAGGAGAGGATCTTAGTGCTGACATACACGAGCGGCACGCCGTAAAGCACGAGACTCAGGTAATCGATCATCGTGAATCAGTTCGTGGTTAGACAACTCTTCATAACCAAATATGAGATGGAACGTTCAATGAGAGAAGATGGAGGAGGAAGTTGTGGATGCAATGTACAAGCTCTCTTTCATGGGGTGGGTTCCCATCCTGTCGGGTACCTAGCAATCCTGTCCCAAGCCCAGGGTTAGAGCTAACGGACGTCTCGCATCGATTGGCCAATCATTTAGATTCGAGCGTCCTTCTCACCAATGACATGCTTGATAGGACTGTGGCTTTCTGCTTGAAGGTGGACAGCTCGACCCGAATACGAAATTAACCCTGAAACGCAAATGTTATCACCGTCATGTGATTGCTGTCTTCATTCAGCAATCCAAGATTGTTGCAAAGTCATCTTGTTAGCTATTAATCATGGTGATTGAGTGTGCTGAGTCCTTTCATAAAGGATATCATAAACTGCCTATAGGTATGGAATGATATCTCATCTATGAGCCAGGGCAGGTCACGTGCACAAAAGAATCAGGGTACCTACCAAAAACCACAACTCCACAACGCAAGCATCAAATCATCTCATGAAAGGGTACTTTTGGTCCCTGTGATAGGTTCTTTTAAATAGATTAGATGGAATTTCCAAGTTGAATTATTTCTTTTCTGATACGGGAATGGGATGGCTTTTCGACGCGTAGAAGGTTGGGAAATGGGAGGGGGAAGGGGGAAGGGGAGTTGCACGTGAATTAGATAAAACCCTTAATTGGGGTAGTGAAACGCGCAAAAGCGATTGGGCAGGTAGAGAGGCAAGGTGGACTATTAATGCCATTGGTACCACTGAATATAAGAGCACAGTTTAGCATAACATAGCCCGGCCCTTTTTAACTTTCAAGGAGATATTATGGTTATACATGGAAAGACTTGCAAGCAAAGATTAAAAGACCCATAACCTCGACTCCTGAGCGCCCTCGACAGCTGAAACGAACCTATCTAGTTGAACTTACTACATATTATAGCTTCAAGGTCCCACGGCACAACTAAGACAGGTCTATATCACGCGAATGGACGGACTTGCTTCTCACTCCAAGTCCAGAACTCTGCTCCAATGCCACTACCTCCTTCTTCCGTCGTCTTTGATGAGGCATCGAGATCTTTTCGGATCGTCGCGATCGTGCCCCATGGTTTGACTATTGTTTGGTCAGTCGTAGTTCTTAACAGCTTACTGGAGGATATTAAACTTACTCCAGGCGCCCGTTTTCTCCAGAGTAATATCAGGTGATAATCCTCCGTAGAGCTCTGTGTAGGCTCCATAAATGGGTTCGTGTAGCAAGCGGTTCGCTATCATCATTTGCCAGGAAGGTGTGTTGACCCATAAATCTGTCTTCAACATCCCTGGGTCCACAGCCTGGATTGGATCAGCGATAGAAGGACGTAAATGATTAAAAGGTTTCTTACAACACTAATAATACCATCCGCCTTGTGTCTTCTCGCAAATTCCGTGGAATGTAAGAAGTTTCCAGCTTTGCTCACACTGTACTTGTGCCAAGCACCTTTATCAATTTTGTAGTCCAGGTTTGTCATCTCGACCCCACCAGTCGGTGACATGTTCACAGCTCCAGAAGCAGTCCAAACGACTCTGACTGTGCCTGGTGGTGCTATTTTTGCAGTCTGGGCCATCATAGGGGTCAGTAGTTTCGTAAACAAGAATGGTGCAAGATTGTTGGTTCCAAGTTGGAGTTCATATCCCTGAACGGTCTTGCTACCTTGTGGAGGAATCATGACCTAGATACCGAACGCTTCGAGTTAATATCTTTTTCTGACGTGTTCTAAAGCAGAAGCGATTTCCAAAAATAAAGACAGGGATGCCGAACTGGGTCTAATCACACCATTCCGAACAGAGCGGGGCGATGAAAATGTCTCTAGACTTACACCTGCATTGTTCCAAAGGACGTCAAGCCTCTTTTCTTGTCGAAGAAACTCTTCAGCTGATGCATTGACAGTACTTAGATCACTGAGCTCGAGTTTAAGAAATACCAAGGCGCCTGTCGACTTGGGACATTCTGTCCTAATAGTCTCGATCGTAGTCTTAGCTTTCTCTGCTGAGCGAGCGGCAACATAGACACGGGCGTTGGACGAATAAAGGATTTTGGCTACATCCTTTCCGATCCCACTTGTTGCACCGGTCACGATAAAAACCTTTCCAAAGTCAGCGCAAATGGTCATTGTTCGTGATCAGTTTTCAATACTCACCTTCCCAGACTGGTCAGGGATTGTTTCCTCGGTGATTGTAGGTTTCGAGTGTGACAGACCCATTTTTGAGTTTGTCGTAAAGTACCTATATATTGTGGACTGTTGAGAGGTAGATGAAGTAGAATGCTCGCGTAATGAAACTTACCTAGTCTTGGAGCTATCGCACAGCTTTATATTTGATGTTTCCAGGGGCGAGTGCCATGTTGCTCAATCAAAAGAAACCATCACCAGCTCATCACCAGCACATCAAGAGAGATCGGTTCAACCTCAGACTCCGGAGCCATTGATCACATAACGGCGAACCTCGGATGCGGATCACAGACATATTCTTTCTGGATTGAACGTTCGAAAGGCCCATTCGTTTCGTTTAAAATTGTGAGGCCGGGGAAACTGTGTGCCAGCTTTCGTACGTATCGCGTTTGAGGCGCCACAAAGTGGGAAGCGAATGCGGATGCCAAGGATTTCACCTTGCAGCAACATTCAAATATCCTTATAAGGACATTTCTGCTTCATATTCCACGCTCGCCTTTGCAGACTAGAAGCCTATAACATAATAAGACTCGCCCTCTTGCGACGGAATGTTATCCCGTTGTCAAGGTATAATTTAAATAAAAAGCACGTGATGTGCGCGCCTGTCGGATCCGGTGGCGCACGTCTTCTGCTGTCGCCACCACGAACAGTATAGGTCCCAAGAAACGGATGGCAGAAACCTCAGAGTATGTTTTTGGTCTGTCATTGGGCCTTCTGATTGTGTTTCTATACTTCTTGCAAACTCTCGAACCTCACCAGAAGATTATCATAAGAGAATCTTCACCTCCACCTTCACCTCAACTGTCTCCACGCGACCCACAACTCCCTCCTGAGCCATACGATGAGCGAACTATCATCTCTTCTATCACCACACTTTACGATCTATTGACTGCTCTAGGATATTTGGAAGGAGATGAGATCATCTACCCCCCGCCGTCTAGTCATTCAATCAATCTTGATCTATGCAGGACTCTGAATCTCGATGAACGCGTTGTCTTTTTGATGCAACTTCTTCCTTGTCCCAAAAGCATCGACGATAGTTACCACTTCGATTTGATCCAGGACTCGCGTGCATTGGCCTATGTAGATGAAGGCGGCATCGAGGAGGGACGAGATCCCGAAAATGCGGGAACACATGAGGAGCTGAAGCTCGATTATTTACTCCCTACAGACGTTGCGTTGACAATTGGGGGGCGTTATGGCACAAGTCTAGTGCTTGGTACAAAAGACAGTGGGTACTTTTTGCTTTGCGTACCATGAAGCTGTTTTCAACGCGGTTTCAGCCAGAATATGAGCTTAAGAAAGTTTCTCCTCAAAAACCTTCTAGCTTGTCGAACCGCAGTTACTAAAACTCGATTTTATCTTCATAAGCCTATGTTTGCGTTTCATCTCCGATGTTTCTCTTCAGTCTCCCCCCAGACCTTTTCTGATGCTGCACAGATACCATCGGAAGTATCGTCAATCAAAGCGGGCCGCCCTTCCACGATAAGATGGAAAGACCAGACGAGCCGTCCCATTATCGCAATTATCCCCCAGAACCCGCACTTGAAGTGCTTCGAAGATACATCCATGTATATCAATCTCTGTCTTCTATTCCAAGACGCTACGGGGATCCCCTTAATAAATGGGACAGAAAAAAGGCGAGCCACATCCCAACTCAAGTTGCCTCTCTCCTTTTCTCTATCATTGTTTCTCGATTGTCTGCTATTGTCCACATTAAAAAAAAAGCTTCTAATGAATGAACTTAGCATCCTGAAATCAAGAGGATTCTCATAGATGAATATGGATGGCCCGACAACTTTCAAAGAGAGCTTTGGTCTCAAGATCAGGAGCGGATATGGCATGAGATTGATCATCGTTTTGAAGTAGAGCAGCCAAAAACGTGAGTTTTCTATGGTTGGTAATTGTTGATGTTCTCCGTTTGTCAACAAGCACGGTACATTCAGAGAACCCATGTGTGTTTGAATTCGCCCACGACCACAACTTCCTCTCTACACTCTAGTCCCTGCGTCACACAAATGATATAGCAGTTTAACTATATCTGATTTCGTCATCCATGGTTTGCAATTATCACGTGGGCCAGGGCACCGAGCTAGCTAGACCGCTCGTTTCTTATCTCGTAAGTGGATCATAAGTGCATCCCACTGCGGACGACATTCCGGCCAAATGTCCAATCAGAAATAAGCGGATGTAATCGGGTGCCTTTTTGGGTCAGCGTTGATATCTTCATCACTCTCGATGCATGAGGAGGAAGTGATGGCCAAGAAGTATATTTTCATCCAATGCAACGAAATGTCGACTTTGAATGTCCTAAGCATAAGATATAGTTATCTTGACTTGATCTTTTTTATGTGGTCAAGCCCCTAATGCTCTGAATGTTGTGTGCAGGTAAAGGACGTATTCCCTTATCCACCTCCTGCGTTGCTAGACCAAGTTTGTTGAAGAGGGAGTGACGCGCTCAGTGTGAGCCAGCTATAGCCTTCGGGAAGTTTTCGTTATCAATTAGAATATGACATGTGGATCCATACAGACCGTTGGAAAGGTCATAAGCTTTGAGGCCGGATTTCATTCCGGCCACGCCCACAACAAGATAAAAGCGAAGGAATTCGCCCAAAATCCCAGATTTCATCTGCGTTTGTCAATCACAAAGTCTCTCTTCTACCACCAACTTCCCACAACTTTGCACGCCCTTCCTACCTCATTCCAAGATGGGATCTGTTGGTCCTTCTCTCTCCTTTAATGTCCTCCGAGATACCAAACCAGAGGACAACTCGCTCCCTGCCTTCATGGTCTCAACCACACGGGGCTTCCTTCCTCGCTCCAATCCCATTGTCAAGCTCCCGGCAGAGTTCGATACCCTTGAATCTATCCTGACCCGTATGCCAATCAAGACTCTTGATGGCACCCCAGGTCTTCTTGCTACCTTCACACTGGGCGAGACGGTGCTCAAAGAACTCCCTGATCTTACCAGTGCGGTCGATAAATATAAGGATGATCTTCCTTTACAGAATGCTTTGTATCGCGACTACTCGTTCTTAGCTTCGGCGTACTTACTCGAGCCTTGTCACGAGAGATTCTTGAAGGGCGAACCTTATGGCCTTGGTCGTCAGACTTTGCCTTCGGTTATCTCTTTGCCTATCTCTAGATGTGCTAAGTTGTCAGTTCTCATGTTTGATTTTGGATGCTCATACTAACTATGCGAAGAGCTGGATTCATGCCATTTATGGAATATGCGTAAGCATTCTTCTCTCAAACTATACTCTGACTGCGTCTTGGCGTTCAAAAGGTCTTGCTAACCATCTTGCTTCACAGTGGCTCATATGCTCTGTTTAATTTTCAACTCGAAGACCCAAAATTAGGTCTCGAGTACGATAACTTACGGCTCATCCGCGCCTTCGAGCACGGCCTCGACCCAAAATCTTCTGAAGCGGGCTTCGTCCTCGTACACGTCGACATGGTTAGAAACTCTGGTCCTCTCGTGGATGGTGTCGTCTCATCTCTTGATGCCTGCGACTCCAACGACCGAGCCGCCTTCAACTCCGGAATGGAGAAGGTGGTTGCGGCTATGACGAAAGTCAACAAAGTCATGGACGGTGAGTTCATCCTCCTTTCTTAATTTAAGTGTGGGGGGACTGGAATTCAAGACGCCTGAAATTGACTCGTGCCGAGGTATGTGGGGAAAGAGTAAACCAGGAGACTACACCTCCTTTCGAACATTCATTTTCGGGATCACAAGCCAGTCTATGTTCCCTCACGGCGTGGTTTACGAAGGCGTTTCTGAGGAGCCATTGAGCTTCCGCGGCGAGAGTGGTGCAAATGATAGCATGGTATGTTCTTTTCTTGCCATCCCCGTGTATGATCCACTGACAAGATGAAGATTCCACTCTGCGACAACCTTCTCCAGATCAGCATGCCCGATACTCCCCTCACGGCCATTCTTCAGGACTTCCGCTCCTACCGTCCCGGAAATCACAGAGAATTCCTCGAATATGTTAAGAACCGCTCTATCCATCTTTCTCTCAAATCCTACGCTCTCGCCGAACACTCATCCGCAGCCCAGTACCTACTCGTCCTGAACCAAGTTCGAGACTTCCGATGGAGGCATTGGTGCTTCACCCGTGAGTATATTCTGAAGAAGACGAGCCACCCGACTGCTACGGGAGGAAGCCCGATCGTGACGTGGTTGCCGAATCAATTGATGGCGGTGATGGAGGCAATGGTTGAGGTGTGGGAAGGGAGTGAGGAGAAGTTGGGAAAGGAGTGTAGGGATGTTATGGATCTCTTATATGTACAGAGGGAGACCTTGAAGAAAGAGGTAGAGAAGTATTGTACGGAGAGAGGTGTTGATGCCCAGAAGCCTTGACGAGTTGGAGAACAGAGTTCGATACTTCTTATAGTAGTTTTGATTGCGAGAGTAGGAAGCGAGGACGATGTGGTTTTTGTTTGTCCCTTTTCCTTATATTATTCCTACGTATAAACATCCTTTCATGCATCCACAGCCTCATCCGATCTCTGTCGTCCTTCCGTCGAGGCGGTGGTGAGTGGTGCCACGTGATGATGACGACTGCGGGGCGAGGGGTCAGACATTTGAAACAAGACCCCTCACTCGCATCATCCAACCATTTCATCGCAGACCTACCTTCCCGGAACGGTACTTTTGAGGTCAATCTCAAATGCCGAACTTCCCTCTGATATTCTTCAACCTTCATACATCACACAAATGAGTGAAAGTGCCCCAAAACACTTCTAAATCCGCTCTCCAATGATTAGTTCTCCAGACAGGATTTATAATCTTAGATGTCCAGGAACCATTCCCAACTCCTCAGAACCAAGATCGAATATAGTATTTCAACTCCGAAAATCAACCTTGTCTAACCTCTCGGGAAGATGCGTCTCGTTTCCAGGATCCTACAACGTTGCATTGGTGGAGACGAAGGATTTGCCTTCGCTATCTCCCTGCACATGCACCTGCATCTGCATGACCAGCGATCGTCATGAACGTCTATTGCCTGAGAGCTTAAGTATGCAGCCATATCGCTCGTACCTGGATCTTTCCCTGGTTCTGTTTCGCCTCACAATCGACATTAGGCTTATGCCAAGATGAGGCTGTTCGGACTCTGGATATGGATGTCATCTGTGGTTTCTGCTTTGTCGACACAGGGGATTCGGGATTTGCTAGCGAGGCGCATATCGAATTATGTCGATGCTTTTGAATTCCAGCTTACGGGAAATGAGAGCCTGGCTATAAATTCAGTCAGCACGGCTGCGAATGATAAGTATCGTGTTTCTTCGACCACGGATGGCAAGATACTTGTTGAAGGCAATTCAGTGAGTGCTCTTGCAAGTGGGTAAGTTTCCTACCTAGGTAATCAATTTATGGGATTGTCAGCTGATAGAGATCAGACTCCATCGGTATTTGACCGATGTTGTGCATGTTGACATATGGTGGTTCATTGGAAGCCAATTGGATGTCGTCAATTCGACGCTACCCCTGCCAGCTACTCCCTTGAATGGGTCCAGTATCGTGCCTTGGAGATATCACTTTAATACTGGTAAGTTACAATCATCTTTTAGCTATCAAATATCCTAATGAGAAATACAGTCACATTCTCCTACACCGCAGCGTTTTGGACATGGGATGATTGGGAGTTAGAACTTGACTGGCTCGCACTCCATGGCGTCAATCTACCACTGGCTTGGGTGGGATATGAAAAAACTCTCGTTGATGTCTATCAAGAGATCGGTATGACGGATTCTGAGATTCTCTCCTATTTCAGTGGTCCTGCTTTCCAATCTTGGAACCGTTTTGGCAATATTCAGAAATCCTGGGGAGGAGACCTTCCAATGGAATGGATCAACAACCAATTCGAATTGCAAAAAAACATAACGAAGCGAATGGTTGACCTTGGAATGACGCCTGTGATACCATGCTTCACTGGTTTTGTTCCCAACGCGATCACAAGGGTCTTGCCAAGTGCAATGGTTGTCAATGGTTCTGACTGGGCAGGATTTCCTACACAATATTCGAATGTGACCTTTCTAGAGCCCAATGACCCGAGCTTCACAACGCTTCAGAAGAGCTTCATTTCCAAGCAGGCTGCAGCATACGGTAACATCAGTCATATCTACACGCTCGATCAGTACAATGAGAACAATCCATACTCAGGGGATGTAGGCTACTTACGAAATGTCTCGTACAATACCTGGCAGAGTCTCAAAGCTGCAGATCCACAAGCAGTTTGGATGATGCAAGGATGGTTTTTCTTTGCTCTCTCCTCATTTTGGACGAACGATCGGGTTGAAGCTTATCTTGGGGGCGTCGAAGTCGACTCTGACATGCTGGTGCTTGACCTGTTCTCCGAAGCAGAACCCCAATGGCAACGAACAAACTCGTATTTCGGCAAACCTTGGCTCTGGTGCCAACTTCACGACTTTGGAGGAAATACAGGACTTTATGGTCATATACAAAACATTACTATTGATCCTATCGAAGCGCTCGCCAGTTCCAGCAATCTCGTTGGTTTTGGCCTTACAATGGAAGGCCAAGAAGGCAACGAAATTGTGTATGATCTTCTCCTGGACCAGGCTTGGTCCGCCTCACCTATTGACACTGAGTCTTATTTCGCAAATTGGGCTTCTCGCCGGTATTCTGGAAACGGCGTAATTCCAGAAGAGATTTACGCAAGCTGGGACATTCTCCGTAACACAGTCTACAACAACACAAATAACAGTATTCTTAGAGTCACAAAATCCATTCTCGAACTATCACCAAACATCTCAAACATGATTTCTGTAGTAGGCTACACTGGAAGCGTCCCCACAGTTCTGTCATACGACCCAGCAGACTTAGTCTCAGCCTGGAACCTCCTCTACAATGCTTCGCAAACTAATCCATCACTATGGAATAATCCAGGATATGCCCACGACATTACGGACATCACAAGACAGGTCCTTGCAAACAATTTCACAGACATCTACTTGTCTCTCATCTCAGCCTACTCCACGGCAAATGTATCAAACGCAACACTCTCCACAATCGGCACCGACTTAACCTCCCTCCTCACCACACTCGACACACTCCTTTCTTCCGTCCCGGCATTCTCCCTATCAACCTGGCTCAATGCCGCCCACGCAGCAACAAGCAATACAACCCTGCAAACATTCTATGACTACGATGCCAGGAACCAAATCACGCTCTGGGGTCCCGATGGTGAGATTAGCGATTATGCTAGTAAGCAATGGGGAGGGTTGGTTGGTGGATATTATAAGCCGAGATGGGAGATTTTCGTGCAGTATTTAATGGCGACACCTATCGGGAGCTATAATGAGACAGACTTGAAAACGCAGCTGAGGGCTTTTGAGCTTGGGTGGCAGGTTGCTGGGGTTGGGGCTGGGAATGCGACAAATGGAAATGGGACAGCGGTCATGAGTGAGGTTGCTGGGGTGGGGTTGAAGGATGTGATCGGAACTGTGGTCGAGAATTGGGGAGGGGTTTTTGGAGTGTAAGTTTTGTGAGAGCAGGGAGATGGTAGGTTTCTATCTCTCGTTTAACTTCTATAGAAATATGTTATGAGCAAGACATTAGTAGTTAGATGTACTATTCCATTTCAACTATATAATTTTAGAGTGAGGGGACCCGATTGTCAAGGTGGCCTCTTAGACTAATACCAGGTTGTGTGGATTTCAGTATCATGTTTAGGTAGCTATATTGGTGTCTTCAAAATTTTTGCTCAGATTTAATATGTTGAATCGAGTTTTGTAGATCTTGGAGGAAAAAAAGTTTAGCGAGCGAGGTAGAAGTTATTAAGCGAGTGAAAAAAGGGGCTATGTAGTTGCATTTGCAAGACTCAGGATGAACTCCGACATCCCCTTCCCTCACATACAAGCGAAATTCATCTAAATTCAAATGCAATTGCAAATATTGACAACTTTTTCTTGCCCAGCCACTTTCAAAGCAATATGCCTTGCCTCAAAATACGTATATTTTCCGTTCTGTGCCATATGCAACAAACGCGGACGGTTGATTTAAATGATGCGAAGCAGAAGATACAATCATTCCAATTCTATAACTCTACCATCAGAGATGTCCTCTATTCCATGTGCTTGGTCGCCCTTTTGTTTCTGCCATTCATCAAACCACTTTTAATTAGAAAGGTTAGCAACGATTCGAAAAAAGACTGGAATACGATCAAAACTGGAATAGAAGGCTAGCTTGCCTATCAAAGTTGTGAGAGGATCCATGTATCGCTAGATATCAGGAGATTGTGGTTGTGTATTGCCGAGCTCAGTTGCACTTACCTTGGGTATTTCATCATCATAGTATGTCCATCCCTCGGGTGTGTTTTCATGAATCTTATTTGCGTGTAAGTACAAGCGGCCCATTTCCGCAGAATAGACAAATTGTGGACGATCTTTAAGTTCATAAGATTGAAGCAAGTCAACTCTTCGAGCTTTCGACCTATCGAATACCAGAAGTCATCTTTGTCTTCCTCAACATAAAAGTACGAGTGCCGAAGAACGCACGACTGGAATTCGGTCCACGTAATCCTGAAGTGTTCTCTTCCGGAATGATCCTCGAATTCTTTGATTTTGAAATTGGAGTACTCGAGGACTTGGTCCGAGAGTCCAGGTGTAATACCATCGATATCGAAGTGGATCCTCCAGCTCATAGAGTCACCAACGCGCCTAAATTCTTTGGCATAGATTGAGCGGGCATCATTTCGGCTCTGTTGAGATACGAGTGCGAAGGACATCCATCCACGGCAGGCATATTTCGTTAATAAAGGGCGGTAGTAGTCATTCAATGGAACCAATTGATATGTTTTCATGTCTCTGAATGTTGCATCCGGAAAGACCGAGTAAGCTGATTGCCACGTAATAACGTTGACAAGTGCCGTGGTGTAGAATCCAAAGACAATCATATCAATAGGTGGGGCGAAGGAGGTCATGATCTGGATTGATAATTTGCGGCCTGCAGTTCCTGTGCGAACATACCTCCGAACCTGTTGCAGAAGTCAGCGAAGTTGGGAATTGGAAACTAAGGACATGAAGGAGAGTATCTCATTGATTTGTGTCTGAGAGTATTCGTATCCATTCATCTCTTCGACGTTGTCCAAGGCGTAACCTTCCCCAGCGATGAGATAGTCTCCAAATACCGCCGCATTCTTGGTAGGATACGATTGCACGTAGATGTCTAAGTCAGCGTCCATCCAAACTGTCCTCGCGAAGAATTGTAAAGCGAAGCTTCCCGAGATCAGGGCATCGCATTGCGCCATCATGGATCTGAATCGAACAGGATCGCGAGAAAAACGACTAAGGCTGCGATTGATATTCCATTGCGTCTTAAACAATGTATAGAAAGACTTCGAAAGTTGCTTTGTAGTCGCTCGCAGGGCGAAGAGGTCGCGAGGATTGAGATGGGTGCAGATGATCTCGAATATGGTGTAATTCAGAAAGAGATCTCTCCATGTTCGAGAAAATAGAGGTTCCCTGACAGCGGATTCCGAAGAAACCTTCGAAGGAGTACCCTTGCGGCGTTTTTTCTTCCTCGGCATTGTTGTGTCAAGATGTTGAATCTTAATGGAGGGACCTGAATGTTGGAAGGGTGAGAGGCACGCGTTTTGTCGCGTCCTCAGGTGATGCACCAGATAGGAATGGACGCTGAGTCAGCATACCTTCTCCTGCTAAAAATGTTAGAACATCTCGTTCGACTTTAGGTGCCATTATTTCTATACTCTCCTAGCTTGAGAAAGTTCTAAATGGGCAATAAATGTTGAGCTGATTAGCAATTAGCACTAACTATCAGTACCCGGCGCAGGATAACTCCTTTCTCAAAAACCCACTAAATGCTGACTTTCAGAGCTACTGCATGGGCGGGCGCCCCCAGTACATCCACAGGTACCAATACAACCCGATTTGACATCATTTGCTTTATTTTCGCATCGAAAGGACCACTCAATCCCTGCCTATCCCCCGACGTGATGCCTACGAATATGCCAGGTGCGTTGGATGGTAGATATAGCTCTGCTTTCCTATATTTCCTTGAACTTTTTTGAAAGTCTGTTTTCGAGACATGTGTATTTCCATATCCACTCCGATATGCTCAAATTAATTTTTGACGGCCTGAATGTTGTTTGCATTGGGACAATAACAGTGAGAAAACCACCCAATAGAAATCAAATACCCTAACGATAACTACAGTACATATTCGTAACTGTCACTTACAACCTTTACCTCCATCCACTATCGAAGTTTCCAGAACCCAAACTATGGGCCGCCTTCCAGTTTCCATACCTCCAAGCCTTGCTGGGTGGATGTGTGCCCTTTCAAATCAAACGCTTTCATGATCTCCACGGGCCCATCGTCCGCATCAGTCCAAATGAACTCTCGATAATCGACCCAGAAGCATGGAAAGATATCTATGCTAATAAAGAATTCATCCGTCCTCCTCAGATACGAGAACGACCGCCCGGAGTCGAAGCCCACAACCTCATCTCGGCTGGCGTAGCTGATCATGCTCGGTTCCGAAAAGCTATCGGTCCCTCATTTTCTGAGAAGGCTGTGAAGTCGCAAGAGGTGATCATCAGTCACTACATCAACCTCATGATCACCAAGCTCAGAGAGAAGGTCGAAGAAAACAAAGCTGAATCAGCCGTCATAGATGTCGTCCGATGGATCAACTTCACAACGTTCATCATCTCCGATTTGGGTTGGGGGGAATCCTTCCACTGTCTCGAGAAACAAAATTATCATCCCTGGATGACCGTCATCCTCCAATTCCAAGCTCTACTCATCGGCTCTTCTCTGAACTACTATCCTGTCCTAAAAACATTCGTCTCATGGATAACACCCAAGTCCGCACTCGCCGGATTGAAACTTGTCCTCGACACGTCAGAACAGAACGTCAAAGCTCGGCTCGCTCGGAAAAGTGACCGACCAGATATGATGTCCTATATCTTATCGCACAATGAATCCTCGCCTTCGACTCGCATGACAGAAGATGAAATGATCGCCAACTCGATGGCCGTCATCGTCGGCGGCTCCGAGACATTGACTGCTGCACTAGCAGGAACAATCAACGCTCTTCTTACTCATATCAATGAAAGAGAGACGCTCGTCAAGGAAATAAGATCCAGTTTCCAAACTGAAGAGGAGATCTCTGGCCAATCGACAAGATCGCTTCCATACCTTACTGCTGTCTTGCAAGAAGGATTGAGACTCTTTCCTCCAATACCGGACAACATGCACCGCTCTGTTCCCAAAGGAGGAGCTGTCATCGCGGGCCATACGCTCCCTGAAGGCGTCGTGGTTGGTATACCATGCTACTCGACCTTCCGCTCACGAACCAATTTCTCTCGTCCAGATGAATTCCTCCCTGAACGCTGGCTCCCAGAACATCAAGGAGAGTTCCGTGGGGATAGAAAGGACGCGTACAATCCATTTAGTCTCGGTGTGCATGGATGTATTGGACAACAGCTGGCGTGGATGGAATTGAGAGTTATTCTTGCGAGATTGGTGTGGAATTTTGATTTCGAGATCCCAGAGGGAAAGAAGCCACTGATTTGGACTAGCCAAAAGATCTTCTGGGCTTGGGAGAAAGAGGGTGTGGATGTGAGATTGAGTCTTGCTGCTAGGTGAGTAAGCGACGGATAAGGATATAAAATATAGCAAAATTATAACAGATGTGCGAGGGGTGAAGAACCGCGAGACAATATTCTTAGGTCAAATCCGAACTTAGTTGACTCCGTCCTAGCAAGTTCATCTTCTGTTTTCTTGACCGAAAGCACAATTGATCGTGTGCCCGCGGACCGGCACACGTAAGCAACTTGATGAGTAAGGACATTAGTTCCATGTTGCCGCAACTTCTCGGCCGATACAGTAAGTGACGCATTGAGCTAACATGAAATCCAGGCCGCAAAATCAATTGTCTAAAAGAATACAAGCACAGATACCATGGGACTTCCCAATGCATTCTAACGCAGCACGAAAACACAAATAATATCCAAGTCACAACTTTGCATTTCAAGACCCAGATTCGCAGATGAAGACGATCTATTTGCTCAACCGAATCGCGTTACAGGTCCAGCAAGTAAACTCCGCCATATCCTGTCTGATGTCTAGAAAGAGGAGTTCTGATTGTGGTCAAATGCGCAATCTAACCTAGAGTACAAGTTTTGCCGCCGTCTATGCTATCAATACACACAACACCCTGTTTACTTGGTCTCCTCACGCAAAAAGCTGTTGCATATTAGCCTGGATACTTGTAGAAAGTAATACTGGGAGCATACGTGATCAAGTCGTTCCGGTCCTTATCCTTCTTCAATCCACCGAATGCCATCTTTGTGCCTGGGATATATTTCTTTGGATTCTCGAGATATTCAAACTATGATCAATTAGCTCTGTATTCCTCCCTCCTGTTAGATATTAAGGTGGCAACATACAAGGGTTCCAGTGTTCCATTCAATGCCCTTTGCCTTGTTGGCATCGGTGTATGAGAATCCTTCGACGGAACCAGTGTGACGACCGAACAGCCCGTGTAGATTAGGACCGATCTTGTTACCCTCGCCTGCACCGAGAGTGTGGCATTGAGCACATCTTGTCTTGAAGAGGTTGGCACCCTTCTTTGCGTCACCTGGAGAGAAACGGAAGTCAGTGAAAACTCGTCGGCGTATTTTGAATGCTCGACTCGTGAAAAAACAAGGCTCTGGGCGCAAGCTGGCGGCGATGATGAGCTATGGAAATCGAGGCTTCGCATTTATGGAATCGACAATGCTCTCATAAAAGACGCTTCGTGCCAGATATCTCGGGTTTTGAGGCATAATTGACGGTATCGTGGACTTCTGCAGGTCGGATGGCTCGGCGAGTGGCGTGCAGGAGAACGATGCCCCAGCACTCAACAAACACCCAGAAGCTGAAAACCATCGCAAAGTCGATCCCAAAGTCGCCCATCTGATCTATCATTCCAAGCCGATGCTTCAATGGGTTCGAGCAATGTTGGAGAATACAATGGCAGAAAGTGTCCCAGTGACGTGACCCTTTTTCATTCCCCGAACTGGATAGAAAAGCATAAACGTACCGTCTTTGAAAGGCATCTTGTCTAATTAAAAGTATGTAGAGAGGGTCTAGAGAGGGAAAAGTCGAAAGAGAGTATTGTGGTGGTGTGAGGAATATTGGAGTGGTTTTGCGGTTTTTATTAGAGTAAGAACCGGCAGGAGAAAAAAAGACTTGGACTTGGATATAGCTCAAAGCCCGACCGAGATTGAGATGACACGGATATTCTTGGCTTTAGCGCCCACCAGCCACACCTGATTTTGCAAGGGCCTTTGCAAATGTACGAGCACTGATTGGCGGGAATGAACATAGCGTCGGGCAAGGCCGGAACAGACCGTCCCGTGACTGCGCGAACATCGTGAAAATTGTGGTCCTGGCCTCCGTAGGACGATCGGATGTTCTGAGGTCGGCTTTTGGAGGTCGCCGTACAAGGCTCAGAAGCTTCATTTGGTCACCGTACGAGTCGTGAAAGTTTGGACGACTCAGGTCAATTGAGACTGAAGAGAGGTGAAGCTATTCACAGCTCGAGATGCCTCCTACCACTTCAATTCCTCGGTTCCTACTGCCGCAGGGAGGAGCAATATGGCGGACACGATTTATTCAACCTTCCAACGCATCCCTCTTCATCCGAAATGCATCGAAAAGCTCCAAGAAGAGCTCCAAACCCCTCGTCCTCCAAAAGCCGACTAAGTTCAACCCTCCTTCTCATGGCTCTCGACGCCGGACAGATGCTCCAAGATATCCAGGTCCACAGCTTTCCGCTGAGGAGGAGGCCGCGCAAGACGCGAAGAAATATCCGAATATGATGCCTCCGCAGGGGAGTTTCATGCACTGGTTCCTAAATAACAGGAGTATCCATTTGTACATTACTTTAGTAAGATTTTAACGTCTTTTACAAGGGATGGATTCGAGATTAACTGTTTTCAGAGTACCTTGTTCAGCATGGCAGCCTTCGTATGGTTCACGAACTTCAAGAGCAACTCTCCTTTCGGAGATATGTTACCCTCTTTGTGGCAGTCCGTCACGCATCCTATAGCTTCAACGAAGACGTTCTTTCAGGTTATCAAACTGGATGCCGATCATCACACTAGGGAGACGATGGAGAAGAGGGCAAGGAAGGTAGAAGATGTTCAGAAGAGAGCTGCGTACAGAAAAGCGCATGGTCTAGACACTGGAGAAGGCTTTGGCGGTTGGACAGCGAAGAGTGAGGAGGAGGTCCTAGGAACTGGAATCCATGTTCCTGATATTGCGGTCGCGCAGGAAGGACAAGGAGATGTGCCTGTCGCGGAAGAGCAGGATGTAAGGAAGGAAAAGAAGCCGCTCAAGAAGTGGTTGGGGATCTGGTGACGGGAAAGATTCATAAAATTATCATTCCGACGTGTGGGTATCTTTGCATATTTTCTGTACAACTAGCCCAACTCCACGGCGTCGAGGCCATCTAGGACTTCTTCTGCTACACCTCCGTGCTCTAACACTTTTTGGATCATGGCAGCAATTAGCTTCCTCTTTGCACCACCTCTTGGTGGTTGCCATACACCCTCTTCATTCATAGTCTCTCTCTGACTTGACGCCTGTTCTGTCGTGGGAGCTGTACCTCCTGTAGCCGTGTTCAATGTATTTGGGATTCCGGGTGGTGTCAACCTGGAAGGCGGATCAATCGTCCTAACTGCGAGCAACCTCAGATCCCTCGCCTTTTCTAAGTCGACCTCCATACCACTTTCTGCTCTGGACGATCGTTCTCCAACAGAGACAGCAAGGACAACTTCGGCAACGGCAAGCTCCTCCTTGGTCGGGTCAAAGATGATATTGTCTTTCACAGCCATGACCAAGAGCGTTATTGGTGGTCGGCTGTGTGAAGCTTGGCTATTGCGAGGATACAGGTACACAGATGCTTCCCAGTCGTCGTCAAAAAGAGGATCTTCATCCATTTCTGATTTCAATTTTGGTAGTCGGGTAGAGAGGAGCGCAAGATGTGAAGTGAGCGACAGGAGCGGCAGTGGGTATGATAATGGCTGTGAAAGCAGAAGAATCTTGGACTATGTTAGTATTTTCGCGGGATTTTGACGAGTAGGAATTCTTACATCTAGATATAGCTTCCAATGAAACCTATTGTTGATCCATAAACGTGCAGTAAATTCCCCGTCCGCAAGCAAGGCCTCGGTCATGAGTGCAGCCAAGAAAACCGGCATAGAATCATCGTCTCTAAGTCCTGGGACTTCAACACTAACCTCCAACCAATCGTTCGATCCTTGTCTCGTATCCTGTCGTGAATCTTCATCATCTTCATCAACCTCATCACCAGTGTTCGTCTTGCTTCGCTGTTGATAGCTCGGTCGTGATTTTTCCATCTCAGCCTTGATGCCTACAATCGCTTCCGTGCCGTCCGCAAAGCATATCCTTGCGCTGCCATTAGTGCCAGGCAGTATCCCGGTTTCTGCTATTAAAGGTCGAAACTGGCTTGGAGCGCGGCCATCTGGACGAATTGGCGGGGCGAGAGAGAGGGATGTATGTAGGTAGGAAAGCTCTGCAGGGCTGAGAAGGACTTGTTGAAGCGCAGAAGGAGCCATAATAGCTTGGGTACTAAACGTTCTGAACTCCGATCGTCCCCTTACAGCTCCCGCAATCTCACAAATGTGTTGTGAGCCACTTTAAGATTGTAGCTTTAATATCAAAACATTTCTCAGAGGCGGGCTGAAGTCCGCATTTTAGCGTGACAGGGTTGAGGCAAGGCTATGTTTACGAGGCTGACAGCTACCCCTGCTCCCAAGGTCTAGCTTTCGTTTTCCTCTATCAGACTTTTCCAGGCGTTATTTTCAGAGATGCGTTGTAAATTAGACTTTCTATACGGTTCTATGAATCGTATCTTGTGTTACCATCGAGTTGCTTTCAAATCATCCTGGCCTCGGGACAACGTTTACCCCTGCACTTCCCACTAAGCCAGAAGTCTCCGAGATTGAGTATATACAACCTCCGACTCTTGCTCCATTAGCCTAAAGCGTTATCACAAAACAGTTGACCGATACTCTGTTATACGAACGTTTGTTAGGCTCTATATTCCTCTAAAACTTTAGCTGAATCTGACTAAGTCTACCCCTCATTCAGCAATTGAGATCTCTCAATATTCGCTTCCATCATACCAGGTACGTGCCAAATCTCCTATGCTCCTCCGTCCTGGCGATTCGGGGTTGGAGCTCATCTTGTCGCTTCAAAACGCAAGAACAAGACCTCGTAAAGTTGCTGCCATCCTCCAACGTGTAACTACATGGGTGGGCTTAGGCAATGGACAAGGCTCAATGGCCTACTTCGCTTCAATATCTCAAGACATCGAAGAGATCTCGTATCAAGAATGTTTCATTAATTTACAGCGGCCCAATCTTTCAATACGGGTCAAAGACCTTGGTATCTTCCTCCCTTCGTGAATAGGCAGTGGCTTTTCCTCTATTTCATATCAAGCACATCCAATTACTGTACTTCTACCATCCCCAACTTCCTAATGATCTACTACGATTCAATGAACATGGAGACTGATATGCATTACAGTTCAACCATTCTCCAATCAAGACCCGTCAACAAGCCCCAAAAACCAAGATGCTTCGCCTCCCAAAACTCATTTATACTAACAAATTCGGCCTCCCTAACCTCCCTCCACCTGGCACCTTCAAAGATCAAACCATCCTGATCACAGGAGCAACCAGTGGTCTCGGTCTCGCCACGGCCGTCCACTTCGTCAACCTCGGTGCCAGCGGTGTGATCAGTACGTCAAACCTCGTCCTGATTCTAGCACTTTTTAAGGAGCCGAGCTCTTCGGGAGCTCACTTCAGGAGTCTTGTTCTTCGGCTCCTGGGACATTCGTGAAAGCCTATACTAATCTCTCTATAGTCACCGGCCGCACCGTAGCAAAATGCCAGACCGCGGAGACGGAGATTGAACGCCAGACAGGCACCAAAGGAAAAGGTGTAGTGAAGGCGATGGAGCTCGATATGAGCACCTTTGTTGGCGTGAAGACGTTCGCGGATAAGGTGAAGAAGGAAGTCAGCAAGATTGATTATGTTCTGCTTAATGCCGGGATGATGAGTACCAATTTCAGGCTCGGAAAGGAGGGTTTCGAAGAGTCGATTGAGGTCAATACTTTGAGTACGACTCTGTTGGCTTTGCTTCTTCTTCCTTGGATGAAAGAGGCAGGGCATGGCAAAGCGCATTTGGGCGTTGTTACGAGTGGACTGCATAGAGGTGAGTACTATCATTTTAATAATGTGAAGGTGCGGGGCAAACTGCAAAACTGGCGGCACAATCGAGAAACCCGAATACTTTTCAAAGGATTCAGACAATCAGCTCTCTGCAAGACATTCGAGCAGATCAAATACTAACACTCCTTCTAGGAGTCGACATCAGCGAGGGAAAGTTCCCCCAGCACGACATCCTCACGTACTACAACAAGGCCGAAAACTTCCCTCAAGGAATGTCCGGAATGTACGCCATCAACAAATTACTAGTACAGTATTGTATTCGCGAGATCTCAAAGCTTGCTCTTGGCCCAGACGGAACGTAAGTTCTCCCCCCTCCTATGCCACTAAGAGATAAACGCTAACACAAAGGGTAGACCACAAGTAATCGTCAACCCTATGTGCCCCGGTATGGTGAAATCAGAGCTAGGCCGCGAATACCGAACCGGCATCCTCATGAGCGCTGGCATAGACACATTCATGAATATAGTCTCGAAGAGCACAGAAGGAGGAGCTCGGACACTTGTTCTCGCGGCTTTGACTGGGAAAGATGAGAACGGGAAGTATATTACGAATTACCAGAGCGATGAAGAGTACTTGAAGTGAGTTTGCAAATCTGGATCTCGCTTGAGCTTGACTGATATCGTTGTAGGGAAGTCGAGAAGAATATACTTGGGCCTAAGGGACAGAAGATGCAAGCTGAGGTATGGAAGGAAGTCCTGCTCGTACTTGGAGAGAGAGTTCCTGAGGTGAAGGAAATTGTTGGTGTTGGTGCTTGATACCCAGTTCCACCTCTTGCTGGTCATTATATTGTTGCGGTCTAATTAGGTATTGTTCTGGCGTTGCGTAATGCTCGTTGCTCGTAAAATCGTCTCTCGTGTACCGCGGCAGATATCCTCTATCTTTACTCCAGTTTCTAAAACAACACTTCAAATCAGTTGAGATAAACCACCATCTCCTTCGCACACTCTGGACCCACTGCAGCCGCTAACTCAGCAATAATGCCCTTAACTGAATTCGTGCTATCCAACTCGCTCTCATCCCATCCGACCAGATCACAAGTCTCCGCATTTGTTCCCCTCACACGCAGTCTGACGTGATCCAGGTCAACTTCTTCTAAGAGCTGCTCCTTAGTCATGACTCCTGGGACCCCACGCGAGAAGAGAGGTATGTCAGGATCAGAAACCACCTGATCGTCATCGGAGTCGCCGTTATCGTCCACGAGCTCGGCCATTGATACGTCGTTTGGGTCATCTGAGACCGCTGCCTGTTCGGTGTGCTTCTCTTCTGAGACCTTCTCGAGTGAGAGGCTTAGATATTTGGTCTTGTCTAACTTCTTCTTGACATCGCTGCTGAGAAGATCCCATGTAAAGGATTCGGGGTCTAGGATATATTGCGGACTGTAATCGCCTTTGTAGCGCATCTTAATGCAGCTGTGGATGTAGAAACCTGCATACCACCACTTATAGCCCTCCTCTCTTGCCAATGCAATTTCTCGCAGACCACCTATCTTGCCGAAACCATGCTGATGGACAGATTCATGGTACATGAAGTACACTGCACTAACGCATGATGGTAGGAGGTCCAAGACGCCAATAGCAATCAGCTTGCCGTCGATTCGGTAACATTGGTGGTATGAGCCTAAACGTCGCTCGCGCCCATCGAGTGTGACCTCACTTCTAGGCAGTGGCGACGAGCAGAGAAAATTCTTGAAGCCACTCTTACTTATTCGATGTGGGGGCTCGTGATGGACAAGCCGCTGATAGTTTTCGAACAGGGCATATTTTTCATCTGTATAGTTGTCGGGTTCCAACGTTACCGTATGAGCGTACGCAGGCTCTGGTGGACTCTGCAAGCGCTCTCTCTCGCACTCGTGAACCCGCTCTACCACATCGAATTCGGTATCACGCTTCTTGGCCTGGTCGCGTGACCGAGGATAAAGCCTTGCTGCCTCTTTGACGTAGGCATCTCCAAGAATGTGCTTAGTGAACCGATTCAAGGTCTGCCGTTGGTCTTTGGAGGCATGGAAAGAATCTGCGTCAAGCCGGATTGTGTATTGAGGACAGCAAGACCCACGCTGATCAGGCTTGTAGAGAAGACTGCCGGAACGCCTCCAACCGCGGTTGAGAAGGGATTGGTAGAAGTCGGGTGTCAAGGAAGTTGTCGATGCGTAATATGAAAAGCCTAAGAGATAAAAAGTAAATATGGTCCTCAAAATCGGGATTTATAAAATTTCAAGTCATGCTAATGCTTAAACAGTGGAAGGATAAACAGTGAAGCGTGGGTAAAGGAGAGTAGCGTGAAGCTTCGTGGCAACGCTATAGAGGGTTTACGTTTTTGTGACTGACTTCCCGATCTGTTGTGGCAATAGCCACATCTATTGTTCTCGTAACCTACCGAAGTTTCATCAGCTTACATTCATCAATACTTGTTGTGTTAAGTGTTGCTGCACTTGCTGCAATGCGTGCTGTGTTGTATCTTTGGTGGGTCACAAGAAATCCTTTAACCGGATCCAGGTCCGAGTGGCCTCTAGGGATCTCATCCAGTGCATTATCCCCAGCAAGGGAAAAATTATGTTGCAAGGCCAAGGGAGATTGACAATCAATCAGTCAACCACATTGAGTAATTGAGAGGCCAGAAGGCATCGTGGCCGCGAGTGACGGCTCTCGCAGCAGTTCCAATCACGGGGGAAACCATGCGTTAAATAGCCTAGAGGCCAATCAGGCGGTGTCACAAAGCTTCAGAACATGATTCAACCCGTTGCATATGGACAATTCGACAGGCCGAAGGTGGGATGCTTTTTCTCGAAGAAATCGTAATGCGGCCGGCGTCGAAAGAGGAAAAGCGAGACGATGCATGTCGGCCCAGATGTTTAAATCAACTTCTGCGAACCGATCGAACACGGGGAGAAACAATTGGAGAATGGATCAAGTCCGGGGAGCGAGGGTGGTAGATGGGATTTTAGGGTTTTCCAGGCACTCACCAATAGGGGATAATAGCGAGCTCGAATGACTCTGGGACTGCATGACGGGCAGGCAGGATGTGGGCGGCTTGGCGTGGAACACTGCAGGAAGCCTGCATGCAGGACTCCCAGTGGGTCGGACGACAGGCGGCGAATTCTGCGGCGTTGGGTGAAGAGAAAGGAGATGGAGATGGAGATCTGAAGTCTTTCGATGCACGCTGCAACGGTTGCGTAGAGCCGGGGCTGGTAGCGTATCGACCGCCGATGGTGGTGCTGTGTGCGCCCCGAGGAGTGGAGGAGACTGCGCTGCAGACACGAGCGTGGCCTGGGCTGTCGTTCTCTGGCGTCTGCTGTGGTCCTGTGGTCCTGTGTCTGCTGTGAGATGAGGCGGAGAGGCAGGCCGACGGTACTTGTGCCAGGGCTGGTAGCACGAGGGCGAGGGCTGCTATGGCTATACCGTCCGGTGTCCTCGAGCTAGACGGCGCAGCGAGTAACGCGGGCCTTCAGCGGCGGTTCGGGCGGTCCAGCACTCGGTATCTGGAGTCTGGACGAGGGTAGGCAGGAGGCAGGAGGAAGGCTCGTGGAGGACGCTGTCAGATGGGATCTGGCCAGGTGCAATGCGTAATGAGGTGCACCACGAGTCACCACGAGTCACCACGAAAGAGGGCCGCCAGGCCAGGCACCAGAAGGAGGAATGCGGACGCTGGTGGTAGGACCGTGAGCAATCAACAGGCTGACCGCGGCGACAGAGCTGAACGTGCTTCGTACAGTCGAGGAGGCAGCTGGCTCTGAGGGCTTTCGACGGCTGTTGTGTCCTGCGTCCGGTATCGTTCCGCAAAATTAATCTGTGCTCCTGACAGCGGCGTTGGCGTTGGGTATTGATACCTCAAGGGGCAATGTCGAGGACGGTCAACAGCGTCGAGGCAAATCGCATGTCCTTGATATGGGCGTGGGCGTGGGCGTGGGCGTGGACTGGTACGGAGTACTGGCACAGGTACGCTCGTCGCTCAGATTGACCGTTGAAGAGTGGTGCAGCAAAGGGCTGGAGGTTTGTCGGGATTGGACAGGCGAGCGCCGAGCAGCATCACTAAAGGGGAGACGGCCTCTCTCCCTATGGCTCCGTCTGTGGCTCCAGCGAGCCAGGAGCCAGGCGTAGCGGGTTGAGGTAGCGAGGAACTTCTGAGCAAAGCGAGCAGCGAGCAACGAGCAGCATGGCAACCAACACGGCCATACAGCCAGACAGCCATACCGTCACCGCGCTGTATGGTTCCCTCCCAACGCAACGACTCGACCGTTGCAAGGACCGCTGCCAGCTGCCAGCAGCCAGATAGATCCTAGAGTAGAACCCCCACCATGATTTACGGGAAACGCGGGGCGTCACCACTCACGACTCACGAGTCGCCGCCCACCAGGCCTCTCACTCACTCTCACTCACACTCACACTCACACGTCCACGGCCCCGAGTGTTCTCTAGCTCGTGTCGGCGGTCCAAAGCAGAATTGAGTGAGTATGCTACCTCATGCCTCCTAGCCTTTGCGGGCCCTGCCCATCCCTCCCTTACCCAAGACATCGAGCAGGCGCAAGCTAGCAGGCGCGCACACCATCGGCGTTCTTGGGAGCTATTCTTCGAGCATGGTACGAAGGTAAGGCAGGTGTAACTGGCCCGCAAAGCTAGACCTAGCCGGCCATGGCCAAATGGGCAACCTCGAGCAGCTTGGGCTTGGGCTTGGATTACGCACTTTATATGCTGGTTCCGTAGCCCCATATGCCGGGAAACAGAAGAGCACGAGACAAGGGCCCACGGACGAAATACAATAAATATTCGGGCAGAGGCCAGACTTTTTAAGTTCCGGTCCCTTTGCCTTGTAAGCTTGATATCACACAACGCAAAACGCCCCCTACACCTACTCGGGCCGCCCAGATTCTTCCTTCCCTTCTTTCCTCTGCGCCCCTCTACCCTTTCTAAAATCCTTCCTCAAGTCCTCTCTTGTCGTTGTGTCATACCCCAGGAAATACCACCAAGTTTCCTCTCATATCCGTCCGCTAAGAATGACAGTTCCTGAGCATTGATCCGACTATCTACCTACCCACCCGCAGGCGAACTGCGAACAAAGAAGTTCCCACCCAATTCTTTTCGATTTCCCGCATTGTGCCCCAACCATTGAGTGTAGGCACCATCGAGGTGAAGACAGGCCTTCATCATGGCGGCAAGTCGCTCCATGGAGTCTCGTACGGGACGCAGCAAGCAACGTAAGTTTCAATTCAGAAACAAGTGCGCGTCTGCACGTGGTACCAACTTTTTTTTTCTGCCTGCATTCGCTACAAAGGTCCCAAGCTCACCACATCTCGACTTGTAGGTTACAGCGAAAACGGCGAACGACTCGTCGCAGGAGTGGTGCCTCTGAATGCGGCCAAAACTCATGTTCTCCTGATCCAGAATACGCGCCGACCTGGCTGGGTCCTTCCCAAGGGCGGGTGGGAGTCCGACGAGACCTGTACTGAAGCTGCACAACGCGAAGCCTGGGAAGAGGCCGGAATCGTCTGCAACGTCGACTATGATCTCGGCACAATCAAGGAAACGAGAGCTCCCAAGCAGATGACAAAAGAGGCCCCTAAATCCCTCTACCAATTCTACGAAGTCACGGTGACGAGGGAAGAGGCAGACTGGCCCGAGAAGCACAAGAGAACCCGGCAGTGGGCCAGCTTTGCGGAAGCGTCAGAAGCTTTGAAGGCTCGACCCGAATTAGTAGAAGCTCTCAATCGCTCAACAATTCAGAAATAGCCTCGCGGGCCCGGCGTTCTATCCATCATACCGAGTCTACGAGCGACCTCACTCTCCAGCTTTACATTCGAAGTCGCGGCAAGGCTAGTCATGATCGAGAGCTATAGGATTCCGGGTTCGCAAACAAAAAATTCGCGGTGCATTTTCTGCCACAATGTTTTGGTTCTCACAAGGGCGCGGGCTTTTACTTTCACAAATTGTTTGCTTTCTTCCACTGCATAGAAGACAATCAAGTCAGGATGGATACTGCCGTGCTCTTGAATCATTATGGCTCTTTCATTTCATTGACCTGGACTCGGAAGCCGTTACAACACATTGCTATACAATCCCAAAGCGCCTACCATTCCATTGGTAAACATGACGCAGTTTTTTTTGCTATACTGCATTGCGACGGCGTTTTCGGGGGTGGCTGATCAATATAGACTCATAACGGACCTAGGCGGCATGATTACACTGCATGACATCAAACTAGGAGAAAGTATAGCGGACATAACGGGCATCAAGAAAGTGGCAAGAAAGTCGGTTTCTCGGGCAAAAATTGCGAACAGGACAGGGGCTTTTCCAAGGTCGAGCTCAGTTCCACAACCTCATGTAAATGTGATCGAACACTTTAGCATAGAATGCCATGTTTAAATCCTAGAAATGAAGTGCATTTTGTGTAACTTGTGATATTTTTGACAAAGTCATTGTCCAATCAACTTCAATCGTGTCCTGTAACAAAACTCTCATTGCCTATTCGACCGCTCGACTACCGTGCGGCTCTAGCGATTTTGGGTCAATCTATCCGCCCGCTTCACATCGTCACCTCGCAACTTCCTCAGTAACCACACGCGTCCTGCTTCAACACTCCACGCTCCTTCATTCACATGCAATGGATTGGTACAATCGGTAACGAATGAGCAAGTTGACCAACCATACACAAAATGGAGAGTCTCAGTCTTGAGGATCCTCCTCCACAAGGAGCGGCGCAAATGCAGATGCCGCCGCTTGGACCTGGTGTTCCACCGCCGCAGAACCAGCAATTACCTCCGCAGATGTTTACTACAGCTGCCCAATTACTCGACTTGACAGATAGTAAGGATCCTTTCTTCTGTCACATTGTTAGGATGCCCCCAAGGAGGAGGAGCTGAAAGCGACGCCGTCCATCCAGATGATAGCTCGAATCATCATCTGCAGGAGCTCTTTTCACATGAAAGTCTAAAACTGACAAAGGCTTCACAGAAAAACTCATGGTCGCTCTGCGAGACGGCAGGAAACTCATAGGCGTCCTGCGAAGCTGGGATCAGTTCGGTATCTACCCCTCTGTCTCACCACACCTCGCTCAACCCACTAACAAAGTCCCCAGCAAACCTCGTCCTCCAATCCACCGTTGAACGCATTTTCGTTCCCCCACCAATCTCTTCCTCGGCTGCACTCAACAGAGGCAGTGCTCCTGCCGTCAGCGAGCCAGGACTTTACGCCGACGTCCCTCGAGGAATCTTTCTCGTACGAGGAGAAAACGTCACTTTACTTGGAGAAATTGATCTAGACAAAGATGACGATCCACCGCCTGGATATGAGAAGGCGGATGTAAAGCTTGTGCATAAGCTGAATAACGAAAGGAAGCTTAAGGAGGCGAAGAGGGAGAAGGCTCGGAGGGGGAAGTTGAGAGAGTTAGGATTCGAGGGCGAGGTTGCTGCTGAGGCTGCGGTGTAACGACATTTCTCTTGTGAAAAGGACTAAAAGGAATCAAGGTTTGGGATGGGAAATGGGGGATTGCAGGGACGGAAATGGAAAAGCGGAAGGCATCAGACGGAGAGGAGCTGTTACTTTGCAGAATATTGTGAAATGCATCAAGTTTCGGCGGGGAATGGGCGGTCTATTTGACAGTCAGTCAGTCAGTCAGCAGTGGGTTACCCCACATACTTCGAGCTTTAAGTTATGCCGCTCTTGCAGGTGGTTGATGAGCTCAAAATCAATGATTATGGCATGGGTTTTTGAGCTTCTCTAACAATAGTCTTCTTCCGATCCCAGATAATGGAATGTTATCCCTCGGTAAGTGATTACTTGATATGGAAATTGGAGCTTGGAACCTCGAAGCCAGTCTAGGCTCAGAGTGATACTCAGGGTACAGACGAAGTAGATTCATTCCATAAGCTTGACTATACACTAACTAGTACCATTATCGAAAAGACCAATGACCGTGTCAAACAACACCATGTAGTTTGGCCATGGTCATCTTCAGGTCACTATGCTTGCTTAGCTTGAAAGAGCTATAATGTGAAATACTTGGCGTAGAGCCAATCCCATGGAAATGTCCCTTCGTTTTCCATGTATCGTCAACGATCCTGATTTTTCAACTGGCCTCTGATACTCTTCTCAGAGAGAAGCCCCAAAAATCCTACTTGGTACAAAACTTCTCTTTCCAATGTGGACCTGGTCGATATACCGAATTGGCACTTTTATTCCTTGTGGCGAGCAAGGACGGCTTTTGTCGTATTACTGCTGATGGACTTGGCCAACTTTCGGTCCTACATGGGAGCAACCAAAGATCGTTTCCAATGTGAGAAGTTGCTCTTCATGATTGCCAATCCCAAAAATCGAACATCCGTCTAGGTCATTATGACGCGCTTGCGGGCGAATATACCCTGACATTAGACCGACAATAATCCCACTGCCATATAATACAGCTTTCGTCCCTCGGCCGACTTTTTTGCTTTGTCCAGGATAGGTTGACGCATATATAATCTGCGTGCACTATTCATATCTCAAGTACCATCGACTATTGTGGACCTGTCGCTGGAGGACTGAGTCAGAGAGACAAGACATTTCTTCCTTCGTGCTTTGGACCTTCTATCAATATCTTCCCAGTCGATCTTCCAGTTCTTTATGGCTTGTGCGAGTTCTGGATCTTCATTGCGGGGTATGTATTGCGAGCACTGAGCCTCAATCGCCTTTAGCTGAATTCGAAGATATTTGAGTTCGGATTGATTGGCATCAAAGTCGTCCTCCATCTCTGCTATACGATATTCGAGCAGAAGTATGCGCTCCGCGGCTCTCTCAGCTCTAGTAAGGAGTAGATCATGAACTTGCTATCATATTGTTAGCCTCAAAGTCTTCAGTGATACCGGAATAGCTCACATCGGATTCCTCCTTTCTAGTCTGCAACTCGGCAACTGTTATAGCCAACTTCGAAGCTAAATCTTCGGCAGCTTTGGCTACCTCAGCAGCTTTTGACGTGGTCATCTGGGGTTCATTGTAAAGCGAATCGTGCCTCAAATTTGGAGACATGTGCGGCAGGCGCAATTTCATGCTCTGCGTCGGGGTTGGAGGACCCCAAAAGATATCGTCTCCTCTCGGTGCTGCTAGGTTTCCAGGACTTTGTTGAGGTGTTTGTCCATCTTGACTTCTTTCTCCTCCGCGGATTAGTCGCTCGATCTTGTCCACCTGAGAATGAATAGCAGTAACTGCACCATCTTCTAATGTGTTGGCTTTCGATAATCGGAGAATGAGATCATTGAGTCTTTCGATGAGAACATCTTTGGAGTCCTGTGTCAGATCTTCATTCGGAGAGGCTTCTCGAAAAGTGTTGCTTGTTGGAGAGGTGAACTGGCGATGTAGCACAGGAAAATGCGCAATGCCCAGATGATGAAGACTCATTATCACAGATTTAAAAACAAGCACTTAGCTATTGCCCTGCAATGTATCTGGTGGCATTCCGTCCAGTCGAGTTCATTTGTACCAGCAAAACGCGGGGAACAGCGAAAATACAAGACATGTGTGAGCTGTTTCCGTGCAAGATGGGACGAAAGCAGGTGAAGTGGAGAGATAATCCGAAAACGACGCAGAAGGCGGCCGCATTCACCGCCGACAAATCCCGATGGCAAAGTAATTATATTACCGAAATGCGTTTCTGACCAAAACAATTCAGGCGGCACAACGGTTCACAAGAACACTGTTTTCTGCTGCTGTGACGTTTGTTTGAGATAACAGACGCCACTGCGTGCGTATTTCAGTAATTGATCGTCATAGGGCTATTTCGAGCAAGATGGGTGGAGGGGTATGTTGATCATGTCCTGTGACTCCTCTTATGAGCCGGCATCAAATCTGACATGTCCTAGGAAGAGCTTCAGCCTTCTTTGGAAGTAATTCAAGACATCATTTCAAAGACATCTAGTCTTGAAAATCCTCCAAATGTCATTCCAGTCTATGCAGAAATAGCTTCGAGCTTCATTAAGCCGTCTGAGGCATATCTCAAGGTCGCGGCTCACTCGAAGTCGGAGTTTTCATTTCTCTTCGAGAGCGCAGCTACTGAACGAGTCGGAAGATACAGCTTCGTCGGTGCTGGACCTCGCAAGATTCTCAAAACTGGCGAAGGTCATGGCGAATCCGTGGACCCATTACCAGCATTAGAAGCAGAGCTCGCAAAGTATCGTGTTGCTCACGTCCCAAAGCTAAAGCTCCCGCCTCTCACAGGCGGAGCTATCGGATATGTTGGCTATGACTGTGTACGGTACTTCGAGCCGAAGACGGCGCGGCCTATGCAAGATGTATTGAAGGTACCAGAGTCTCTCTTCATGCTCTTTGACACCATCGTGTCATTCGATGGCTTCTTCGAAACAATCAAGGTTATAACCTACGTCCACATTCCAGCAGATCTCTCGAAACTCGAAGAAGCTTACGAGAAAGCACGAGAGACTATAAACGAGATTGCTGTGGTTTTACAAGCACCAGATATTCCTCTCCCAGTTCAAGCGCCGATCAAGCTTGGCCAACAATATACATCAAATATTGGACAAGCCGGCTACGAAAAGCATGTTGCCGATCTAAAGAAGCATATCATTGCAGGCGACATAATTCAGGCTGTGCCGTCACAACGTATTGCCCGACCTACTTCTCTCCATCCCTTCAACATTTACCAACAACTTCGTCGCGTCAATCCATCTCCCTATCTGTTCTACATCAATTGTTCAGATTTTCAAATTATTGGCGCTTCTCCCGAGCTTCTTGTCAAGAAGGAAGATGGTCGTATAATCACCCATCCTATAGCTGGTACGGTGAAAAGGGGTGAAACTCCTGAAGAAGATGAGGCTCTTGCTGAAGAACTTCGACAGTCTCTCAAGGACAGAGCAGAACATGTTATGCTTGTTGACCTTGCAAGAAATGATATCAATCGTGTTTGCGACCCATTAACAACAAAGGTTGACCGTTTGATGGTGGTTGAAAAGTTCAGTCATGTACAGCATCTGGTTTCTCAAGTTTCTGGAATTCTACGTAAAGGCATGACGAGGTTTGATGCGTTCAGATCCATTTTTCCTGCAGGGACAGTCTCGGGCGCACCCAAGGTCAAGGCAATGGAACTCATTGCGGAATTAGAAAAGGAGAAGCGAGGTGTATATGCTGGAGCTGTTGGATATTTTGGTTATGGGACTCTCGACAGTGAGGGCAAGGAAGTTGAGGGCGAGATGGATACTTGCATTGCCTTACGAACGATGGTTGCTAAAGATGGCATTGCTTATTTGCAAGCTGGTAAGACTCTTTCAACGTTAAATCATGTTTACGGTTAGGTCTACGTGCTAATATAATGGGCGACTAGGTGGTGGCATTGTGTTCGATTCCGATCCGTACGATGAATATATCGAGACGATCAACAAGCTCGCCGCAAGTACAAAAACCCTGACTAGGGCTGAAGAAGAACATTCGAGGGTACAATCGAAGGTATCGCCAAAAAGCACCCTCAAGAAAGCTCACATCGATCTGGCAGCTGGTTGATTTTAGAGAGGATCTATTTTTTGATGTGCGTTGCCAGACGAAGAATCAATTCCGTCAGTTAAAAAATTGGATCTCTGAGTCCTTCTCAACGCCTCTAACAGGAGACACCAGAGATTGATTTAGTTTAAGACTTGGAAAGGGGCGGGTCCAAAATCTATAAGTCTAAAAATACCACAACACTATGACTCCTGGTTCTGATCCATAACCTAATTGCACAGCATAGAGGTCGTCCATCGGGTCATATAATGCTCAAATCGCCAAACCTGGTAAGAGCCGGGCGCGTTTTGTTCATGACCCTGATTGCCGCAGTCTCTCTCACAGCGTCCTTCACCAACATGACATTCCCAACTCATACAAACGTCCCAGAAGTCTGGCACTAATAGCATTATATTATAAATGACTTGCTCCGCTCGTCTCTTGGCTGCTTCTTGTCTCGTACCCATCTCAATATTGAGAAATCTTACCCTGACAGGGATTATTCCTTCTAAGTAAATGCATCATATTCCAAGAAGAAAATTTGCGACAGCGATTAGATCGCAGGAATGGTTCCCAGCTAGCAAGTGTTTGATGAGCATAATGTTAATCTTACTTGCTCATTATCTAGGGTAGGTTTAGCACGTGCGAAGTGTGCCGATTTCTTACATTCTACTATGTCTTCCTAATCCATCGGTGAGAAAACCAGTTTCTCTTCACACAGGCTACACGGTTCTTATCAATTTGGTCCCCATCAACATCTGCATTTCAAATTACCTGACCCGGAACACTACACTGCCTCCTGCACTAATGACACCGCGAGCTCTTTGGCCACAGCCAACATTAATGGTCATCCCGGCCGCTCAGGAATAGAACTACGCCTCCGTATGAATGTCACAAAACATCCTAAGCTAAGTCAGCTGTTCATAGCAATAACCCACCTTTCTCATTACTTCCAGAGCTTTGAGCTTCGCAGTTATTCCACACACATGGATGTCTCACCACTCTCGAGAAATCAGTTCTACTCCCGAAAAGTATGGAGAAGTATACTGAATTCGAGTAACACGGCCTACCAACGCACACGGCGAGTAGAATGAGCGTGAGATGGCTCACACAATGAGCAAAGTACGCACTGAAAGACTATGAAGCCGCCAAGAACGTTTCAAAATTCAGGAAAGGACTTGGAAAAGAGATCTAAGGCAAGAACATCCTACTCCCCGCTATAACAATTGCTTTCACGGATTTCTTCACCCTGAGAAGGTTGTGCTTATGTTAGATGATCGAGGTTGAGCACTCACTAAATGATTGGGGATATAGCATGCGTGGTTGGTGATCAGAGCCAAGCCTGCAGTAAGAAAAGAAAAGAGAGAGAAAGTTAGGAAAGGTAAAGCTTGGGAGAATAAGCAGAAGGCTGAGTAGAAGCAGCAATAGTGAGAAGAGAAGGCCGAGTAGAAGAATGAGGATATCATGGATGAAGAGGATGGTGCACTGGCAGCGGGCTAGTTGCTGCTGAATTGAGGTGGGCTGATAGACGCGAGATTTGAGATTGGATACAAAGACGGAGTTTGTTTGTGATTTGAAGAATACCTAGGTTTGAAGAGCCGGAAATGGATTGATTGGGAATTTTTATTCGGGAAGGATGAATGAGAGTGTTTTCATTTGTCGATGAGAAACAAGAGTACTTTGGAGGACTTGTTGATTAGATATTATTATTACCATCTGCTTCTACCATGCTGCAGTGTCTCAACCTCTAAAAAAGATAGATCTAAACACCTGGGTCGGCCTGTGGACACGTACCTACCTAGGTACCTAGGTAGGTCCACGACGAGCAGGGAGAAAAGCGTATCACGTGAAGTACCACTTGAATATCTTAAGACTAAAATTGCTGCTTTATTGAGGGAAGGTAGGTAATATATACAGCGTACTTACTGCGGGGTGGTCCTTTCGCCTCAGCAAGAGAAATGATGTGGTTAGAATAATCACGTGTAGAGGTTCACGTGGTTCCCGCACAGCTTCCCATCGGAATGGCGTCGGACTTCCACAACTTTGTTAGGACCGTAGAAATAATCATGAACACTCAAGATTCAGCGATGGCACTTCCACCAGCTTCATCTCCAAATGCCTCGGGTGATGAGATCACGTGGTAATATACCATCACCGTCGGGGCCTCAAACACCCCAAACGCATGGGGTATAATGCGGATATGGATGAAAACTTGAGACTTCAGTCAGAACAACGGATGCTCCGATACAATTGTGATCACCATTCCCACCGCTGCATGACGTGAGACCCGGAAGAGTGGTTGTTCATCTTCCGGTAGCTCCATGTTAGACGGGGTTGGTCTTTCCATTGGAAATTCGAAGCGCGTGCCATCGCTGAAGGGAAGAGGCAATCAATCAATCTAGGTTCCTAGGTAGGCACGACCCGACCGAAGCACCCGCACAAAGCGCAAAGCGAAGGGTGCGAACATCGAACATGACCCAACAGGAGGAGGATGATTGAGAGACGCAGACTCCGTGAGAATAATAAACAGTCCGCATCTTTGACTCTTTTGAGCGGCATTTTGTAAGCGTGATCTGATTGGCTTCAGTTTCGGTGCACCTCAGCTCTGCGACTTTTCTCCTTCACACTTCGAAAAATCTAAGGTTAAGCCCGCAGCAACGATGGGACCAAGCCGCACGCAACCAGCAGCGGCTGGCCTCAAAAGCAAGACTTCCTCCTCGCACACAAATGAACCTTCCCCCATAATAAATGATTCCTCTGTATCACCACAACATCGCCGCATCCGTCACAGACATTTTTCATCGCCCAACGCGTCGATATTGAGAACAGCCACCGTGCATCTCACATTTTAGGAGAACCCTCAAGGGCTCGGCGATTACGAAGTCACCCTACATTGAAAACTTCCTGTCTCCGATCTCCTCCTTCATCCACCATCACAAATCACCAACAACTCCACGATGGCTTCAACCACTGCCAAATCCGCTGCCGCTCCCGGTGCTCGACGAAAATCCTCGAAGGCCAGCATGATCGTCACGTTGAAGATGTCGCCGAAGGTTTTGCAGACATTTGCACCAGCTGCCCCAGTCAAGGAGGAGTCGCCATCAAAGGACTCATCGTCGACCATTTCAAACACACAGCCCATCGCAGCCAGCTCGAATGGCGACAACCCGACCGAGTCGACATCAAATACACCCGTCGCCAACGGCACCCCCGTTCCATCGTCGATGCCGCCTCCAACTGAAGGCGTCAAGAAGAAAGGTGTCAAGAGAAGCTCGGGCGTTGCGTTGGGACCGGATGGTCTTCCTAAGCCTCGAGGCAAGCCTGGCCCGAAGAAGAAGGCAAGATTGTAAGTGCTCAACTCCTGTCAACTCCTCATGCTTTCGCAGTATCAGGCGACCAAGATCACGAAAGACTTTACCTGCGATCGCATCCTTTCAATGATACAGCCATGATTGTCTCCGCTAGATCAATTTACTAACGTATACCGTTACAGGGAAGACGGCACCATCGATCACTCGAGCACCGCACCACGATCCAGCACAACAGCTGCGCACAAGCTTGGACCCAAAGCCAACCAAGGTGCCATCAACGCAGGCCTTCGTGCCCTTGACCGATCTGGCAAACCTTGTCGCAAGTGGCAGAAGGGCAGCTTCACGTTGAAGAGCTTCACCGGAGTTGTCTGGGAGCTACCACGATGGAAGGCACCTCCAAAGATTTCGGTCCAAGGCAATTCTGAGGGTTCTGCTTCTGGAGACAGCAGCAAGGAGAACAAGGACAACAGCCAGATCGAGAGTGAGAAGAGCGAGAAAAGCAACAGCGGTGCTGATGTCGAAATGACTAGCAACTTGGTCTCATCACCAGCTCCATCGCTTCCTCCATCTGCTGCCCCAGCGGCACCCATTGTTGCAGCTTCTGCTTGATCAAGTGCACTTTCGCAGATCAGGTTCGTCATGGCATGTATTAGTACATATATTACAATGTGGTGGCTTTTGCTTAGCAGACCTCTGTCTGCCAGGCTTGAGTCATCTGCATCGTTGGGCTCCGACTGGAAAATTATAGAGGCGTTATGGAGTCTGCTCTAGCTGTGAGTCTTTTCGTCCATAGGGAAAACAAAATGGCGTTGGTTTTTTTTTTTGTTCTATGGCGAAGGGACCATTGAATATCATGGCTGGCGTTCTCTGGCGGTGGCTGTATCATAAGACTACATCGATGTATTATTTCTTCCTAAAACAAAGTGATTTATATGGACTAGCCCGGGACCTTATCCTAGAATTATCGCTCTCATTTGTGGATTATGCCGTGACTTCTTGCTTGCTAGATAGTGCTAGCAAAACCTAGTGGTTATCTTAACAATAGACTCAGGGGTGAAAGACTCAGGTTTGAGACTTATAGTTGACAGGGAAATGATAACTACGTCCGTGAATCATAGTGGACCATAGGTAGAGAATCTCTCTTGGTGTAGTATAAACGTCATGCGTTAATGGAATCACAATAATTCACGTTTGAGTTATGTGTTCACTGCAAAAACTGTCACATGCTATATAATGCTGTCCTTTAAGCGCATCTTACTCACTATGCAAGACTACGGAAAGCACTTGGAATCTTTCCCAGACTAGAGAATTTGAAAGAGAACATTTGTACCTCTATGTCCCAAAGTTGCGTCGAGTGCACTGAGTATCCTTGCGAGGTAAATCTAGAAGCCGTGCCAGCCTAGGCTCATGTTCACAAATCGAGATTGAGCAAAAACATATCAGAAGGCTTCGCATTACCTTCACTATACCAGTAACTATATACAATTTTAGACATTTCTTAAAAATCTCCCGCTTCCAGACATTAGATTGTAAATCGTCCTGCTGAGAAACTGGCTTGTCATTCTCACTGTCTCGTGACAGCTGCCCTGTGTCTGCTCCCCACCATGTCTCGAATGAGTCTAGTTCGCTTGTAGCTCAGCGCCTCTGGCATTGCGTCTTCCATCGTTGTTCACTGATACACCCATGCTCCTAATCTGGACATCGAACAAAAGAACAAGTGATAAGATGGACTCGCATGCAGGACTTCAGCTCTGGTAGGGCTAGCAAACCATCTTCATATACATTCACGCCATATGCTGGTCATGAACACATATTCACCACATCGTACACTGTCCCCACCTTAGTCCGGTCATCGATGCTCTGAAAGCTAGATTTGAGTACGGGACCTCTTTTAGATTGACGAATTCGAGGCGATTCTCAAAGATATACTACATCTACCTCCGCGAAGCGACACCTGCAAGAACAATCTCTTCTATCTTCGAACGCTTGGACTTCTCGAAATGACAAACTCGTACCCTTCGGGCTCACCGGGGGTTCCAGATTCGAGCATGCCGACTGGAGCTCCCGGATTCGTGCCTCGAAGATCCTCGTATGCTTCAGTTGTTTCTGGGACAGCGTCGGGAGCTCCGTTTCAGCAGCCAGCGCGGTCTGGCGCATTCTCACATCTCCTCAACCAGAACTCCGACTTTAGTTACGATCCCAGCTACCAAAGCTTGAGTGGGCAGCAACGATACGATCCTCGCACATACGATATGGATTTCAACACAAATGGGAGCTCTCATGGGCGTTCAGGATCATGGGGTCGTGGCGGACATCTACACCCATTTTCAAGTGCTTTCGTGGCGTTGGTGAACGGAAACGGATATGGAGGTTTTGGCGGAAATAGCACGGATCAGTTCTTTATACCATCATATTTGAAGGGGTCGAGGTACGTCCAGAGACTAGAGGAGGCACACAAGGCGAAAGTTGCAGCGCACAAGGATGGGCAATCCGCACCCTCTTCGCAACCTGGCTCCCTATCTACAAGCGCAAGCAGTATACATGCGAAAATAGGTTCTTCATATCGAGGCATAACACATGATGTAATCGAGAAAGCACCGCCTACTGAAGACGAAGCCTTGACTTCCTTGCCGTCAAAGTGGAACAGTCTTGACAAGTATGGAGGTCTCGAGGTGTTAAATGATGGCCTGGAAGTCAAGTTCTCTGGCCCAAAGTCTGAAAGAGACCGAGATCACGAAGCATGTGCCATCAGGGCAGATCATCCTATGCCTTCACAATGTGGAATCTACTATTTTGAGGTGGATATCGTCTCACGGAAGAGAGAAGAGTACGCCAGCCCATTTATAGCATATATCTGTCTATATTTCTGACATACATCACAGAAGCTCTATTGGCATTGGTTTCTCGACCAAAAATGTGCCATTATCAAGGCTGCCTGGATGGGAGCCAGAATCCTATGCATATCACGGAGATGACGGTCACTCTTTTTGCTGCCAAAGCTCGGGCAAGCACTACGGACCCCCGTTCAATGCCGGAGATGTAATTGGATGTGGAGTGAATTTCCGGACAGGATGTGCCTTCTTCACTAAGAATGGTGATCATTTAGGTGTGACTGCTGTCGCTTGTCTTAGGTGACGCTTACTGAACGATATAGGTACCGCTTTCCGAGATATTAAAGAAAATAAGGGGAAGCTCTTTCCTTCTGTAGGTATGAAGAAAGCCGGCGAGCATGTACGAGTAAATTTTGGACAAAGGCCATTTGTCTTTGACATAGATGGCATGATGTCGGCAAGTAACACTTTTCCTTATCCCCATTCTATATCTCCTAGCGATACTCCAGGCAATGGCGCCGATGGTCAAGAAAATGGAGCGGAAATATCCGGACCTTCAGGAACATCCTTAGTGGTACCGGACATAACATCAATAGAAGTAGATATTAACAACAGAGGACACGATTCCCCACAAGTTCTTTCCCCAGGAGTTCCTGCTGTCATTGGTGAGGCAGCTTCTGCGGATTCAGAACGACAGAGACGGCATGGAAGCCTTGGAACGGGCGATTGTCCAGAACAATCTCACAGTGGTTTCGGTTCCCTTGAGCACGCAGTCAACCAATCAAGCACTTTTGGGGCCGTTGGAGGCAACACGATCTATGGCCTAGCCGCTGAGGAAACACTGGGCACTTTTGACACATTTAGCGAAGCTCATTCAGAGGTTCAAAGACGCCAATTACAAGCACGTCTTGGTAGCTCGGGCACTTCTGGAACAAGACCGTACATCGCTGCTCGCACAACTCGAAGTCTTCGTGGCTACGAGTCGACTCTTTATACCTGGCATCATCCTCGGGATCATTTCATCGATCGTCGTCCCTCACGAGCATTGGCTCAGACACAGACACCGATACACGCAAATGGGCAACAGAATTCGCAACAAAATGGGCATCAGAATGGGCATCAGAATGAGCAACAGAATGGGCAACAAAATGGGCATCGGAATGGGCATGGTGCGTCAAACTCGCATACCAGCCCACAGAGGCCAGCGCGCGTTGTCCCTCCTTGGGAAGTTCTTGGAGCTCCGGACCAAGCTTCACCTCCACCTCCTCGGGTACCACTTGACGACGCTGCTCCAGTGTTGTCTAATGCTCAAGCAATAGAGGCTCAGAGCAATGCTCTAGGCCTGTCTCTCCTTCCTGGGCTTTCTGATGCACAGCTCTCTGCTTCACTATTTAATATACTTGTGCCACCATCTCTGCAACCAAATCAGCATGGTGGAGGTGAATATACATCCATACCACTGGGGTCAGTTCCAGCTCCTGAAGCTCCACGCGATGTGGCAAATTTTGATGGTCCTCGAGCCGGTGCAATCGATCCATTCCAACCCTCGCTGCCCGACTCGCAAGGTTCACCAGACGGCGGCCATGATAGATATCGATCGTATATGGAAATGGTTGAGAGCCATCGACGCCAGCGTCGTCCGACCCCTTCATACCCAGAATATCTATCAGAACATAGAAATGAAGCTGTTCCTAGAAGTCGACGTCGTCCAGGTACGCCTCCCAACGCTCGTCAGGGGTCTGTTATTCGACGTCCACGGCAGCCGCCTCCGTTAGGCATGCCAGGCAGTCCTCTCGACGACGGAAGCTTCGAAGGTATATACCGCGAGCGGCCCAGAAGGAACCAAACTACACGCTACCGACCGAGCAGGCCCAGGACTGTTTCACAAATAGTTGGCTTAAGTTCTACATCGTCAGCTGAACAAGCGCCTCGCGAATCTTCCATAGATCCAAGACGATCCTTGCAGCTCAATCCTGTTACGAATAGTACAACTCAAGCAAGTCAACTAGCTCTAGTCAGTCAGAACGGGAGCAGACTTACTCATCGTAATTCTAGTCAGTCTGCTTCAGAGAATCAACAATCTTCTGAGAACCGAAATACAATCGGTTCGGGCACCAGTATCGCAGCAGACGAACAAGTTCCTGACCGGATTGCCTTACAAATGGAACTTTTACGAGCCAGTAACACTGCGCTTCTAAATCTACTTGCCAGTCGAGGGGCACTTGGTGTCCATAGTTCAATGATTGAACAATCTACGAACTTTGGTGGGACTAATCGTGGTCTTTCTCCGAACGACCGAATGGAAAATGACCCGGGCACCAGTATAGCAGGCGACGGAACTCTCGCGCACATTATGCTTCAATTGAATATTCTAGCAGAGGCCAATCGAAGGGCCCATGATGTACGCAATCCAACGGACACCATCATAATGGATGTAAGAGGCGAACAAGTTGAACTCCCCGCACACAATGCGCTTCGAATAAGATATTTAGAAGCTGGTAACAGGGTGCTTGGAAGTGTAGTTCAGGAGGTTACTCGAAGGACGCCTGCTGTCAACAATTCAACGAATGAACAAACTTCAACAGATCGGAATGGAACTGATCATGGTGCTCAAAATAGAGGCACTTCCACTTCAGAAAGCATCCAAAATTCGATTACTCAAAATGAAGCCAGTCAACTCGGACCGGATGCGGATCTTACTGCTCCGGCACATCGGCAACCATCGACAGACGAGAACGACGACACCGGATCCAATTCCATGAATATTTTTCTGGCCAGAGTTCCCCATGTCATGGATAGCGAGAGTGCTCAAGTCGCCATTCTTGAAGCACAAATTGGACGCCTACGTCAAGATTGGATTTCGCAGGAGATTTCTCAGTTGATGTGGACAGGAATCCGAGCTAACCGTTTATCGCAGAGAGAAAAGAAGCAGATCAGACAAGAGATTGAAGCGACAAGCACAGCCAAATTATCACCTCCTTTAGATGAAACAGAATTGGTACAAGCATTGGTTCGTCGACTTTATAATCTTACCTGAGCATTACTAATGGTAACAGATTCTTCAAGCTCTTGCCCACGATGGCTACGTCGAGACTGCTAGAGCATTTGCGGAGGAAGTGCATGCAGAAAAGAAAGCGTTGAGCCTAGATCCGAATGAGGTTGTCAAAGGATTCGATGTCAAGGAGGATGAAGATGCAGGTCATCGTCAACGTGGGTCCCTCATTTTAGCTATCGACTCATCGTAACTAATATATTTCAAGGAATACGAACAGCTGTGCTAGAAGGGGATGTTGAGAAAGCCCTCAAATATACCAATGCTTACTACCCAAACGTGCTTAAAGACAATGAACATGTCTACTTCCGATTAAGATGTCGAAAGTTTATTGAGATGGTCAGACAAGCAGCTGAATTACAAAATTCCAGCACGAAGAACAGCATCAAGAAAAGCAACGGCCACAATGGTGACTGGTATGATGATATCATAAATCATGATATGGATTTGGATGATCACCAAAACTCAAACAACTACGACCGGATGGACACGGAAGATCTACCTGAAAGCCAGGGTCAGTACTCGCGATTGGTGGACGACACACTATCCTATGGTACGGAACTTCAAGCAGAGTTCAAGGACGATCCTAGGAGAGAAGTCAAGAAAGGCCTGGACGATATCTTTGCTCTGATGGCATATCAAGATCCTATGAATGCCAAAGAGGTTTCCCACCTTCTTGATACCAATGGTCGAATGGCAGTTGCAGAAGAACTGAATTCTGCAATCCTACGTAAGTTCGGTCAATCTGGTCTGTATTTGTATGCTCACAAGCCATAGTCTCACTCGGCAAATCCTCCTCCGCCGCCCTCGAACGACTTTATCAGCAAACATACATCTTGCTAGAAGATCTTCGAGAAGGAGGTGGCCCTGGCTCACTCGTAAATATTGACGACTTTATACGGCCAAAGCCCAGCCCGTAAGGTATAGCAAGCGGTCAAGGATCAAGGGATGAACGGCTCTTTGACAGACATTCGTCCCCGTTAGGCGTTAACGTTGTTTTCTAGTTTGCTTTTCCTCTCCTCATACTCATACTCAGCATGCATTTGTGGAAAGGTGTTGGTCGGCTGCTCCGCTACTTCATTTTATTGGGGAACGAACTGTTCATTGTGTGGAGACTCGTATAGGGAATGGATGGACTGCAATGTTACTGGGACTCGGGCGGACTTTGCTTAGAGGACGCAGTGCCTACTCTTTCTTGCGTTATCCGCGATGTTTAGACTGGATGGATGCGATTGTGCCGTGATGCGTCGGATGCGATGGGATGGTCTCGGGCGCCCGGTAAATTAGCTACATGCGAGTGATTGGTTGTTCATAGGCATAAATCATTTTAAGACGTTCTCGGTCTTGCTCTATTTTCCGGTCTGCTCTGTGCTGTGCTGTCGTTATCTGTTCTGATCTCGGGTCAGGAAAAGCGAGTGGTTTGAGAATCTGTCGCGGTTCAAGGGGAAGGATCCGGCTTTAAGTTCAAGCGGGAAGAGGCTGAAGGAAGATGAGTTGTGCCGAGCCGGTTGTCACGCTCCGGTCGTGACGACGGCAGGGTATGACAGGGCGGGACGGGATGGGATGGGGACAGGGTGGAGAGATATCATATATGAGATCTGTTTAGGCGCGGGGGCGCGTAGATTTTTATTTCTCTCTCTGTCTATCTATCTATCTATTCTCGGCTTCTTGGGAGGTATACGTCAGGTAGGTAAGGTAAGGGAAGTGAGGTAAGGTAAGGGAGGTAATATGGAGACCATGCGGCTTTCACGTGTGAATTTAGGTTTGGTGGGTGGCTGGGTGGGTAAATGGAAGGAAATGTTTATATTTGTTGCTTGGTATTGGTATTGGCTTGGATTGGATTCTTGAGGTTGTTGTGGTGAATTTGATTTGGGATTTGGGATATGGATGGTGGGGTTGCTGTGGTGTTATTGTTGTTGTTAGATGTGTGTATATGTAACTTTGTGTTGGTGAAGGTTTGAGGAGTATCAATGGGTGTTGAGACTGTGTTGGAGAGGGTTTTTGTGGTGCTGGTGGGATATTTGGATGTGACGAGTGAATGTATAAGTTGGTTTTGCACAACGAAGAAGACCAAATGTCTGGTTTGGGCTTTGATATATAGTATAGGTCTTGAGAATGTTGGAGTAAACGTATCAATTTTTTTTTCTACTGCGAAGAAGTTTGAATGTTGGACTCAAACTAGGATATTGAAAGTACGGATGAATGAATCAACTTCGTCTCGCACATTGGATCAGATTTCGGGTCCTTGAAAAGTTTGGGACATGAAGTCTAACACAGTGTCTGTTCATGTCCACTTTTTGCCTTTATGTGCAATATATAAAGATATTCACGAATACTGCCGATGTATCTGAAAATGACTGGAGCATATAAAACTGGCATTATGTTGCGATCTAGTCTCTAATACCATTTCTTCCCGTGTTTATATCCTTTTCAATATAACAGTTGTATGGCGTACAAGATAGCAATAGAAACAAGTGGCGCTGGTTCCCTTTCCAAACTCCGTATCCAAATTCCCATAGCTAAGTCCTCAATAGTACGCCGGCAAATGCTTTGCAGCACACGCTATTAATTGCTTCTGACCTGACAATGATACTCGCATATCGTATCATTGTTCCTTCTATCGTGATAAACTGACTTTATATCGCACACGTTCTTCACCGACACTTTCCACCGCTGTGAATCGCCCCCCACTAAGTGATGATCTTTCCTCCTCAGCGGAAAAATATCAAATGGCCACCCCTTCTAAATCTCGCATGAGCACCGCCATCTGTGCCCGTTTCGCAGCTTCTGCTACGAGGTTGAAATCTCGTAGAAAGGGAGAAGCGTTGTCAGTTGGCATTTGAGGCGGTGGTGGGGGTTGTTGTGCTTGTTGTTGGCTTTGCGCCTGGGGTGCAGATGTGGGGCCGCTGGACTGTCCCATCGATGAAGAAGAGGAGGATTGATGTGAGAAGTAGGAATGCTGTGTTGATGAACCATTCAGGGTCGGTGATGACAGCGGTGCGTCCATCTTGTGTAGAATTTTGACGTTGACGGCGAAAAGGAGGAGCGACGGAAACTCGATGGGTGGTCTCGTGCAGAGAGGCGTGTGGCGTGCAGCCGAGATGTTGGCCGTGCGAGGAGATGTGAGAGATTCGAGAGTGAAAGGACGAAGGAGAAGGACACGAAGTCGAGATTATTCGGAGTCTAAGTTCAAGGCTGGCTTGTGTGACGGAAGAAGTGGTGCGATGGAGGTGGAGGTGTGGGGATGTCCCGCTACTTTTACGGTCTTTCTCAGTGACCTCGGCGGGACGAGGGGAGGGATCGATGCCTCGACGCCGGAGTCGCTGTCGCTCGGCTAAATGAGGGACGACGGTAGCGGCAGATCTTGCACTCGACGTTTGCAGCGGGTTGAGCGCGATCGTCGACCAGAGCCGAATTGCTGTGCAGTGGTGAAACGTGGTTGAAGATGACAATATGGAGAATTACCGGCCTGGTGGTGATAAGGAGGACAGCTGGATGCAGGCAGAAGTTGGACGACGGAGGTGCTGCAGACTGCAGACTGCAGTGGGTGTGGGTGTGGGTGTGGCTCGAGGCGCGACGCAATGTGCCAGGTCCGGGCGAGGGTGCGCTGGGTGACGGGGAGTGCACGCACGCAGCCCTGCATGACTGCGCTTCTGCTTCCAGCGCTGCTGCGAGCTGCTTTCATCGACCGAGCATTACCGGGTCTGCGAGCCTGGTGAGCCTATGACGGCCTGCCTTTGTCGCCCAGGGCATCCTCTGCTCCTGTACCCCACGCCGTGCACATTCCTTCTCCACACCGGGAGCCTCGACTAAACTGCTCCAAGGGGCCTAGAGAGGACGATCCGCATGGCTAAGGGGACGGCGGGTGGACGATGGGTGGACGATGGGTGAGACCTGACGAGACCTGACGAGACCTGACGACACGATCTCGATGGCGGGCATCCGAATCCGAATCCGCGAGGGAGAGAGAGGATACCTAGGTACATGTGTTTGATACACGTTGCTGAGCTGATATCCATCTGGCAAACGTGGCGGTCATAACACTCCGGCAGACTGGCAGTAGATTGCGATGTGTTGCGCTGGCCTGCTGAAAGAGACGCGGTGTCACCCCACCGAAAGTCGGGTCGAGTTCGGCTGAAGCAGCCACGAAGGCGGTGTCAGCGGCAGAACCCCGAATAGCCTAGCTTCCTACGCGTCTTGGGAAAATCCATAGACCGTGAAGAGTTACATGTGCCGCAACCCAGCACGCCTCTCTTCTCAATGCCACCGAAACCCACGTCAGGAAAGGATGCGCCAGAAAAGGACGATGAAGCTCAATCCTCTTTCTCGCGACAGACCCGGCGAGTGACCGACCTCTTCTCCATTCCTCCGCCGATCAAGAAGCTATTCGACCGAGTCCCTGTAGTTGTGTATCCCCCCAACCAACTTCCACAGCGCGCTCCCAAGTCTGCGAGGATACCAAGTCTCTATGTATTCAGTACAAGCCGTGATGCGGCTGGTGGAAAGCCGTCGTTCAACCCGAGTTGTTTGAAATGGCAGGTCAGTAGGTTTGGAATATCCGGGGAGCTCAATGTCTTACAAGTCTATAGACCTTCTTAAATATTGCAGGCGTAGATCACCGCCTCATATCCTCGAATAACCACGCATCTCCTACTGGCTCATTGCCATTTCTGCTCCCTGCTGTTTACTCGACTTCCTCTCAAGAATCATTACTACCAGTCACATCCAACAAGTTCGTGAAGTACGCTTCAGATCATGGTGGCAGGGTAGACGAGTCTCCTAGTATGCGGTATGAAGCATATCAATCGCTACTTGACCACCGAATACGAAATGCATGGGTGAGAGGTCTCTATAGATTATGTCGAACCACTTCTGACAATGAAATAGCTTTATACTTTATACCTTGAACCCCTGAACTTCTCCGCAGTCGCATACCCACTATACGTCTCCCCTACCTCCTCAAATCCACTTGTACGAGCTTCAATAGCGCACCAGCTTCGAATTGCAGCAGAAAAGGAGCTTCTGAAGCATACCTCTATCATCGATACAGACGATCTGTACAGCGAAGCGGATAAAGCTTTTGAAGCTCTCTCAATTCTGTTAGGAGATGATTCATGGTTCTTCGGAAATGATAAGCCGGCACTTTTTGATGCGAGCGTATTTGCTTATACACAATTACTCCTGGACGATAACATGGGTTGGGAGGAAAAGAAGCTGTGTCGAGCGTTAAGAACAAGGAACAACCTTGTGCAACATCGAGAGAGGTTGCTTGTAAGATACTATGGTGGATGACCAATGAATATTCCAAAGTCATCCGAAGGCTCTTGGGAATAATCTCCAATCAAAGACTGGCCCGGCCCAAAGCAGATTCTGGATGCTCAATGATTAGACTGTTGGTCTAGAAACCCCTCTTTGTGATTTACAAAGATATCTCTTCAAATGTTTGTCATCTATCAAAGCGCCATTTCCAAAATCCAGTTACGTTTCTCTGGTGGCTTTTTTGCGAGTCTTGCCATACCCAGTCGTAGCTCCATCAAGCTTCGCTGCTTTCATCCGATACTCAAGTGCGAGTGCATTTACCCCTGAATTTTAGCGAGGATGGCCTGTGCGCTAGCTCCGAATGCAAATAAATGGAAGTTAAGGGGAATAGAGATGAATGGATGAGAATTTTTGATTAGAAATAGAGATTTAATCGCGGCGAGTGTTTCGTGATCAATCGTGATCGTTCATTTTTTGTTATTTGGTTGTAATGTATTGCATTTTTTGAGATTAAGATCTCCTTGCCCGCGATGACTCGAGATATCTTTTCTTCACGTGAACCCCCCCCCCCCCTCCCCGGCAACCCCAGATAGTTAAAAGCGTTAATTTGATGGAAAATTTTGGTTGGGAGGTTATATCTACTTTTCTTTCTAAACGTCTTCAATGCCGCCATCTTACCACAAGGGCTTTATCTGCGTCTAGAGCTAGACTTTGGATGTTCCCTCTCTTCCCTCTCCCTTCTCGAACTGTGGCGATGAGATCTATGATGTCTTGTTTCCTCAGCACTTCTCAATTTTGAATCCCTCTTTTTGTTCTGGACAGCAGTAGCTATAGCTGCACCTGTGCAAACAAGTCCAATTCCCCAGGCCGCTGTCGTAAGTTTCTTCTGTTCCCAACGAGGTGCCTCTTCGGCGTGTTCCTGTTCCTGTTCCATAGACAAGATTGCGGTACTTGCACAAGCAATGCTCCCTAATGCAAGCCTCTCGTCGACTTCCTCCTCCGAAGGTCGCCGTTGCTGAGGCTCTTGCTGAGGCTCTTGATATTGTTCTACCGGGTAAGATGAATATGGGTCCCATTCAGGGTGCTTGAGGTCCTCCAATCTGCTGAGCTGACTGATTCTCGCGTCCTCTCTTGCTTTCTGATTCATGTATATTTTCTGTTGGAGGTCTTCATTGCTGGCATACACCGCATTTTGACTGATATCACACTCATGCTGCGCTTTCTTCTTCGTGAGCTCACGCTCCTTTATCTTCCGAATAGTGTCATACGCGGTGTATGTTGCACCTAGAAGAAGTGCAGTAGCTGCTCCAACTGGCTTCCAGTCGTCTATGAAGGCAGTTGCTCTTTGATGGAGGGGTAGGACCTTTGGGGCTGCGGCTTCCAAGGGTGTGGCATCCCTTCGTGCGACCTCCAAGGGTGCAGCCTCCTTTCTGCGCACCAACTCGGAACGACGTGACATGGCAAGGACAAAGTCGTTGATCAGTGCAAAGTTGGCTATGAAATGATATATCAGCACAGATCATGATTCTACAATAGGCAAGCAACAACAATAAATGGAACTAACCTAAGTTTCAATAGGACTAAAATCACGTTCGCGTGGCAATAGCCGTGCTTGTATTATTGAGGTAATCACCAACGATTTCCCCACGTCGAAGCTTCAGCGAAGCAAAGATCCCGCATATGTTGCCGCAGCACGAAGAGCGATCAAAGGTACCTTGAGAAGACGGAAGGCAATCTGCTTCAGACATGCAGATGCTGAAATATATATATCACGACATCCAAAACAATCCGGGCGGAATGCGTTAGGCACACAGCCCACATCTCCAAAACCGGGAGAACTCCCAGAAAATAAGAAAACGGGCAACCTCCTAACATCGGAAAACTCCACCTACGCCCCCAATTCGTAGGCGCTGCATATAACAAGAGGGCAGCAGCCCGAGCCCAAGCAGAAAAGGGCGTTATTTCTTCGACGGGAAATGTCGGATGCATATAAATAGCTGCTGTAACTTCCAATAATTAAGAATCTCAAGAGAAGATGAGGCGAACGACGATCAATCGATCAATAATATACCACCACGTCCATCTCCATCTCGCCCGACTGGTATTACCTCGTGGGGCGGTGGGGTCGCCTTGAGGTCCAATGATACCTTACTTTCCCACGCGTTCCCTCACCGGTAGCACTTGCGCGTCAAATCATGTTGATGTTAGCCATTCTCGATGTTTTTATCGAGAGAGGGATGAGAGCAGAGCCGAGAAGCAAGAAGCAAGATGAAGGTTGCCGGAAAGTTAAAATTGAGGACAGTCGGGTGCCGGGTGCCAGGTGTCGGGTGTCGGGTGTCGTTGCTCAGCCCTGTCGGTTTCTTATCTTCGGTGGTATATTGGAGACTGTGTTTGAAATGAGTGATGGAAAGGGATACAGTATGACAAAGCTTGTTTAAAATTAAGTCGAGATTGATGTTTGTTGAAGAGGTGAGGACCTGAAGATGAAGGGTTGTTCTTTCAGCTCTTAGATTTGAGCTGCTACTGCTTTAGAATATTCAGATTCAAATGATTCAAAATTAGCCCGATGAGTGTCCACCACCAGAACCAAGCTGCAGAAACACCATCAATACAGCGGAGTACGCAGCCGCAGCAGCTAAGGCCTCCGCAACGCTCGCTGTGGTCGCAACCGCAACCAGCACAAAAAATAGCGCAATGAATCCTGTGATAATGCCGAGTTGCCTCTCAGTGGACGAAACGAAGTTCAACCACCAAAGAGGCCCTACCAGCATGCCCAGCCCCACAATCGCAATTGTTAACTCCGATAGTCTCTCGACTCTCTTGTCGTTCTGCCAGTACCCTTGGCCATCATCAATTACTTTGTGATCGTAAGGCTTCCGCGTGAACCAAGGTTTGATACAGGGAAGCTTGAGGAAGTGCGTCATTTTTAATATTCCCCCAAACCAGGATCGAAGTCTTGGTTGTACCGAAATAAGCTCCTCATGGCGTTTGATGTATTGGCATTCCTCATCTTGGATCGCCGTCCGATTGTTCTCAAACCAACTTTCCACATTCGTAATGTCCTCGCTAGGTGCTTGTGGTTGTCTTGCTAATTTTGCATACTCGTTGACATAACGATCTAGAGAGTTAGCTTCACGCATTTTACGCAATGATAATGGCAGATCTATAGAATACATAACGTGAGAAGGAGACAAACGTGACGAGGATTAAGTGGAAGTACGAAGAGAAAAGAGAAACTGAATGAGGCAAGTGGCAGGGAGATGAGATAGCACAGAGAAAGCCGAGGTATTATAAGGGCAGATCAAGACAGAGAGACATTTATGAAGGTAGAGATAGGTGTAGAGAATGAGACAACGAGTCTTACTATAATGCGATAGCTTTTCGGTGAGTTTTCCAATGAGCATTTTTCGCTCTTCAACTTCATCTTTACGGAAAGTACCGTTGTGGATGAGATCTGGCTCGGGGTATTGGATACCCGCCGGGAGATTCTCCCTGCTCCAGTCTTGGTCTAATTCATCCAGCTCTTGCTCGAGTCTGACAATCTCATCTTGAAGGTTGAGGATAACCCGGGTATTCAACGTTGAAAATCTGCGGACGATGAAATACGTTTGATCCGAAGCCACCCATTTGCAGAAAACGCGATAGCCCAGGTATCTGGGTGGGTTTGTATTTCTTAAGTCGCCTCTAGGCTGCTCATATGTGCTCTGTCGAGGGGGGGTTTTTGGTTGTGGTACGCTCATTCTGAACTGCTTCACAGACTTCGTGAGTTGAAAGGCAGCTTTTAGAGAAAAGTGTTCAAACAATGTTGTGTGCTCAAGGTGTCCGAACAGAGAAACAAGAAAGCCAAAAGTGCAGACTGGATAAGAGAGGTTCGATTCAACTCCCACCCTCCACAACTCAAAATGTTGTGCAACGTCGTATGGGGGAATATGGCATTATCCCTCGGAACATAACAAATCTAGAAAAACATGCATGAAAGGCTGCCAATAGAGAGCGGAAGGTCGGTGCTCACTGCAAGCCAACTCGGCATTCAGCGCGCAAAGTCTCACAATATGTGGAGTTTATTGGCCACGCCTTGGACGAGGAACGGGCCGAACAGCTACAGCGCGGGAGGAAGAAAATACGCTTGATATGTTTGTTGCTCTCCAGTCATTGAAGAAATCAATAATCGCAGTGCATGGAAACAGAGGAAGCCTCATGAGATAAAGGTTGCATGAGAAATCTCTCATTTGTTGTAATTTCGTGAGTGCGGCTGGCTGGCTGGCTGGTGAGTTATGACATGTCGGCAGCCCGCCACAATTCTGTCCCTCGGACTTCTGAAGGTTTCACACTCCAACCACCGATGCCTCATGGATGGGAAAACTGTGGCGGTGTTATAAATTGGGCATTGCCGTCGCCACACGCCACCACATAGTCGTAAGACATACACAAGCAAAAATCACCAGGCTTTTGAAGGACACTACGGTCCGATTTTATGTTTTCATAAAGCAGCATTAATCTTCGTCAGAATCCTCCAGAATTTATCTTCATGTAGATAAGAATCGCTTGTATGAAGAGAATAAATTTGAGAAATAAATAATGCGTCGTTGATTTGTCACTAATTTCGAAAGTGGACGTATCATTTTAGTGATTCCCATTTTCGAGGCACGAGACTCACAACACTGGCAACCGCCTAGGCTCCGTAACCTTCTCGTATATAATATTTCAGCTCTCACTCCAACGTTTATTTCTGACGTCCTCGAACCCATTTTGCACCTCGCACCTCGAACATCGAGTTTAACACCTTGCAAGCCACTAAATTTGCTTTCGCTTTCTACATATCTCCTGTCGAAAAGCTTATTCTCGCATCGACCCTTTTTTTCTCTTGACGCATTCGCCGCACCCGAAATGCCCCTGTATCTGAGAAAGCATGGCGAACAAGCCAAGAAGGAAAGACAAGATGCCATAGATCGCGAGAAGGAGCGTGCAAAGAGGAGGGATGCGCAGAAGTCCGGCCCCGATGCTGAGTTGAAGCGAAAAGCTATCGAGGAGATGGCAAATATACGGGACGTGCGGAAGGGAGTAAAAAAACCTCCAGAACCGCCAGAGGAAGGATATTCGGACCCTATGTACGATTCTATAATGGGTTGCTGGAAATCATACCTCGTAGCAAATAGCTCCTTGGATGGATCCCAATGGAAGGCTTGGTGCGTCGATTCGAACAAGTGGTTGACGGCCGACGAGTACAAGCAAGGTACGCTATTAAACTCAGTTTGTCGACCTTGTCAGTCTTTTTTCTAACAACTGTAAAGCGCGTCCACCAGACGAGCCGGCGGGCATACACGATGAGAAAGAGGGCGCGGCGTCGAACACCCCTGTACCTGAACCACGCATTCTCCAGCGAGCAGCGACACTCTCTATTAAAAGAATAAGTAGAGCACTTTCCTGGCGTGGGAATAGTTGAAGGGGTCTAAATCCTTAAGAGTTTATTGTAATTTGTACTGTAATGAGTTTTCTGCTATCTAAACCCGCATCCATGAGGGCTGAATACAGCCATATTTTAGGCTCTGAAATCTGGATTTGGATTCACAAAAATTGTAATACTGTAGCATAGTATATATATACCATAAGATATTCGATCTGAAAAGGATATCAGTCAAGGATGTCTTACGGGGAAGTGGCTCTGTCAGAATTATAATTCCTGCTCGGAGTGTACAATACCCACCCAAACAAGTGCATCTGCCCCTGAATTTTTAGCGAGGAGAAACAAGCTAGTGACTCCCCGCCTCACGAAGTCTCCTAACCCTCGAATAGTTCTCATACTGAGCCAATTAACCAAAACACATCAGACTTAGGCTTCCTTACCTGATGTCGCTCAGAACACAAAGATTCTCATATACTGGACTGCAGTTGCTGCTTTGGCTTCTTTGCTTCGTCCTCGATTTCGATAGTATTTAGTATCGGCTGCGGACCACCTTCCCAGGAATTGTCAACTAGAAAACTCTCTAGTTCTTCATACGTGTATGCTCATGCAGGCATGGATTTTCAATGGGCCAAGTTCCTCAGGTCAAAAATGGACCCTCTAGCGAAAGAGGAATGGAAGAAGATTGAGGAAGAGATCGCCGAGTAGATGAAGAAATGAGCAGTTCTTAATTCTCTTCAGTTTATGGCGTATCTGGATATGCTTGCGAACTAGATGTATTAAGTCGATATGATGCCTGAGTGGCATGAAGAGTGGCTGCAGTGAGCTGTGGAAGAAATTACATTTGATTCTGAAGTTCATCCTCGGCGAATAACAATCCGAAATCACCATGCTTATGGATGAGGAGGGTTCAACTTGTGGCTCAAGTATCAAAGAGAGAAGGAAATCAATATTTCTAGATAAGGAAGCCTCCACGTCGCAGCGGATTTGTAAGAGAAGTGCAATGTTGCCCAACCAGGGACGAGTGACTCGACCAGGCAAGAGCGCTAGCGTAGAAAAATTTGTCTTAAGATGAGAATTTAACACTAGGGATGTTGTTGGGAGAGCTTGCTGCTTACCAGGGCAGGAGCAGGTGAAGCATTGAGCTCGCGGGAGCTCCTTCCTGGAGCGGGAACAGTTGCTGCGTATCAAACCTGCTTTCCTTTGCAAGCTCGTTTCAGTCGAAGCGAGACCGGCCTCCTCACCTTACTTTCATTCCGGAAGGAGGGCAGATGGAGGTAGTCGTTGACCGTTTGGAGAAGGAGTCGACGGACTAGCGTTCAGTAGCGCAAGTATAAGCCCCCCCTCGGATTCCTTTCCTCAACACTCGAACTCTTTCTTTTCAACCAAAATATTCTCTCTCTCTCTCTGAAGCTGGCTATGTATTTTGCCCACCTAAGTGGCCTTCTTAGTTTAGTTGAAAAGTTCACTGTGCGACGGGGCAGTCCGTCCTTGTCGCCAGCCTAGCTTGTCTGCTTCATAGCTATCCTCTGTATGTAAATATTCTCAAGATTGCACGCCTGCCTCAGCGGTGTACTGAATACAAGGAGCATCAATTAAATATATTAATCGGGCCTTGGAATTTTACGCCCAGCATAATTCAACCTCTCACTGGTGCGATAATGCTTTGCCATGCTATGAGCTAAATGTTTTAGATCTCCCTCCCTATTCTTCCCATCAGTATCCTCAAATATCTTTTGCACGCCCTCATACTAGCTCACAATAGACACTTGCGTGCGTCGTTGCGTGCGTCGTTGCGTGCGTCAATCCCAAGTCGATTTCGTGAAGACGCAGGCATCTTCAAGTAAATTCGCCGCTTCCGACTTCATAGAATTCTTTGCGTCTGATGATTTTAGGACTATAGTGTGGGCTTCTGATAACTTTCCATACTCGTCCAAGAACCATTCTTGAAAAAATCTATTCGGGTCGCGTCGTGCTGGCGCTCGTGTTCACTTCATTCGCTCGATTGGTTAGATTGAAGGCTGGTTCGGAGCTTCAATATTTAAGCATTTTAATTGGAGTTATGAGGACGCCTTCAAGAACAAGATTGCTACAATGAAAAGGCTCCAGGGTTAAAGACAGTGCTGCTGTTGAAACGTGAATCTCACGATGCGACATTGCATTTCGTACCGGGTTGAGGACCCTGCTCTCAGCATCTAGGATGTTGGGAGTGCGAACTTAAGAGACAAATGTATTTCAGTAATTGGGTTTAATGGTCGCACACATTGGAAGAACATCATTACCCAAGTTTTTGACCATCGAGATGCTATTCATACAGTCTCTATTCATAACCATAATCGCCCTTCTTTTCATCAAGTGCTCCAGCTCCCAATCGAACTCTCTGTATATTCCCCGCCCCTGTCTAGTGTGACACCTTATCCCTGATCGATAACTTTGTATAATATTCCCATCCCATTTCCATCTATAAACACCATACAGCAACGCAAAGACAAAGTAAACGGGTATACAGCAAAGAAACATGATCCCTATCCGAGTCTACAAACCCAACTACTAATCCTCTTACTTTCGTTGACCGTCAAACACCTGGTTCCCTGACAAAGGAACATCCTCCAATCGCACGTCGCTGAATTGGTTCTCCTCGTCAGTCGAGTAGAGCTTGGCAGAAGCGCCTTTCTTGGTGCGGAACGTGAAGTTCGCCTCATGCCACACACCCTGGAAGCAGACTGCTGGATGGAAGACAGTCAAGCAAGTTGTGGCGATGACGATCATGAGACCCTCGAGGATCATGAATAGAGCCTCATCGGATGTGAAGAGTGTGCTATTGAAGCCTCCTGAGAGTTCAGCGCAACGATAGACGCTTCGGATAAAAATTGTGATTGTGGCAGTTGCGAGACCTGATCGTGTTAGATGCAATGTAAGCGAGATGTGGGAGGGAAGGAGACTTACCAAAGAGGAAAGCTTTGAAGAGCTTAGAGTTGACGATGTTGAGGTAGCTTGGATTCCACCTTCCCTTCGCACTTCGGACTCGGAAAAAGAAGTCCGTGCAGGCTACGGCGAACAAGCTCAGAGAAACGAGTTGGAAGATAAGACCAGCTAACATGATGTTCTTTCCGAGGTTGCTTCCGCTAACAGTATTGGCTGTTGATGCGATACCGCCGCCCAAACCTTGTAGGACCAAGCAGATGAAATCTATATCTGAATGAGAACACTCCCCGAGCAACTGGGGGAATAAATTGCTTACCGCAGGTACAGAAGAAAGCAGTATATGTGCGAGGCTTGAAGCGAGAGAGATGTTGGCCGTAAACAATGACAATTCTAGAAAGGCAGAGATAGATCTGTTGGATAGACTTGTTAGCAATGTGCTTGCTGATGAATACAGAAGAAATTACCGAAGCGCTGAGCAGAGCTGGAGCAATTGTCAAGCAGATGAGGTATGTGAGGAAATCATTGTTGTCGAAAGGTGAGTCGTGGAGCAAGATTCGACCGATGTAACCGATGATCTCTGCAACCAAGCCAAGGACCATTGAGACCATATATCCCCATACTCTGTGTCGGATACCAAAATACAGCTGTGCAATCACATAGATACCGAAGATCGCTGCGTAAATAGCATTGCCAGGAACGGTGGGTAGATAGAGGAAAGATGCCAAAGAGAGATCGCATGTTTCGAGCGTGCATAGCTCTGGATTGGCAAGAAGTGTCGCATTTCCATAGCCAGTGCCATGTCCAGTTGAATGCGTCTTGTTCGACATGTTGATTTCGATAGAGAGTGTACAGGCTTACTCCGGCCGGATCGTAGGGGGCTTAAGCGAGAGTTTTCGGTGGAGAACAGGTTTGGTGCTTGGGACTGAAAAGCAACTCGAGTAGTAGACTATGAGAATTTGAATATGGAATGAAGAGAAATATCATCGTGAAGGGATGGCAATTTACTTATACACCGAGTTCTTGAGGCAGTGTTGAGTGTCTCATCATCTCGGGGAGAACTTCTGCGGTGGTGCGCGTACCCTGTCGGCCATCGGACGTGCAGCTACGACACAACCAAGTCGGGGTCGACGCCAAGGATTGGCTAAGCAACGTTAATTGGTGCACTCGCACACTTGCACAGCTTTCCCCTGGCCGAAGACCGGGCTGCGCAGCCTCGCAGACGGGAACGCTTCTTTACTAATAATAAGATACGACGGGGTTGGACACCCAGGCATTCACGACTGGGTTTTGGCCGGCTTTGCCTAGTACTTGTGGTCCAGAACGTAGGAAAGCCCAGCAGATGCACGCACTCGGGGTGGAAGAATTCGTGGAACGCTCTAAACTCAACCAGCTCACAAGTCTAGCAAGTTGAAAGACTTTTATGAGAAGAGAACGCCTGTCGAACCGTACACTAATGTGAATCTTCGCAATAGTTAAGGTGGTGGCTTCATGCGAATTCAGTTCAAGGCCGGCACCTCGTCCTGTCCACCAGGCACAAAGGCCCGAGTCCCAGTCGCTTTCGTTCCCTTTCTGGGTTGCTGCTCGTACCTTTCGTACATTTTCAGTGGACTTCGTCTGACACTTGGCAGTCATGGAGAGGGTCATCTTCCTGGCATACGGGATAATCGATTTGGTGACCGTCCGGCCGGCCGGCGTGTTGGTGTTACAGCCTTCAGATCCGCATCTCCATCTTCTCATGTGGGATTGCTAAGCATTGCGTTCAGCAAGGTAGACTTTGGGTTTCCTACAAATGCGCCACGGTTAGCGCTGACCCGTGCCGCTCGTTGGACACACATACCCTTTTTCAATACTTGTCGTCACCCCCGGGCTTGGTTGTCCTCGAGACCGATGCGTGCGCAGTTACTGATGAAATATCGGTGTGTTTTGTTTGACGTACGTGCAAAGCTTTGTTTTTGGGTTGTTGGGAGGTAAGATGAACCTGCTGCCAAGTTCTTTTGAAGTCATCCTAAATGTGGACCGTGCACCAACCTTTTCAACGTTCCTGCTCCCCAGCCTTCACTTCATCTCTCATTCCACACTACTTTTCCCCCCAAGCAATCTGAGATACCTTAACTGTTATCCAGCCAAGACAATTTCACATATGTCCCTCGCTCGTCAATCTCTTCTATGTCTTTAAAGAGATTGCAACCATCCGTCTTTTAAGGAGATGGCATTCTTTGTCCAGGACCCTCCTTCGAGATGCTTGATTAGCTGTCGAGTTTCGATGTTCCGAAACATAGACCAATTAATCGGTCAGAGTTCGATCTTCTTTTCTGGGTATTAATTCTATATGGAGGATTCTGCTGCGTAGCGAGGACAGCACTTTACATTCGGATATCTTTATAGTATTCTGCAAGACAGCGCATATGCTCGACCACATGAAGGAGTCATGGCGACAGTTTAAGTCTGCTATCTAATGGACTTGTTTCGATCGTTCTTGCGGCCTTTTCTTCTCTCCGTCAAGCTTCTCTGCAACGCCGCAAAGCGAGCGGTATGTGCCTTAGTGGAAATCATTTACTTTCGGGACAACAAAGCGAAACTGCTGAAATTAGTCTGAGCTGGCACACTTCCGAATTTATACCATTTTACCAGGCTGAGAGCCCAATGAGCATGAATTAGAGTGCCACATGTTCCAGCAAGCACCGCTTGAGAGGCTTTCCAACCAATTTAGGATTCTATCCTACACTCTTTCTGGGAAGCCAATTATTCAAGGATACCGCTTGCAGTTGATGTATTACGAGCAAGTACCCGTACACAAACACAATCTCTTTTATTTGGTGAGTAAAATTCAGAGGATCTTTTTGATCACCATTCTGGTTTATTCGAGGTCAGTAATACTTTCAAAGCTTCACGAGTGCTGTGTTGCTCTGGGCTAACTATCACTTCTGATCGCTTCAAGCTACAATTTCCCCATCGCATCATCCTCCCAACTGCTGTTCTCTACCTCTACGAACTTTCCTAAACCTAATTCGCCAAACAACTTCATTCGTCCATCCATCGCAACGCCTCTCCTCCAATCAACAGTTCGAGAACGAATATGCAGAGGGATCTCTTTCTACTCAGAGCATCTATCATCCAGCGTTCGGCAAGATTTAGGTGTAATATAGATACCTAGACACTTCTCAAACACATCTGCAGGACATTAGGGTGATTTTGCTGAGAGTTCTGCAATCTTTTAGCGTCAGTTTGTACGAGTTATTTTCGTGATCTTCGACGCCTTACTGTGAAAAGTAAGGCTTCAAATGACAGATTGCACCTCTTGGACTTCCGGAACTCGTTTTGGCCCCCCTGAAAATACGGAACGCTAAGCTCCACTTATACATGAAGCTAGTAATCTAGTTGTAGTATATCCTCTTGTTAATCGTAGGATCGTCTCGAACTAAGGGCGTTAATCACTATTGAGCCTTATAAACGTGATATCGTGTGACGGTGGTGATTCAGATTCGCGCTCGTCACGTAGAATTATTGGATATTACCCTGCAATTAACGTCGAAGTCGACGTCATAAACCTCAAATCTAAATCCTAAATTAGATTACAATGCAGAGGTTGCAAAACCTGAACTGGGAGCAAATTCAAGTAATTCAAGTCACATGGTGGCCTAACTGTAGAGAGCTTGGTGTGCTGATCTGTGGGCCTCCTAAAACAATGCGGAACTCACAGCAAAATCACCCTATTTATTCACATGACGAGAGTGAATGCAGGTGGGTTCTCGGATCACGTGATAAATTAATTGAGTTGACTATCTAGGTATTTTTTAGAAAGTGGAATGAGAAGTGCTACCTAGGTATATGTGCAGCAAGCTGTATCTTTTCATTGACTAGGAACAAGTATTCAGAGAATGAAAATATTGTGAACTGAGATAGACAAAAGCAGGCGTAGGTCTATCAATATCCTTGACCGCCTACCTGATACGGCTAGCCAACGCAGCATGCTTGAATCTCACTTTCTTCCAGCCCTTCTTGAATCTCAGCCTCGGTCATACGTTCACCTTCCATTGTTTGAGAAATTGATTACAGTTTTTTGAGACAAGGTTTTAAGCAATCTTCAAGAATTCAAGCAATTTTGTATTCTCTCGAAAACCAAATGGCAGATACTCCACCAGCTGCCTCGTCCGAGGCCAGCACACCACCTTCCAGCGCAGCAGAACAAGCACGCATCCGCAAAGAACGCCGCGAAGCCAAGATCAGAGCTGGAGGTTCAGCGCGCCTGAATAAGATCAGCGGGCTAGGAGGAGGAGTACAACGAGGTCTATACCCTCAATATTCCCCACCCAAGTCAGCTAATGACATCCTCCAGATCCCCCACCACAGCCCTCAGTGTCCTCACACGCAGACCCAGAAGAAGTCGACATCTCGCAACACTACTATGAGCCCCAGCGTAGTTCAAGACCAAAGATCAATTTCTCCCCTTCGCCTTCCCCAGTACCTCAACAAGGCGTAAACGACGATGCCCTGCGACAGATGATGCTAGGCTTCGATCCATCTGGTACACCGGGCACAGGCCTAGGTGGAGCACCACCAAATCCCTTCGCAGGTCTCATGGGAGGGGTGGATGGAATGGGCGACGGGCCAGCAGCAGATGACCCAATCATGAAGATGATGCAACAAATGATGGGTGGTATGCCTGGCGAAGGACCACAAGGCATGCCTTCATTTCCTGGAATGCCCGGTGAGCCAGCTGCGGCTACAGGCGATCCGTATGCCTACGTTTGGAGGATCGTTCATGCGGTATTTGCGCTGGGCTTAGGGTTGTACATCGCATTCACGACCACATTTACAGGCACACGAATTGACAGAGAGAGGAGTGCATTAGGTTACAGCTCAGCTGAGGAAGGGGTTCTTAAACCAGCTTCCGTACACTTCTTCTGGATCTTTGCTACAGTGGAAGTCTTGTTGCAGAGTAGCAGATTCTTCTTGGAGAAGGGGAGAGTGCAGCAGGGTGGTATCATGGGAATGATCACAGGATTTTTGCCGGAGCCATATAAGGGATATTTGACATGGTTTAGCAGATACTCGAGGATTTGGACTACGGTCACTGGTGATGCTATGGTCTGCGTCTTTGTGCTAGGCGCCTGTGCTTGGTGGAGAGGCAATTGAGTAAGACGTCCTAGATCCAGGGCTATCAAGGAAATGAAAATTTCTGCTTGTGCCATATCTTCCCGCAATTTTTTATTGCGATTCTGGCCATGACGCCCGACAATCATTCGTCAGTTTTCTTCCTCAACATGAACCTTAGATGGAAATACCGTCTACCAAGTGGCTAGCCCAGTTTCTTTACCTTGCTTGTCAAGACACCGTCTACGACAGCCAGAGGCTCCTTCATCCTCACCTTGTTCTTGGTCCAGAACCCCCTTTTCCCGTCGTCTATATCGTCAAGCAGCTTGACCCTATCCAGAAAGTCATCGTCGGTCATATCAATAGGCGAAGTCTCTGCCACATCCTCTAGCTCTTTATATGAAGTCTCTCTTTGTTTCCGACTCACTAATATACCTACCATTGATTGTTTTTGCTTAGAATTGCCGAGTTGAGCTTTGATTCCTTCGATGAGCGTCCTTTGATTCTAATCTTGCGATACTTGATTGCGAATATTCGTTTGCTGGCGGCGATGTAAGATTACTGGAGCCTGCTACTCACGACGGCGGCGGCTCTAGCTTCGACATGTAGGGAATATGTATCCCTCTCCCCATCGGCATAATATTGGTGGCCGACTTATCGATCCTACTCTCCTTTTATCTGTTGCTGTTTTAATTATTTTGAGATCACGGTTTTCTAAGTGGGTTCTTTTTTGATAAGTGTTATAAACCATATTATATGATTAGGAAATAAATTTAGACGCCGTTGGGTGGAGTCGTTTGGAGTCAATTTTATATTCGTGGTTTATGGTAGAAGTGGACGAAACCAAATTCCAATAGAAATGGTGTTCAGATAAAAGTAAGTGGTCTTGCAGGTTGATCATGCTCAAATAGGTGTATTTGCTATTGGGAGAGAGGATCTTCGAATGCGTTCAAGACACTAAGGATCGAAGGGACGGTCTAGCAAAGGCCCGTTAATCGACTTCACCAGCACGCTAATCGAACTATATTATAAATTCGATAGAAGTTCTACATTTGTGTCTCATGCTGCCCGAAAGTATGGTAAGATACTGTGTTGCTCATTTGTCGATGCAATATGTCCTTTTCTCTCACTGATAATTCGAGGATCAAATTTCTAAATATTGCTAGGTAAATGGTACGGATATTCAAACAATAACATATCGGGGTTCTTTGTGAAGGGACAAAGCTTCAAAGCAATGTAGACAGTGACTACTATATCATATTAGGTACAACCGCGTCAAGTAAAACTTGGCGTCGAAGAATGCTGGTGCTTTGCTACGTAAGCCATTAAAAGGGACGCATACCTGCTGTCGAAACTTTTGAAGTGGCAATAAGCTGAGCATGGTAGAACCTGAACTAGTGCTTCCACTACGGTCTCCTCGCCTTATTCGGTGTCAATACTTTGTACTACAGCATCTCGTATCCACATATTTTTTTCCAGTGGCGCAGCAAGCTGTTGAAGATATAAAGTTTCAAGTTAGCAAGTATACACATAAAGTCTAAGCCTCAAAACATTCTCTTGATAATGTCGAGTATCTTTAGACCGACCTAGCATACGTAGTAGAACTTCCGATATTGATTGAGAAGTGAGGACAAGTAATAGAACGAGTCGTTTTAATGCTCTAAAACTTGAATGGTCGTTGGTAGTTGGAACTGCCTTTATTTTATTTTTTTCAAGTTCCCTCATCAGGCCGTGATCATACACAGCAGTAAGAAATCAGAAAGAACGCCATCCACAAACCCCCGAATATTCTAGAAGTGATGGGAGTATCCACTTGATATATGCAAGAATCCGCTTTTAGACTTTTCGTAGCCAAATCTGGAAACTTTGAAACTCCCGAATATGCTCTTCCATGATACGCAAAGAAAATTTTTATGAGATCCAAGACTCGTGATCTATGCGGTAACACCATTTCGTGCCTTCTTGATTGGCAGGTCAGCGGCCTCATCAAGAGCTCTCTTCTCAGGGATATCGATCTCCTTCTCCTTCTCGGCCAACAACGCTCTCTCTGCGTTGGTCATATTGGGCAGAAGGTCAACCTCCTTGCCAAGCTTGATGCTTCGGTGAAATGCACGGATGATTGAGTCAGCATCATCAATGGCGATTGGTCTGATGTCTGCAAGAGCCTTGATCTTCTGTGTGCACTCCTTGTATTGCTCATCAGTCATCTCGATGTTCAATTGTGCTGCTCTTGACTTGATGGCGTTCCAGCCGGTCAGACGTGAAGCGAAGTGGACATATCTCGACATGCCGAAATCAGCTGGGTTGATGATCTCATATGTTGATGGGTTATTGAGAATGGCTTTGGCATGGATGCCAGCCTTGTGGGTAAACGCACAGAATCCACTATAAGATGGTGACGTTAGTAGCTCGAGATTTCAACACGACCATGAGTGAATAGGTTAATGAACCCAATTGGGCCGTGTTAGGGGTGGTGAGAAGAAAATAAAGGGTTACGAACGTGATTGGGTTGTTGAATGGGATGTTGACCTCAACAGCCTGAGCAACTAACTCCTCAATGTCCTTGAGCTTGTGGAGCTTGTACTTGCCCATAACGTATTCTCTGTCGGCAACGATCATGCGCGCCATCAAGCCACCTAGAGGAGTAATACCATTTCGTTCACCAATGCCCAAGACTGAGGTATCAATGTGAGTGGCACCAGCTTCCAGAGCACAATAAGCATTGGCAATTGCACATCCGGTGTCGTTATGGAAATGAGTCTCGATATCACAGCTGACAACACCTCGAAGAGTTCTGATCAAGTCATAAACTTGTCTTGGGGATGCGCAGCCAACGGTATCCGCAATGCCGACTCGATTGACACCAATCTTGTCGACGGTTGAGTAAATTGAGAGAAGATCAACGAGACTTGATCGGAATGAATCTTCACTAGAGAATCGAATCTCAATGTTGTGAGACTTGACATAGTTGATGACCTCGATTGCAGTGTTCGTAATGTAGGTCATGTCCTTGCCGTGGGAGTGTTCCATCAAATAGGAGGAGGTGCCAATAACGACGTCACTAAGGCAATTCAGCAATTGTAACGAGAACATATGTTATCAAACTTACACTCCATCGACACCAGTCTGCACAGCGATTCGGGCATCGTCCATATTACATCGGATGTGTGTAAGGATCTATTGGATTTAGCCGTTGTGTGAGAGCTGAGTTGTGGTTACACGAACCTTGGCCTTCAAACCCAACTTGCAGATGGCCTCACAATCAAGCCTTGATTGTTCAGATGCAGCAGGAGAGGTTAATTCAATCTCCATCCATCATGTCAGCATGTGTGTTGTATCCGTCTCGGGTATGTGACTCACATAGTCCGCACCGAAATCATCTAACGCCTTCGCAATCTCGATCTTCTTCTCGGTATCGAAGAAGGCATTGGCAAATTGTTCACCCTCACGCAAAGTGCTCTCAATGATCTGGAAGCTTGAGACATTGCTCAGGAAATCGCCAACTGGTTGGTATGGATTGTGTCGGGTAGGGTGGGGGTTCGCCTTCGTCTCGATGGCGGTGAAGCCTGGGTGGGCTGGCAATGAATATTAGCCATTGTATCTTTTTAACAAGACAAGATAAATATTGAAGCTCTTACAGGATCCATTGGCTGCATTAGAAGACCCATTGGCATGGCTACTACCATTGGAGGCAGCCTCGGGCTCGCAGGAGGGGCACATTGTGATAGAGGGGTATCTGAATTGGACTGTTTGTTAGAAAGAGAAGTGTTCAGGAAAGTTGATGGGAAGGAGAGAAGTAAGAGGCGGAAAGGCAGGTATTTGTACTTGAGTAGAGAAGAAACCTGATCAGTCGCGCCTTTTGCCTATGACTCGAATATCGAATTGAGGGGAGTAGGAGAAAAAAGCAGCTTGTCTGGGTTTAGAACGGCCCCGTCCGCATGGGTTCAATTCGCTTGCATGAAAATGAAAAAATCGACAGTATGGGGTCGGCTAAGATCCGATTTCGGGGCAACGTCATTGGCCGATCTCAGTACTCACGTGTGTTGCACAGCGGGAGAAGGTCGGTACTTCTCCTGATGTGGGGAGTCAGGAGATGGCTCATGAGGAGATATAAAAACGGTTTACATTACTTCTAAATCAAGTTATTTTTGGACGTGAAGTTGAGGGCTCATCGCGCCTGGAATGTTCGCAGCATATTCCAGCACGACTTTTTCACTGCAGGAACGTCGACATCATAATACACAGCATATGTCCACTCGTGCTTCGTGTGATGTGCTTTATGCTGTTGTGCTATGGTCCCACTGCAGAGCTTAAGTGAGTTTCACAAGGCCGTATAGCTTACTGAAATCGGTCTAAACGGCACGCTCTAGCAATGTTTTGTTCTTATTTTACACTCTCAAGCCCATCCCGCCCCTGAAAATGCTCCTTCCAATCAGTCTAAGGGGTGACTTTGCTCATGCTCACTAATCGCTTCACACCGACCTACGAACTGTTAGCTGTGCATAAGAAAATGAAAAATATCGCGACTTACCATCCAGTTACCACACTCTTCAGTCTTTTCACGCTGGATGTCTACTTGCAATCTTGCAGCTACGTCGTAGTTCTTCGACAGCAGCGCTTCTGCTAGTTCATTTAGTCGTATGATCGTGTCCGGTTTGAGAAGCTCCTCATTGTTCAAGTGATCAAACAATATATTAAGTCGCTTCTGAGTGTCCTTGACTTGGGCAGCAAATGAAGTAGGTGCTTTTGAAGCGACGCGTTGCATGTCGTTGCTGAAGATCTCGACCATTCGCTGAGCATTGTCTGGGATGTGAGATCGGTCACCAGCTGGATGCTTCGCTCTTGGAGGTGGAGTGGCAGCTGCAGCAGGAGTAGCTCGAGGTGGTGGTGGGCCGGTAGGTGGACGAGATCCTTGGGGTGGTCCATGAGACATTGGCGGAGGCCCTTGGTGTGGAAACGATGGGGGTGGCGTATTGGTCTCGTATGGTGATTGAGCTGGCGCATATGAGCTCTGAGAAGCGGTAGGGGAAGGAGCGTATGGATTGGAAGGGGGTGGTGGTCTATTCCCAGAGGGAGGCGGCGCAATGTGACCAGGTTGGACTTGCGGCTGAGAGTAATGCTGCGCGGCTGGCGCTGGTGCGTATCGGTTCGAAGGCGGCGGTCCTGCTGGGGAAGGATTATAAGGTGACTGACCACGGGGGATTGTCGGATGCGGTGCAGGATGGCCGTACGGAGTCCCTGGAGAAGCTGGCTGAGGAGCGTATTGGTTTGCTGCTGAAGACGGCCGTGGAGGACCACTAGCAAGGGGAGACGTGACACGATGCATAGGAGGACCTTTTGGTGGTGGAGGTGGAGGTGGAGTAGGGGTTGCCCTAGCACCATATGGCTGTGCAGGTGGTGGCATGGAGAGATTTGGCTGATTCGAGAATGGAGAGTTGATGGGAGGAACTGAAGGAGTTCTCTTTGCAGGAGCTACCTTGGTCACCATAGGTGTATCATTCCATTGCTCCATATTCTTTGCTCGAGAAGGTGGTGGTACAGACGGTGTGGTATTTCTTGGTGGAGGAGCGCCGAAAGATGGAGGTGGTTGCATGTACCCAGACGTAGAAGCCCCACCATATCCTCCGTATCCCTGTTGTTGTTGCTGTTGATAGCCTTGAGGCGCGTACGGGTTGCTTGGCGGTGCGTAGGGATTTGCCGCCGGAGTTTGCAGAGGCGTAGGAGTTGCGCCTGGTGGTGCATATGCATTAGCAGTAGGTCTTGACGGTGCGGTAGCTGGAGTTCCCAATGGTTGATAGCTATGTACTGGTTGATTGCGGGATGCAGTCCTGGTAGTGATGGCTGGCTGCGCAGCTTTGGAAACTGGAGCAGCTTTCCTCGAGGCAAGTTTGACACGATTCCTTGCTACTTCCGCCGCTGGATACTTCGTGGGTAGAAGATCGAGGTACCTTTCAGCAATGGAAAGATGACCGTGAGCTGCAACGATATCTGCATACTCCGTATATTTTTCATACAATGGCGCCAGCTTCCAGTCGGAAGTCAGGCCCTGTTCCGTGTCCTGGAACTTGGTCACGTCCCGGAAAATCGTCACTTTTTCTATGAAGTTCTGCAAAGTACGTGCGTGGACGGAGAAGGACGAATCTCCAGTAGGATCCTCAATACCAGCCTTCTCAGCTTCGTTAAGCTCTGTGATCCAGATGGTAATGACCTTCTCAAGCTTCGATCCGACCAGATAGCAGAAGGACGCATCCTTCAGAGAACCAGTTTCCATAATTCGGTCTCCTAGAGCCTCGCAAAGATCTGGGAACTCGTCTGGGTCCGCATAGCTGCACAAAGTAGCCATTGTTTCCTTCCAGTTTGATAGATCCGCATTATAGACCACGTCCCACAGATTCTTCCCAATCACGGAAGCCAAAAGCCGAAGGTAATTTGGCCCTTCTGTTTTTCGGGAGAGATACGCAGACTGTGCCTTTTCAAACAACTGAGCACTTCCACAATTTGCAATGATGAGAGCATCAGCCATGCGGTCCTCTTTGATGCAAATGGTCATAGCCTTCTCAAACTGACCCAGCATTAATGCTTTCGTGATCTGCTTTTCGGAAGCAGAATCTGCGTCATCAAATAAGTGGAACGGATTATCGGTCTTGGCACCCTTCGTGGCTGCAAGATTGGACATAAAGTCCTCTCCGTCGGCACCGTCAGCGAAAAGAGTCGAGAGTCTGCTCTTTTTCGCTGTTGATCCGTTGGTGCCTTCAGCATCCTCTGTCTTAGATTCATCGAGATCAAGGTCATTGACCCCATTGGTCACCTCTTCGACTTTATCCGTAAAGCCAAGGTATTCGGTAGCTCCTTTCCGAGGGTTCTCGGTGATTAAAGTCTGAATGACTTTCCAGTCGGCCTTCTCCTCTTCAGTCTTAGCTTGTGAGATGTGAGTTTCACAAATGCTGTTAATATCTCCGGCCTGAAGAGCCCTCTCAAAAGACTCTGTGGCCGAACCAACGTCAGAGTCGACCGAGAAATGTGAAATTTGGATCTTTGATGCCCGGTGCTGTCCTGCAGCTGTAGGCAGCAGGCCAAAACTCACTATCTTTCCACCGAATCCGAATGAGGCACCAACAGGTCTCTCTAGCCATTTCGGGGTCTTCTTCAGAGAGAATGAAGCTCCTTGTGGCTGAGTCTGTGCTTTGGTGAAGAAGTCCTCGCCGTCGACCGGGCCTTGGACGGGGGTCTGGGTAGCGGCAGGATTTGTATTCTGCAAGGTCTGAATAGAAATTTTGCCATCGAACGAGGCAGTCGCAGATAGTCCCGGGTTGTGAGGGTTAAACCTTGTCTGGAATGTCCAATTGGTAACCTCTGGAAACTCTCCTAGTTGTTCTCCTGTCTGTGGGTTCCATACCAGTGTCCTATTGTCCTTACCACAAGACAACAAGAGGTCGCTATCTTGTTGACACCACGAAAGGGAAAGAATGCCTTGATCGTGACCTTGTAGTGTGCGTTCAGGGGCATTTGAGTTCCGCAGATCCCATAGAAGGATGACTGGCGTCGAGTCGTCGGGGGTCGCCGTCAGTAGCTTTGTTGCGTTATTAGGATCCCAAGCAATCGCCCCAACAGCCTTTCGATTGTTATTCAATGTGAGAGAAGCTTTCTTGGTTTTGAGATCCCAAACAGTAACAAATCCCCCACTACCACCTGTCGCCAAAATATGAGGAACTTTCCTATTCCACGCTACACACTCAAGATCGTCTGATCTAGCAGCTGCCGTACCCAATCTGAATGGGTTTGCAATGTCGTTGATGTCGTAGATGAAAAGCTCCCCTTTCGCGCCGGCTGTTGCTAGAATTTGAGGCTTCAATGGATTGAACTGGAGTGACTTGATAGCTCCTGTGTGTTTCGACGTCCGTGACATGAAAGCATCCGCATCTCCATTGATAAGTTTCTCTGCATCCCACAGGTCTAGTGATCCATTCTCCAAAGCTCCTGCAATTATGCCTCGAGGATGCTCCGAATTCGCAGGCGCCCATGCAATATCGTGGAACCTAAACGAGACAGATTAGCTCTCTCCAAGAGAGTGAATTGTAGCAAATAAGTACCTTGAGTCTGTACTTATACTGGCAATGGGCTGAAGCTCTACGCCTTGTTGGGCATCGTCAAGTTTTAAATCCCAGAGCTCCAGCTTAGTCTCGTCAGAGAAGTCTGCATCAACTGCTCCAGCTCGAGTTCCAGTAACCACCAGTGGTAGGCCTGAGCCGGGTGAGAAGGCGAAAGTTGCCGTGCGCGGAATTTCTCGTAACCTCACCATGCTGTTGAGGTGTTGATTTCAGAATGCTATGTGTTGGAAAGTATCTTGTGGTCTGCTCCACAGAAGATCAAGAAGAAAATTGAGAACGATGTAGAAATGAGTGGACTCGCAATTGGGTATCTAATGCGACGCCTCAAAGTCATGCAACGTGGTGGGACTATGACTTGCGTTCCAGTTTCTCGTGGACAGATTTCCCCAGATCCAGATCGCAATCGTTCGCTGACCGTGCACGTGATTTGTACGCCATTTCAAGAAGCATCAACTTTTCCTTCTACTCCGGCAAGTTCATCGAACTCACAGATCATTTCAAGATGACGGACCAAGCACGATGGAAGGCGACTGTTTATGTTGGCGGACTGTCACATATGGCCACGGCGGCGACCGTTCATGCTGCATTTTTACCATTCGGAGAAATTGCTGATGTTACCTTCCCGTAAGTTACAAAACGCATAATTACGTTATAGAAGACTTATATGTTGCAGTAAACCAGAGGGACCGAATTCAACAGAGCCCCATCGTGGTTTTGGTTATGTGGAATTCGAGGATCCACAAGACACGAAAGCCGCCATCGACAACATGGATGGCTCCGAACTCTTTGGCAAAGTGCTTAAAGTTAATGCAGCAAAGCCTCCGAAGAATGTCAACGAGGGGCTGGGAAGTAAAACGGCATTATGGGAGCAGGTGAGTGAAGCTTTTCTCCAATAATTTTTCTACTCTAGCTAATATCGATTATCAGGAGGGCTGGCTTGCAGAGAATGCTGTGAGTGAAGAGGATAGACTGGCAGCCGAAAGAGCAAAATCAGGTCCAGAAGATAGGCCTGATGATCCGATGCAAGGTTTAGAGGGTCTCGATGTAGCTGGACCAAAGCCAGCATGAGTAGCAACCGCAGTTATCTAGTACGTTGTCATGCATTATAAGGGCGTTTAGGAGGTCGGCAAAAGTCATAGGAGTTCACCTAGGAAAGTTGTGGTACCAACAGCATTTGTGAAAGTGGTAGAGAGTGACTGAGACTCTTGTATTGATACCAACAATGCCTGTATTCACTTTATACATCTCCCACCAGTTCAAATCCTCCGTGCAACCATTCATGAAGGGAACTTTGCTCCAGCCAATCAACCCTCTAAATAACTATGCATATTTCACCACCTATTCTTTTCGATTTTGGCGACTGAGACGCATCTGCTTGTCAACGATAAGCTTTCGGGCCAGGGAGTAGCCGGCGAATCCGACAGCGACGCCAACGACGATTCCTAGTGAGAATTAACACAGATCTCGTAGCTTCAATCTATGACGCTCGTACCAAGGGGGATCAGCTCAGGAGGAACCTTCCGGAGGTTGCGTAGTCGTTGCGAGATGGTATGGGCTGTCGTGCGAAAACGTCAGTTCCTGGTGCCTTTTCATGCCCCCTCCCCCGCCTAAACAAATCAATTGAATAGCCCACGGGGAGTAGAAGCTTTATCCACTATTCAAAAGTATCGGGCTCGATTTACATACCGCTCTGCTCTTCCTTCTGTGAACAAGGCATCATCAGTGCTGAATGTCATTGGGAGCAGATCTGAGACTTACCGGCATAGCCATGAACCTCCTCGTGGGCTGCATTCTGAAAGCACTAGTTGGTCGCATTCTGAGAGCGATACTTGGACGCATTGTAATTGTTTAGCCTGGGAATCTAGACCAGAGAGCTTCTTCTGTTGATTGAAGAGAAGGAGCTGTGGTACGATTTGGAACAAGTCCGTGCTCGCTCGTGCCGCGGCCGTAACCGAACGTTTATGGAACGACTTCACCACTCTTCTTCACCAATTGACCTGTCTACGAGACGCTGACTTCCTCCTCCACATACCACCTCTATCTTCAATCGCAAAGATGTCCGACGGAGAACGCGAGACTAAGCCCTTCAAGTTCGTGACTGGTAAAGCTCCCAGCTTCTCGATCCCCACCTCCCGAAAGTAAATGGCCTGATTGCTAACTTTTGCCTAGCTGGTACATTGACCCCCTCATATAGCTCGATGGAGCTCCATTGACCTTCGATATCACAGGCTTCGATGCCCGCTTCCCGAACCAGAACCAGACCAAGCATTGCTGGCAAAACTACGTCGATTATCACAAGTGTATCCTAGCTAAGGGCGAGGATTTCGCCCCATGCCGTCAAGTATGCTGAGCGCCATTGAATACACAATTGAATGGGTTCTGATGGATTTGCAGTTCTTCTTGGCCTACCGATCACTGTGCCCCAGCGCCTGGTGTGAGAGATGGGATGATCAGCGTGGTTAGTCTTATACTGGATATTGAATCGAAGCGAAGCTCACGGACTATACAGAGAAAGGAACCTTCCCAACACGTCTCGACCAGTAGAGGAATTTAGTGGCCAGCGAATATGGGAGCATATCGGGTGGCGAAGAAAGGAGCAGACAAGGGCTGTGTACCATACAAGTCATTGAGGCGAATTGATAGACGGGTGTCATGAAATGCTCGTGCATATTGTTGTGCTACTGTGTTGTGGGTATATAGGGGATTATCAAACGGATACTCGACTATGCTCCTTTCTCTGCTCTCAATCGGTCATATCGCAGCATGGCTCCAAGTAGCACCTGTGTTCCATTACCGCAATCTTCCGGACTGCAATATTCCGCCGGATTATGGCTGACTCCGTCTTTACAAGGTACAAATATCCTAACTTCATGTAAGTGCTTTCCTCTATACGTTGAAGGGATTACCTACATCGAAGTCGGCACACGTCGTGAGGTATAAACACTATCGTGTCCAGCACCAGAAGTCATTCTCTGTAATTGCGTACCGAAATTTGTACCAAGCATGTCTGCTGCACTAGCCTCAACACACTTTATGCAATCCTCGTGGAACTTAGTAGCAGGAGAATCAGTGTCTAGCTGCCATTCCACCGCGCAACCTCTTCCTTTTGTTCCTAGAGCGTTGAGTCCACTAGTATCCTCTCCATCCGCAATCTTCGAGAAATCTTCCTTGAGAGCTTCATCGAGACGCAATAGTCTTGAATCTTCTCTCGATCTTATGTCCAAAGAGAATTGGACGAATCCAGGGACGGTGTTCGTCGAACCTGGCTTCAAGGTCAAGATGCCTGTAGAAGCCAAACAACCGAGCTCGGAAGCTTTATTGTGACTATGCAGGATCAATTTTGCAGCTGTAAGCATAGCATCCGATCGATTCTTAAAGTCTGTAGTCCCAGTATGACAGTCTCTGCCCTTCACGGTAATGGTGAACCATTTGTAAGCCTGGACACCTTCCACAGCTCCAATCTTTCCACCTGAACTCTCCAAAATAGGTCCTTGCTCAATATGAAGCTCAAAGTGAGCACCAATGGGATTTGCTTTGTAATTGGCCTCCATGGCACCAAGATAGCCTATCCTGTCTAATTCAGATCTTAGAGTAGCTTTGCCACCGCCCACTTCAACTTGACTATAGGCTTTTTGGAGAGGCAATACTGCAGCCCAGACGCCAGATGACACCATAGAGATTGGGAAGCGAGCCCCTTCTTCGTTGGTCCAGTTAACCACTCCTGTGGGATATTCAGTTGAGATATCATGGTCGTTCATTGTCTTGAGAGCTTCAATGCCTGCATGAACTCCTAGAATACCATCATATCTTCCACCAGTCGGCTGGCGAGACGTCAAGAATAGATCCAAGCATTTGGTGGGAATGTACTGACCTGTGTATCAAGATGTGATCCTGCAAAGGTAGCTGGACCATCTCTTTTTCCAGGACGAACCGCAAAGATATTTCCTGCAGGCATAAGCTCAACTCTTTAACAGAAGCAGTCTGGGAAACTTACCCATAGCATCAACAGTAACCTTGCATCCCAATGACCGAGTCGTCTCAACAAACCAATCTCGTGCTTGCTTGTCCGCATCACTGAGCGTAAGACGAGACATGCCAATATCTGTTTCTTCTCTGGTACATATTCAGTGATTATTCCGAGGACTCATAACACAGACAGAGGGCTTTCAAAAGAGACCGAAGTCTCCAAGCTAGAGAAGGATATTACGAGCCACGCCACATAAAATTCACATAGAGTTCTAAAGCAATACATGATATTACACCAACACCCGTGCCATGTAATTTCCCTATGTCTGATTCTCCGTCCTAACTGTCCGAGAATTATATTCCACGTATAAGTGCAGACAGTACAATGATAAATGATTTCGCCATTAAGCGCACGCAAATTTAATGAGTGCATAAAACAGACGATAAGAATATTCTCACACTTACGGTCCCCATCTTTCCCCTTTACCCCACTCGCATGTAGTGTGTATATCCTTCCATAATCTCTCCCTGTTAATCTTCAGACCAGAGAACTGTTCATCCGACATCTCCGTAGTTCTTAAGCATCTCATTTGAGATATAGAAAACAATCTTATTTGTGGTCTAAGACAGAGCGTTGATTTTGGTGAAAGTTTTATGCTGGGTTGTAGCCGTGAGCGGCAGAACAGACGAAATGTTGGTGATAGCATGATTGCGAAAGGAGTTGTAAATGGTGTCTAAATTGGAGATGAGGGTTTGAAGTATGAAGATATATAGGTATGGTGTACGCGAATTGAGTTTTGTGTGTGGTGGTGATCCGGTATAGAAGGCTCTGGCTGTTTGCCCTCCCGATTGGACAAAAGTGGGGTCTTTACCTTGTTTGGCTTGCGTAGATTTAATGGCATAAAATGGAACATAACGTTTGCATATCACGCAGCCTCTCAAGAAGATATAGTGGTTGTCAGAAAACCCGGCTTGCCAGTTAAGCTTCATTCATTACAGTTTTATGCTATGACCGCCGATACAGAGTCTCCCAGGCCCAACTCCACCCATAACACCTCGCTTTATAAACACGAAATAGTGACCAAGAATAAATCTTTAAGCTTTAACTTTTCCTTTTCCTTTTCCCTTCCCTAGTACTTTAGCTTTGGCTTTACCTTTGCCTTTTGCAGGTGCAGGAGGAGGTGTTGGTTCTTTGACGATTTCCTCCTCAACCTCATCTTCTTCCATTTCTTCGATGTCGTCCTCCTTCCCCTCTTCATCTTCATCCTCATCACTGCTCATGAACTCGTCATCATCATCGAAGCCAAAAAAAGATTTGGACTTAGGTTTGATTTCTGGTTCCGATGGAGGCGTTGTATCTTTAGAACTTGTGCCAAGCATGACCTCATCCTCACTTCCAGAGTTGCCGGATCCTGAAGCACTGCCATGTGATGTTGCGAGTAGGTTGTCCTTGTAGTTTCCGGCCCTTATGGCAGCCAGAACGGCGTCTCTTGTCCTCTCGTTCGCTTCTTCCTTATCCTCAACCCACTTTCCATCGACTTTGCCTTTGTTTCCAGACCGGATCTCCTCTTCTCTACGTTCTGCAAGCTCCACGACCTGCTCCCAGCGCTTGCGTCGCTCATCCTTTTCCTTCTTGGCCATCTCAGGCTTAATGGCTAAATATTCAGCAAGAGCTTTCGCTTCGTTCACTGTTCTCAATCTGCGGCCATCCAAATTCCTGCTGGATCCATTGTCTTCACCCTGATTCCGCTTGCGCTTTGATGACATGCGGCCACCTGCCGCTCTAAGTTGAGATCCGAAGCCACCTTTACCACCGCAAAGTGGAACTGCGAGACGAAGGGACAGGAAGTCATCTTGTGGGCTGGCGAGTAAACCGGATATAGGTAATGTCGAAGCGATCGGTAGTTGTTTGTTAGAGATAGTAGTGAGGATTAGGCGATTGCTATGTGCTGGGAGGCGATCGTGAATGCGCTCTTGAAGTTGTGAGATGGGGGTATCGGCGGGGAGAGGAATCGCAAGGGTGGATGGTAGATTTAGTCCAGGGAAGGACGTGAGGAGTACGTTTATAGTTGGGGAAGCCATTACGGGTTGAATTCTGGACGTGCTGCTGTGACTGAGGGTGATAACTCAGGTTGTATCGTGAGTAATTATCAATGAGGTTCGAGAACGAGTGGCTAGAAGTCAGGCTAGCTTAATTTAGAGTTAGCGCATGATCGCAATCACCAGCCACATAAAATTTGTGGCTTGACCAAAGTGCTAAGCGAGCTTCCACAACGAATTTGAGAAATTATCGCGAACTTTCATCATCTTCCGTAACGACCAGAACGAGCACTCGACAACCGCCAAGATGTTTGTCAATCCCACAGCAACCCCTGCGCATGATATACTGACCGCTACAGGCTTATTCCCAAGGCAGACCGCAAGAAGATCCACGAGTACCTCTTCCGAGAGGGCGTCCTCGTCGCCAAGAAGGACTACAACCTGCCAAAGCACAACGACATTGACACCAAGAACCTCTACGTTGTTAAGGCCTGTCAATCTCTCACTTCCCGTGGCTATGTCAAGACCCAATTCAGCTGGCAATACTACTATTACACTCTCACTCCCGAGGGTCTCGACTACCTCCGTGAATGGCTTCATCTTCCAGCTGAGATCGTCCCTGCTACCCACATCAAGCAACAACGATCCCATGCTCCTCCTCGCGGTATGATGGGTGGTGATGGCGAGCGTGAGCGCAAGCCATTCGGTGGCCGTGGTGGACGTGGTGGTGACAGAGACCGTGGTGACCGTGAAGGAGGTTACCGCAGACGTGACGCTGGTGAGGGCAAGGAGGGTGCACCATCTGGAGAGTTTGCTCCTCAATTGTGAGTTTTTATGCCATGCATATTATAATGCGCAATTGCTAACATTATACTAGCCGTGGTGGATTTGGACGTGGACGTGGTGGAGCTGCTCCTCCTTCTTAGTTTGGCATTTCGTTCTGCTTGCTTTGCATCGACAGAAATACCTTTACATATTCTTGAGTGGTCGGCTGGACAGTAGCGCGTTTGGTCGAGGGTGAAAGAAATCGCCGGGGACGCATAGGTCGAGTTGGAAGTTGACACTTCAAAACTGTCAGATAGCAATACAAGCTTCTTCCATGGACTTTGTATTCTTAATTTCTTGTTGGTGAACTATAAAGTGACTCTTATTATACATGTTGCCTGAAATTCTCAAATCGGTCTGGTAAGTATGGTAGTTGATGCATTCTATGTAGTTTATATATGCATTCCGCAGATTGTGAAGCAACATGAAGTTAGACCAAGACCTATCTTAGAGGAAGAATGGAGGGGACATTAACCGATAAACCCTGTACTTACAGCCTCAGGCTTCAACATCTCAATTGATTGAACTCGATCAATTTTAATTCAAGTAATTAATGTTAATTCATGATTAAGGTTAGATGCGTTAGGCCTATAGTTCAGGGTTCGAGCTTGTTTAGGAGTCTAGGGCTTCCCTAAGGGCGTGTTTTTCTATGCTTTTTATCTCTTGATTCTTCCAAATACTTTACCTAACCTACAAGTTACCTTCTTGCCCTCAACTATTCGACTTCGGAATGGGAGACAGCCTGGGACGAAGCAAAAGAATAATAGCACAGCCCAGTTAAAAATGCCTATTACAACAAGAACAGATTTTCGAGGGAAACTACCCCAATAGCAAAACAGTCTAAACGTAGAGACAATGCCAAGAAGAAAAAGAGAGCGATCCAGGACTTGCAATTAACAACTAAACCTAACTACACCATAAATTCTCCCGCTCATCATTTAAGCCAGAATCCAAGGAACCATGGCAACCTGGCTCCTACAAGTCCCCACAGCCTGGAACCTACGAGAAATGCTCAACTATATCAAATTACCAAGCCTTCAATTGCACAAAATGAAATTCTGAATATGCTTTGCATACTGGCCTCGATAAACACATCTGGAGATACAGCACCTCAATAAATAGATGATTAGGTTGACATGTGTGGTTCTATTTGCGGACATTCTGCAGCAGAGAGTGCGGCTGAAACTGGAGCTGGCAGTTGCAGATGTTGGCAGAGGTTATACTGGTGTTGGCAACAAATCACTTGGTGATTATTTTTCACCAATCGTCCGGATTCTCAATTTCGTCTTCCGATCCTATGGGATATATATTTTCCACCTAGTCATGTAGTTAGCTACCTATAGTAGCTGTACCCGAAAACGTGATTTAGCAAATACCAGTTTATTCAAGGATATTTCCTGCATTTGCGCTGGTGAAAGAGTTGCAACCCAATACAACATTCCCCATCCGCTAATCAATATGTGTTTTACGATATTTGCGCTTGGAGATAAGATGCTAACAAAGATGAGATGGAATGTATCTTATGGCCATCAACTGGATAGATAGCATATTCCTTAGTGAGATTTTCCCCTGCAGCAGACTCTATTGCAACATTTCTAGAGTCCTTGGAAGAGGAGGTGGGTTGAGAAGCCATAGTGAGGATGGTCGGACTTTCTCAGCTCTTTGAATTTGGAGAGACAATCAATGTACTAGGTATGTTCTGGTATCAGCTAAAGCCGTGGGCACCATGAGGCGGTGGCACATGTTGTGTAGACGCGTGCCACTAGGCAGCGAGAAAAGTCCTCAGTAAAGTGGAGAGTGTCTTTCGTGCATGCAGGGCACCTGTTTGAAAGCCCAGATGACCTCTGCGGGCTGTCGGGGCGTAAATAGGCTCGTTGATTGGGTCCGTCTGTGGCTGTGGCTGTGGGCGGGCCTCTATGGCGGAGAAGAAAATGGCCGGTTTTGGCACGTCCATGAACAAAGAACTCTGCAACTTTCCACAAAAAGAAATCAATCACTATAATTCCTTTCTCGCCCAGCTCTTTGAGCTGGTTTTGATTAATATAAAGAAGCGTGAACCAATTTAAACTTCGATCAATAAGTGCTACTAACCAAAATACTCGCCGAAATCGGTCACGTTTTCCTCCGTCGTAGGTAGAGAGGCGGGCGTCGCCAAGGCCGGCACGAAAAGGTCGGTGACATGAAAGTCCCTCGTCCCTGCAGTGTTTGTACCGGAAGCAAGGTGCTGCTCCGCAACGTCATCGATCGAGACAAGGTCTCGAGTAAAACCGGGGAAAGGTCCAATTGAAGCTCTATCAGAAGTCCGATGCAGCTCCTGCATATTTTTCCACTCTGGAGGCTTTTCGTATGCACTCTTGGGCAAAATCTTGGACCATTAGCTTGGAGAGATCTCCAAGCCTTTCCTCGTTTGGTGGGGTAGACCCCTCGCTCTTGCCGTAGCGGGGAGAGATCGTTTCGTTCTATCCCATCAGAACAGGGAAGATAAGGTAGGAGCGATGCCGCCGAGCTATCGACGCAGAGGGGTATTACTTAAACCCTTGGAGCTTCCTTCTTGTCGACAATTTGGTCTCCATTTCCACCTGCAGAAACTCACCAAAACGTTGAACCCAAAACAATTAACTCCCAATAGCCCACAAGCAAGATGTCTCTGCCCAAGGGCAAGTACTCCCTTTCACTTGCTGTTTCCGGGCCTGTGTGGGCTGTGTCCATGGGCTGTGTCCATTCCGTACACAAAGATCCCAAACTACAGGCATATGCTTCAGTTCCTCCCAAATTTGTTGAGAATGAGTTACTGACTTCGAGGTCTGACAGAAATGAAGGCCTTGAAGTATTCTACCCCGCTTTTCTCTATCCCAATAGATTTACGGTGTGCAGGCAGGAGCACACCTTACCCTCGTCCGTGCAGAAATAATGATCAATTGAGCTAGTTCGACGCGAGTGGACTTGCAACTGATTAGCCCAACAGGTACACAAAGCCGGAGGAATATTCAGTCGTCACGGTACCTCTTCCAAAGATGAGAGACAATGACGTCCTCATTGTACGTACTTTCCAGCTTCTCTATCCTCAACCTAGGTCCAGCAGTCTGCGAGGAAACTCGTGTATCGTTTCTAATAAAAAAAATTCAATTCTAACTCGTTGGAACAGAAAGTCAAGGCTTGTGGCGTTTGTGGTAGGTCATAGCCGGATGCTGTTGGCGATCAAAGGATTTCGACTGCTAAACAATATAACATGCACCGATATCCATATTCATGAAGGCCAATTTATTGCAAAGGTTTGTAGCAGCTCTTATATATATATCCCACAGCCCGATCCCTCCCCTCCACTATCTTCCTCGATCTCTGATTGGCTACACTTGGCATGACCGCATACCTTGATGGCGCTTCTCCACATCCTGTTGAGCTAACGCCCCCCTGATGAATAACATGCTGACTTAGTATCCTAGTTTCCACTCATTCCTGGTATGTCGCTTGTTTTTGCCCCATGCTGCATGATAAGCTGCTCCCCTCTCCTTAGTACCTCGACAGCAGCGAACCCAAGTGGATAAGCATCCTTGTAACTATACCTACCTTGGCATGGATAGATGTTGGAATTCATACACTGAGGGTTGATTACCGGCGAAACTCATAAGCTGGCAAAGCATCATGAATTTAAGTGTTACCTCGGGCATAAGTTTGAAGCCTTAGATGAAGTCGCTCAGTTCTCTTTGCTACCTTCTCTCATCTTATAGATATCTCAGCTATGCTGTAGATTGAATGCTGACTTCATTTTAGGACACGAAACTGTTGGTGTTGTCGTATGTTGATTCCTAATCAGTCAGTCGACGGGAAGTAGTGCCTAATGTTACTTCAGGCTGCCATTGGAAAAGATGTCAAGGGCTTCAAGGTTGGAGAACGTGTCTGCGCAGAGTCTGTACTCCATTCTCAGGCTCGCAGATGTCAACTGATGTCTTTCCAGCAACTCCGAATTGTGCAATGAGTGCTTTTACTGCCGTCGAGGACAACTTCTACTTTGCGAGCACTTTGAGGCACACGGTGTCACCATGGGTAATATCACATAATATTGAATTCCATCTCTTGTGCTAACGATCAACAGACGGAGGCTTCGCCGAATACTGCGCTTACCCAGCTGGAAAGGTTTTCAAGCTCCACAACCTCTCTGATGTTGATGCCACTCTCCTCGAGCCAGCTTCGTGCGCTGCACACGGCCTTGATAAGATCGCCCCTAAACTTGGTTCATCCGTTCTTATGTTCGGCGCCGGCCCGACTGGCTTGGTTCTTTCCCAAATGCTGAGACAGGTCAGTAACGCACATTTGCTTTCGCCCTAACGAAGAGAGGAATATATTCTGTTCATAAACTCTATCACACTATCCACATGCCACTGACGCTTTCTAGAACGGCGGTTGTCATGTCGTCGTCGCCGCTCCTCAAGGTCTAAAGATGGAGCTGGCTAAGAAGCTTGGTGCAGCTGATGTAAGCTACCTTTGTTGTCGAACCGAACTCCTGAGCTAAGCGAGACAGGTTTATGTCGAGCTTTCACGAGAGAACCCGGAGGCCCAATTTGAGAAACTCAAGGCTGACAATCCATACGGCTTTGAGTACGTCCATTCTGTCTAGCATATTATGCTTATCGATATGGTTACTAATAGTATGGACTGTAGTATTGTCGTCGAGGCGACTGGGTCACCAAAGATTCTCGAAGATGCGATCAATTATGTCCGACGTGGTGGAAAGCTTGTGTAAGTTGACTCGAGACGCGCATAACTAGACAATTACTGACTTTGCGGCTTTCCAGCGTATACGGGAAGTGTTCGGTGCATTTACCTATAATTACGTGACTAATATCGATTTTAGGAGTCTACTCATCCTCCGCCAAGGTTTCCTGGCCACCCAGCAAGATTTTTGGAGACGAGATCACTATCCTTGGATCGTTCTCCGAGACCTACATGTTCCGTAAGTGACTATCTCCTTTTCGCGCTTGGAAAGGATATATATCATTGACAATTTCTAGCCGCTGCTCTTGACTACCTTGACTCGGGCAAAGTTAAGGTGGAGGGAATTGTCAATAAGACCTATAAGCTTGAGCAATGGGGTGAGTGTTTGGAGGCTATGAAAAATAAGAGTGCTATTAAGGCTGCTATTGTCTTCGACTAAACTTTGACACCGAATGCTACGATACTTCCTTTCGACTTGAGAGCGGAATGTAGAAAGCTAGAGAATTGCTAGAGAATCGCTAGAGAGAATCGCTAGATGCGTCAAGTAGAAGAGACGAAACCCACGTGGTTTCAATACTGATTCAATTCGTGCTTTGCGTGATGTAGTTGTGTACCATTCCGATTTCCCCCAGAGGTAGTGACTACACCCAAGATTGGTCGCATTGAACACAAGCAGAGGCTGTATTTTATCCAGGACGTCAAATTCTGCAAGGATTGAGTCATAGTCAGCAAGACAGCACTGTGGTTTTTACTTTCAAAGCTGTCATCGGACATAAACCTCCCTGTATATGTCTAATCCTTGATTAACATCTATCAAAGCAACATCTGCCTTTGATAGATGTCCAGACTTTTGGCTATAATGTGCTCTGTACCTCGAGAAGGTATTACCGAGACAACATTAATCCCTACTCTGAGAATGGGTAACTCCATAAACAATTGCTTCACAAAGGAACGTTGGTGTGTGCAACTCGGAAACACACTTCCATTACTCTTCAAAACTATGGAAGCGGGCATGCGCTGGCATTGCAAATGCAGGCATGACAGCACCGCACTCATCGCATTTCTCCTGGCCTTGGTCTTCGTCCTCATCATCTTCCCATGCCCCTTGTTCGTCGACCGTGGTCTGCGTAGGTTGTATGATGTCCTCTGAGCCAGTCATAATGACTTCCAAAGCTTCATTTCCAGCACTTGGATCAGTTTGGATGTCATTATGTGACTCGTCGTTCTCGGTCGTTGTAGGCGGGTCTGGTGGAACATCTCTATCGTCGACCTTCCACTCTTTTAGTACTTCCTCTTGCCTCTTGAACATTCGTCCAATGTCTCGTCCTCCACCTCCACCTTTTCCGTCTTCACTTGCTGTTTCTACCAGGTTCGTGACTCCTATATTGACCAAGCTCAGGTTCCAACCCTTTGGAGATGGGTGGAGCTTCCGAAACATAGGAAGCAAGGTTTCCTGAATAAGTTTCTCGACAATGGACTCAGATTCGTCCTTCAGACTGAAGACAAAATTTGGTAGAGGGCCAGACCTATATATTCTATTGAAGCTTCTACTCCTGGTACCATCAGCGTTCAAAGGTGGGCGTGGTCTCGTCGAAAGACGGACAGTCTTAGGATACGCTATCCAGCGCTTTCTGATCACTGAATTGGGATCATCATCATCTTCCAGGAGATCTATGTGCATCCTTTTGAGAAGGCTGGTCGCAAGGATTCGAAGTTCCTTGAGAACCTGAGGCATGGTATCCAGACGAATGTAGGAATCCTCAATGCTGATCTGACTTGGGATTTTCTTTGCTTGCTGAACCTCTGTATCATCAACACCGTTTATCAGATTCCAAGCCTTGCCTCCAATGCCACGCTCTGCACCAGGACCACCTAGGATTTTCTCGAGGAGTTCTGGCCCCATTCCGGGAAATAGACGAACATCGCGAACAGTCACAGATTCTTTTGTCCCACCGTAAATCAAGCCAATCTCAAAGTCAGCAGGCCGCGAGAGCACGTGGTTCCGAATTCGATGCGACATTTTGAAGCCGATTCCAGGGATCTTACCAATGTCATGGCTATCGACAAAGGCTATGACGTTGCTTTCCATACCATTCTTAGCATCTTCTTCCAAAATAGTGTACGGTGGAAGAAGCGTGGTTTGACCCTTGGGCTTATTCAGGTTTCCAACAAGTTTGCTAAGAATTTTATTGGTTGAAACCCCTACCGTGGAGGTGTAGCCCTTCTCTTCCTCCAGGGCGCATCTGAGATGTTGTGCTAGATGAGATCCGAGTATCAAGCGTGTCAGAAGGTTATCTTCGGCCGACGGAATGGCCGAGGACGTCATCGGTGGGTACGAATGTCCTGCTATTCTTGTCGCATCGAATGAGAAGCCGATGGTTGGGTCGTCCTTTTTTAATTGGAAGAAAGAGTGCTCAAGATCGTGAGGGTTAAGCAGATTTTGGTTGAAGTCCACGAGTCCGGTAATATCCATCCACACCTCATCAAAACCCAGTCTTTCTACCTTCCCGCTCCAGGTAAACGCTTCAAGAAACTTACACAGTGCTTTCGAAACATCGCGAAACCGTCCTAACTCTTCACCAAGAACGATCACGATATCAGGAACAATCTTCTTGGCCTCAGACACAAGCTGCAATTTGTGGAGACCCCTACGACGGGCTTCGTAGTTACACGTGACGATTATTTGCTTCTTGTCTAAATTAGAGTTGGTGTGGTAAAGTATGATGGATTATGAATGTTATTACCTGTTGCACAGCCTGAGAGAAGTCAGCTTAAGTCCAAATCTACCCCAAATTGAAGTCTTAGTGTTGACTTACCAAGGGAAGTGACCGTAGTGCAGGGTTCTCATTCTCGAAAACGGAAGCATAGAAACAGTCGTAGTCGAAGTGGATGACTACCCTGCCATCTTGCCTGGCTCGCATTCTAGAGGGGGCTTACGCAAGGGGTTCGCGTCCGCATGCTCGCGGCAGGCAGATTATTCAGTGAGCTGAGAACACTCAGCGTTGGAGAGGCGAAGTGTTGAGAGCAATAAGCCAGGATTGACGTCTAAACTTTCGCAAACAACACGGAACAGTGAGGTCGTGTTCGCGTTTCGATATAGTGTCGGGTTGATGATGTGGACTCGGGTCTAAAAATGGCAAGCGCAGGAGCGAATGGAGGCCTCGCCAGGCCCTCGCGAGTTAACCTTAAAGTTCGCCTTACTCGTTAGGCTCTGGAGCTAAAAGAGGATCTCGGTCGGATCGGCGCACCCCCCAATGTCGAGAATCTGGCGCCGATTTCCTCCCTTCTTCTTCTTCTTCTTCCTCCTCCTCCTTTCCCTCCCGTCATGGATATCCGCCGCTGCATCGTCATCTACGTCTAGTGCGCCTTTCTTTCCGCCGGCTCTGCGTCATCCAAGCATCTTTGTCGTGCTCCAACACTCCTTTCGTCTCATCTCACTCGCTCCAAGTCCTCACGCCCACGTCCCGCCTCTTCCCAGTTCCTCCCAGATAAGCTCTGAGCTCTTCTACCTATCACGCTCAGATCTGTCCGCCACATGATCGCCGCGGTGTCGAGGAGTGTTCTGTGGCTCTTTTCTTAGTTTTCGGCGCTGCGAGTGGCCCAACGGCGCGAGGCGTCAAAAAATAGTCGCTGACCCCGTCTCTGCCACATCAGGTCGCAGGCTGCATGGTTCCGTTTGGCATCGGTCTGAACGCACTCGTACTGCAGCAGGGGGCGTCGCCCGAAATAGGCGCCTAATTATGGATGTGGCGTGCAGGTGCGGATGCGGATTGGGGCATCAGACCAGCATCCCAAGACTCCCCAACCATCCTCGACCTATCACCAAGTGTGACCTCGCCCGCATAGGGCCAGCCTACCCCAGCGCTTCAAGAAGCCACTGTCACCAACAAAATCATAAATACCTCGACGCAGGTATTTTGCTCGCTTTCTGGGGTTCTTCCCGTCCACTGTTTCTTGAAATACCCGTCACACCGCGCCTAAATTGTTTCCAGCTCGCGCATTGTCATCTCATCACCTGCATTAGATCATTTCTGGCGATTCCCCCACCAGTGCCACAAGGCTGTCCGCTGCCGTCCATCAAAAGCTTCATAATACTTAAGCGGAGGCTGGTCTCTTAATTGTCCTCTCCACAACTCTATTGTCTTAATCCATTCCACTGCTTCATATCTCGTCATCATCAAGCGTGGATCATCCGGGGTCGAGACATAATCGGAACACACCGACGACCCTCGGACCTCGACGACGATAAGGTAAAACACTTGCCAGATCGCTGGATCTTGGCTCTCGATGATGCTTGCTCCTGTCAGGACGTGCTCATCAGTCATCATGTCGTTCAATCCGTCACAATCATCATCCCCTCCCAAGCGGCCACGGCTGTCACTCCAGATCAAGACGCCAGCCACACCTCAGGTTCTGGGGAAGTCCGTGACAGCATTGAAGGCAGACATTGACCCTTCATCACCTACAGCGTTCAACACATTATCGAATGCATATGCCGCGGCCATTGAGAATTCGTCCCCGAAGACTGCAAGACCGTTATCCGCCAGCAGGACGGGAAAGCCTACATGCTTACGACTCGAGACCACGAATGTCAGCAGCGCCGATAAGGACTATGTCCATCCATCTTTACGAACACAGACACCAGGACCATTCTCAATTACATATCCCGACACTCCAACATCCGCATTCCCTACGTCCACCACGGCCCAGCCAGAAACCGAAGGTGGATTGAAGCCTATCGCAACCGCAACCGCAACCTCGTTCACATTTACACCACCACAATCTGCTGGTTCCGATCAGTCTGGACCTCGAGTCTTTACGTTCGCTTCAAATGTACCCAACAAGTCTTCTCCCAGCACACCGCGGACACCAAGAAGGCGAATGACAATTGGTAGCCAATACCAAGCGGCGCCGTATACACATCCTCGAAGCCTTCACAGCATCCTCCGAAACTCTCCACTTCCTCCACGCACCACAGCAACACCGGCCACTCCAAGTCGCATGTCGATGCGTTTAGCAAACCGAGCAGCGAAGAAAGTTGGCTATAATGATCCTCTAACGCAAACGATCACCACAAATAAATATGTAAAATCACATATCGACCTCCTTGCTGAAGAATCGCCATACTCAGCCACAGACCCAGAAGCCGAGAAATTAGGGTCACTGGACCTGACGATGGCATATACCGGGGACGAGACGAGAGATGGAGGACAAACCCCTGGCCCATTCGAGGAAATGCGCCGTAGGATGGCAGAAAGCGAGCTTGAAACTCCCGGTTCAAGAAAACGTAAGCGGAAAGAGAAGAAACGGAGATGGGAATGGACCATCACCAATGCCGAAACAGATGATGAAGAGGAGAGATCGCCAGCAAGAAGGACACCCTTGACAGCTGTAATGCTAGAGGAGACGCCTATCACGGCGATTCGAAGAGGGGCTTCAGTATCGGAAGACTCAGAAATGTCAGAAGCAGAGGAAAGATATGTGGCGTCAGTCTCTGAGGACTCTGAGATGTCTGAAAGGGAAGAGTGGGGTGGGTCTGTTAGGTCGGATCCGGAAAGGGGAGTGGGAGCGAGGGCGCAGTCGCTGTAAATGATAAATGATAGTGTGTATATGCAACGGGACAGGATTCCCGCAATAAAAGTTTGAGGCTGCCTCACGGCACGATCTTTGTATCCTCGCTTGAACCTTGACTAGTGAGAACTGATAGTGTGTGCCAGACTTTTGGTAGATAGGTACGGGTTTAAAGAGCCGAGGGATTGATGCTTCACCTGAGTCTTCTCAATTTAGAAAGAGAAGGAGAAAATTCATGTTTCTCCACAAGAATAAAATTAGACGCCGGTGAAGAAGCGTAAAAACAAAATGTTACTGTTGGCTCGCAGTCAGGTCCGGGTTTGATTTGAACGGTTGTGAGCTTCTGACTCGGGGAATGCTATACCATAGGGATCTTCTTTTTGGATATGCTATGTACTTTGAACTGCTAACTCAGGATCACAATCGCTTTATCGAGCTATATTAGCTGCTGGAATATTGCTCGGAAGTACCTAGAACAAAAGTGGATATCGAAATAGGGGTTCACGTGACAGCCTCTTACGTTACACCAGTGCAACAGAGCTTAGCTCTAATACTTGTACAGCCATTCAGGAAATAGGCGTCAACAGCACGGAAAGCGAACCGAACTTCGTGTAAGCCAGGCCTAGAGTTGCCGTGTGATGATCTGAACAGATGAGACAAAATAGTTCTACTATCCTCGCTTACAGTAAGGTGAATGTTTGCTTCCTATTTCGGACGATCGTTCAGATGACCCAATCACGAGTGAACAATGACGAGCCTCACCAGGACAGAGTCACACAAGGCTCAAGCTCCCTCGTCCGAACCATCGCTATGCTCATACATTCATCCACGCATCCAATTACTTCATGCTTCACTTCACCCTCGCCCCGTGAGTCAGCATTTAGCCCCCAATATTGACTGTACGCCAAGGCCTCCACTGGTCACCTGCAGCCACCTGCGCAGCCTCATCTCACAGTAGCTTTGTCCTTTCAGAGCCCAAAGCAGAAAGAAATTTACGAGAATAAGTCTTGGCTAAGACACTGTGAGTGACGGCGGCGGTGAGACCGTTGAGTAAATAGGCAACGTCTCCCGGCCCCCATCCATAGAACTATTTGCACTAACAATTTCCAGCACTCCTGCAATACGACTTCCCGTTTTAATTCCCATGGTCTAGCCTCACAAAGGCGCAGTTGTCACGATGCAATCCGCAGATGACATCGAGAATCAGTACGACAAGGTGACGCTTGACTCGGATAATCCCAATGATCCCCTGCTCCCAAGATCAGGCCGGTCTTCGGCCAGGGGCGCGCAGCCCTTGCGCAGATCGCTTGAAGTGATTGAGCTTGACGATATCCCGCCTATCATTAAGTCCAACAATGGAAATGTCTTCTGGGCCGACGAAAAATGCGGAAGAAGAGTGGGCTTGACGGCCACTGAAGCGCGACTTTTCTTGAAATTGCTCCAGACTGATGAACCAGAAAACTACAATTACGATGAGTTCAAGGCCATGTTTGACGATTTTGGTAGGGAGCAGAAGAGGTTGGAGGATTTGGTTCATGCCGTCAAATGGTGGAATATCCCCATGTATCATCAGAAAGCCATCTGGAATGCGAGAATCCAGTGGTTGAAGAGGATGGACGAGCCTCGACTGTGGCTCCTCTATCTAATGGCAAGAAGGCGCAGAATCTTAAAGAAAGCTACTGAGAAAGTGTTGTGCAGACTTCGAGAAAAACGACGTGCTCGCATGGCTCTCCAAGAATCTCCCACGCGAGGCCGACAACCTAAGACAGAGACAGTAAACAAGGAAAACCAACGGCCGACCCGGACAGTCATGATCAACGATGAAACTCAAACTTCAGATCTCCAGCTCGATATCCCAACCCCACCAGTCAAGCAAGGTCCTCGTGCCAGCTTTGTTAGTGAGACCAGTCAAACTTCAGATGTTAAGCTCGGTGTCATTCAACGCATTCGAGATAGTTTGAGCGAATCCAGACATCGGGAAAGCCACCAGGGCTCTGGATCCAGGCATGGACACAGCCGCTCTTCTCATGGTCATTGCCCTGTCTTTGAGGACCGCATTGAGGCAACAAGAGAACACATCAAGCACCAAGTTGAGATTATCATGCCTGAGCAGAAGCCATATATCGTGATTGGATGGTTCGTTCGAACAGCTAGTGACCCTCACGAGCGGATCTTGCAATTCGATAAGCCGGAGGAGCTGTTCAAATCCATGAGGAAAGGTGAGAGAAGTGTCAGAGGATACCGTAGGTTCCTCTCGCTGCGAGGTTTGAGAGGATTTGGCCTGTATAAGGTATGTTCCCTAATTCATCAAAAATTCACCACCTAACCTAATTCTCAGTGCGATATCTCTCGTGGCGCTCATATTCCTCTGAATCTCAACGCATCTCAAGAAGCAGTTCTGTCACAGCTGTACCTAGCATATCAAGCTTCCTATCGACACGAGGATGATGATGTTGCCCGTGCTTGGCAGGGATGGGTGCACAAGAATCTCAACGATGGCAAGGACAATCCTCTGGAAGGTCGATATTCCTTGCAGTTGATATATGATTGGTCGAGCTATCGTCTAAGCACTGTCGTTGCTTTGCCTTTACTGCTTTCACTAGCCATTGGCTTCTGGTACATGAACGGTCAGGGAGACGTTGTAACTGCTTGGACTTTGGCGCTTTACATTGTGACTGCTGCTGCTGGTAAGTTTCTGTCCCTTTGCTTCATTTTGGGTTACTTACTGATTGCTGCAGCACTTATTGCTTTGATGGCTATTATTGGCAGCTTGAAGGATATTTAAAGGATAACTCTAGTGGTTTTCATCAGCATCGTCTCCGGTTTTGGATGCCGTGTGCAGTGGGTCGAGATACTAATTAGCTTGCACTAATATTGATTGGCATTGGTATGTGGAGTATGCGGACATTGAGCATTGATAGGGAGCGGATACCCTTTTGTTGGTAGCATTGCACACATTCCCTGCTAGGGAAAAAAGGATCATAAGGACAAAAATGGGATAGAGAAATACCTATAGCTAGATATAGCTATTACAATAGAATGAAAAAAGTTTAATCGACGCTTCTCTCATCTTCCTTGTTTGTGCACAGGGGTCTATTATTGTGACTGAGTCCAAGGCTGGAGTTCTGAGCTCGGCATCAACATTTTAAACCCACCAAGAAGCACAATGTCAGGCAGCTTTGTCAGACATTTACTCACCCATGATTTCATCCTATCTTCTTCCATCCAAAATCATCACCTCAAGCCTCGCCCCAAACCTTCTTCCCGAGCATCCACGTCTCCCTCACATCTCCACCCTCACCAAGCACAACGAAATCTCCCCTCCGTCCCACCTCCAACATTCCCCTATCACTCAGCCCCGCAGCCTCCGCCACATTCTCCGTCACACATCTAACCGCTTCTTCGATCCCAATCTCCGCCCAAGCCATCAGGTTCCTCACGCATTCATCTAGACCAATACACGTGCCGATCAGGGTGGTGGTGTTGAGGATCGTTACTTTGTTGCCGGTTTTTTGCTGTTGAAAGGGAATTTGTGCGTGTCCGGGATAGATGCCATCTGGGAGACCGGAAAGCTCGATCGAATCAGTTATTAGGATGCAGTGGGATGGAGAGGAGCGGTAGGCGAGGGATACGACGTTGGGGTGGAGGTGGATGCTGTCGGCTATTAGGGAGAAATAGGGGGGTGTGGGGGAGGAGAGAAGTCCTACTGTAGTGTTCAGATTTTTGACGTCTCGTGTGGAATCAAGCAATGGTGGATGAAAGTGGGTGAGTACGTACCAGGTAGTCCAGGCTCGCGGTGATGCAAAGGATTCATGGCGTTGAATGTATGCGTAATCAGATTCGCACCGGCTTTCATGCCCTCAATTCCCTGCTCGATATTCGCGGCACTATGTCCCATTGAAACTCTCACTCCGTACTCGTTTCTCAATTTCTTGATATGTTCCAACGCACCAGGTAGCTCAGGTGCAAGAGTACAAACTCTAATACTCTCTTTCAAATTCTTCTCCCCGTAAACATCTTCCAGCGATGCAGCAGACGGGATGAACATATTACTTGCATCATGTGCTCCTTTCTTACTCGGTGCCAAGAAAGGTCCTTCGACATGTGCTCCTAACACACTCGCCGCGCCTTCTTCTTCTCTCGGTGCAAGGTAAGGCAAGACTTGCTTAAAGACGTCAGAGGAGACTGTTGGGACAGTGGGGAAGAATCCCGTGACGCCCGTTTTTGGGAGGTAGCGAGCGAGTTTCTGGACACCTGCTGTGTAGATCTCGGGCGTCTTAGTGTGAGCGAAGTGGAAGCCGAGGGCGCCGTTTATCTGAAGCTCGATGAAGCCAGGGGAGATAATGGCGTTTTTGAGATCGATGGTTTGGGTGTTGGGTGGGAGTGGCGTGTTGGGGATTATGAGGCCGGAGGAGGAGATGGTTAGGGGTTGGGAGATGAGTTCCCCGTGGATGCATTGGCGGCAGTTGATGAATTGGGTCGCCATTTTTGAAGTTTGGGTATGTATATAGGTTCTGAGTTCTATCAGAGATAGCTTTTGAAAGGTATCTAATCAATGGGTGGCCTAGCCAATGGAAGCTCTAGAAAAGCTTGATGTACAGTACAGTACAGCAAATGATGATAGGAAGAGGGGTAAATGAGGGGCTATGATCTTCGAAAAAACAGATTGAAGAGAGCTGTCTAGAAACGAAAGAGAGAAAAGGTCATAATGGAAAAAATTGGGAACATCAACATTGCCTTATAATCAGCCAAAGGAACGTTACTCAGGAAGGCCCGCATTCAACACGTGGAATGCAGTCTGGCCGATGCTACTACCCCACTATTGTATGCGACAGGGGTAGCTCGCTTCCCTGAAGTAGATCGCAGGGGTAGGTGTGGGAGACAGGAAATAGGGGTCCAGCTCTCCCTCAGCATCTGGGATCCAAAAATTCTTGGGAGAGTGGAAATGTTATTTGATAGTATTTTGCACAGCGGCAGACTGTCTTAAATAGTTCCGTCTCACAGTGTGTTGCCTTGCAGATCTCGATTTGTGCCACTATTCCCAGCCACACACGCGGCGCGCGCAGCTCTCCCGTCCTAATGACATCACATTCGAGCTTGGCTTGCAAGCTTGGAATGAATACCACTTTTCCTCTTTCGCACAGGTTCTTTCCTTAATTCTTTAAACGTTCCTTGACCTTCTCGCAGTTCATGAGTTTCAGATTTATTGGTACCGGTCGAAGCTGCTTGCTTTGCAAGGCTGATCGAGACTAGACACAGCCGTAAGACATCCACAGGCCTAAAACCAACACAAAATCTTCAAGATGGCTTCCAACTTGAACAAGAAAGCCCCAGGTGGGCATTATTCCGGTAAAAATCCCGTTCCCAACATTCAAAAGTTCGTCGAAAGCCTCGATGCCGAAAAGAAGGAACGGGACAGGAAGATCAACGAGCAAATGAAGAATAAGAATACCAGTGAGGCAGTCGACCATGTGAATGGCCAACAAGCTGGGGTACCTGGAAGCAGGAAACAGGTCACGGATCCTGTAACAGGAAGAGAGGTCACAATCGAAGATGTCAATAAAGACTTTATGAAGTCTGTTGAAAATCCACAGGTAAAGATATACTACACTCATCATTATATCTGAAGCTCAACTTTAATAGCTGTCTGTACCGAATGCGAACATTGGCAAGGAGACGACAGCAAAGACTGAGCCTACACAATCTGGCGAGGAGTATAGGAGAAATCAAGACATCACGGCACCTCCTGACCCCGTCGAGCCTGGCAGCACGAGCGATGTCCCCATTCATGGGGAAAAGACGAACATCCTCTTTCACCCTACACCATCAGTTTCTTTCGAACCAATGTATGAGATATTCGAGAAGAAGACAACAATATTAGCTGGTGGTATCCTCGTAGCTATTGTGGTTCTTGGGAAAATGTTTGGAGGAGCAGTCTATGGACTTGTCCCTCTAGGCATGTGCGTTGCCTCCGGTGTCTTCTTATGGATGAAAGAAGTGATTCGCTCTGGGAGAGAACTGGAGTGGGAGGCTGAAAAAAGCCGCGGACAGACTGTATGTTTTCGTTCACTTTGATAAATAACCCTTAACTAATGCAACCAGGCCACTGCAAATCTCATTCCCGAATCCGTGGAATGGATGAATACCTTTTTAGGCGTCATGTGGGGCCTCATTGATCCAGAAATGTTCGCAGCGGTTGCAGATACTCTCGAAGATGTTATGCAGGCTTCAGTCCCTGGAGTAATCGAGAATGTCCGAGTCGCTGAGATCAATCAAGGAAATAATCCTTTCCGAATCCTAAGCTTGCGTGCTCTTCCTGATGGGCATGTAAAAGAACTTAAGGATGATATTCACAAGCAAAATGAGAAGAATAAGGATCCTCAAGAACTTGCGGCCGACGAAGAGGGGGGAGATTACTATAACCTCGAATGCTCATTTGCATATCATGCTAAACCCTCTAGTGGTAACACTTCTGAGAAAGCAAAGAACATGCACATGCAGCTAGTCTTCTATCTTGGTATTAAGGGACTTTTCGGAGTGTAAGCAACTATTATTGTCTCAACTAAGTCTTCATAATTAATTGCTAATAATCGTTTAGACCTATTCCCATTTTTGTTGAACTTCAGGGGTTAGTTGGGACTGTTCGCTTACGGATGCAAATGTCCCCTGAGCCCCCTTTTCTGAAAGCATTGACCTTCACACTGATGGGCGTGCCCAAAGTTCAAGCTGGCTGCGTTCCCATGATTGAAACCGGAATCAATATCCTCAATCTTCCTCTTATTTCTAATTTCGTCAATTATGCCATTGGTGGGTTACATTTTCTGGATCAGGTAGGAATATTCTACTAATAAATGATAGGCGCTGCGGCAAACGAATACGTAGCACCCAAATCCATGACCCTTGATATGGGCAAGTTGTTGCAAGGCGACGATATTCAAAAAGACACCGAGGCCATTGGTGTTCTTTGGATTAGAATTCACAGAGCCACTGGGCTCAGCAAGCAAGATCGTCGTGGGAGTAAGGGCGGTGGTAGCGATCCCTACATCACCGTCAGCTTCTCCAAATACGGCAAACCAATGTATTGCACTCGAGTCATTCAGGATGATCTGAACCCCGTTTGGGAGGAGACATGCGCTCTTCTCGTCACCCCGGACCTGATCAAGGTTGACGAACAGCTTTCCATGGAACTTTGGGACTCGGATCGATCAACTTCTGATGATATAGTGGGAAAGGTCGAGCTCTCAATGCAGAAAATGATTCAACATCCGGGCAAGATGTATCCACAGATTTCCAAACTCCGTGATATGGATGAAAATAGTAGCATGCCGGGCGAGCTTCACTGGGAAGTTGGATACTTTGGAAAGCCACAATTCAGACCAGCACTCAGAACCCATGGCAAGGATATCAATCTCCCTGCTCAGCTCAGGGACAACGAGGCATTGCAGGATGATAAGGGAACGTTGGATAATGCTACTGAAGATGCCGTTGTGCATACCCCGCCCGATCCCCTCTGGCCCAGCGGCATTTGCAGTGTTGTTGTTCACCAAATCGTCAACCTTGAACTTCAAAATATTAAAGGAAGTAATGGTAAGCGCAAAGGCAGGGAATACGAACCGGCTGCGCCAGCTGGTGAGAACAAAGATGAGGAGAGCAAGAAACTTCCAAGCGGCTACTGCATTATTCTGTTTAATGACGAGTTGGTAAGTCAATCTTCTCACTTATGAAGAGCTACAGCAGCTTTTACTCAGCGTACAATACTTACCTTTCTAGGTCTATCGAACAAGAACGAAAGTAGTCAGCAGCAAGCCGATCTTCAACGCAGGCACTGAACGTTTCATGCGAGATTGGCGCTCTGCAATAATCACCGTCGCAGTTCGTGATCAACGCATGAGACAGCATGATCCCATTTTAGGTGTGGTGCCTCTCAAGCTCTCCGATATTCTCCAAACTAGCTCTCAAGTAACAAGATGGTATCCGCTCGATGGTGGTATTGGTTTTGGGCGTATTAGAATCTCTCTCCTCTGGCGAAGTGTCGAGACACGTCTTCCACCCCAGCAATTAGGCTGGGACGTAGGAACTTTCGAATTCACATCCGACAAGATCCTTGCCATTGGCTATAACTCCGCCGCCAAGCTCAAGATGCGTACAGGCGGTAGCTCTGGTAGTATCAGCCGAGCGCAATGCAAGAAGACTGACGAAGGTGATGGTGTCTACTGGAACATTGCGAATCAAGATGGTAAGAACACTGTTCGTCTCCCAGTAAGATACCGGTACCGATCTCCCATCGTCTTCGAGTTCCACACAGCAGGTCACCGCCATGCAGATGCATATGGTATTATCTGGCTCCATCACCTTGAGGACAACAAGGAAGAAAACATCAGTATTCCGATCTGGAAGACGGACATGGGGATGAGACTAACACAAAATTACATCACGGAACAAAACTTTAAGGACATCCCTGACATTGCCATCGAGGAAATAGGACGGCTGCAATTCCGTGGTCGGTTTAAGGCTGGTACAGATGAGGACCACTCGAAATTCGTCACGGATGATGACTCAAGAGAAACCCAAGAAACCTGGGAAGCTTGCCATTCTGAAGGCGTCCGTGGCCGGATCGTCCATAAGGAGATACCACCTGCGGTGCAAGAGCTTCATGAACAATCTCTAACTCAGGGGAGAGATGTGCTTTCTCAAGCGGATGAGAAGGAGAAGCAGAAGTGGCTGTCGAAGGATGGTACGGATTGGAGTGGAGCGTTTGGCGAGGATCCAGCCCAGTATGCCGAACGTGGTGGTCCAAGGCGGATTAATGCTAACGGACCTAGCACGGCTGGGACTCGCGATGGTCCTCTTAACGAAGATATCATTGATGAAGATGATGACGACGAGGAAGACGAGGAAGATGAGGATGATGATTCGGATTCCTCGAGTGATTTGGGCATTCACGATGCTGCGAATGATAACGACTTTGCGGATGGGCAGACGAATGGTGATGAGGAAGGCCTAGCTAAGTCAAGCAGTTCGAGAAATCCGATGAAGCAGTATGCGGAGAACAAGAAAGGCCTACACCGAAAGCAGAGAGGGTTAATGCAGTGGAAGCCAATGAGAAATCTTCAGTTCGCGAAAGATGAAGCTAAGTTTGCGGTAAAGAGGACGCTGAAGAGGGGAAGTTTGCAAGGAAGACAACCAGATGTGGAGACGGAGACTTAGTCTTGTTATGTAGATATGATACCAGAATATTGCGATGTGTTTTCAACCATATTCAATTTGACACTGGCTGTATTTCTAGTGTGGATTAAATAAATCATCGAATGCTTGTCCAACGTACAAGAACGTAAATGCAACGCAGTGACCCATATTCACAAATCCATTCCTGATCCAAATCCCATTCACTCTGTACAGTACAGTCCCTGACTCCTGTATCTAGCCTTGCAAATGTCCCAGGATTAGAGAGTGTATAAGATTTCTTCAACGCACGAGCCGAAAATCAGATTCGGTGCTACAGGAGATAAGAGGAGCCAGGGAATGCTGTGAATTCAACGCTTCCCAATGTCCCCAATCAATGCATCCGTTCGTAAGTCGTTAGAGTTGCTTAATTCCAACACCATCGCAAAATTAAAATGCTAAACACATCGCTAAAAGTAACATGCTTGAATGCAAAGCACGAGTGATTCAAACCTTTCAGATAGAGCATGTGGCTTATGTCTGGGTCGCAGAATTATACCACTGGAAGGCAGGTCAGCAAATTCTCAAGGCTCCTAGCTTAGCAGAAGACGTTCGGTCGAGAACTCTACAGATCACTATACCCGTTGATAACCAGTAGCAGCAAGGAAAGAAAGAAAGAAAGAAAGAAATGAGGAGGATACTCAAATAAGACACATACCTTGTTCAAACGAAGCTGTTTCTCCCCAGGTCTCATCATATCCAACATCCGTCTTCCCCTCTCGTACCTCCGCCTATAACTGATTCCACACGTCCCACACACCTCCCTCGAGTCCGAATACCCTAGTTGCTCGCACATCGTGAACTTTCCACATTTCCCAGAGCAATAATTTAGATGCTTGGGAATGAAGGGTCGGAGATGATAGTGCAATTCGCAGTGGGCGGGGTAGTAGAGAACTGGACAGCAAAATTTGCAACCTTCAATTTTGGGGCAGGGGTGTGTGGACGAGGGCGAGCCGATATCCAACGGGTGCCGGTGCTGAGTGGGCGGAGAGAGGCGGTAGAGATAATTGCTAAAGGGTGTTAGTGAAATAAAGATGAATTACGTATGAAAGATAGGACACGAGCGAGAGTAAGAAGGGATGAGTCAAAAATGTTCAGAGTGAGAGTGAATTATGAAAAAGGAGCACATACTTAACCAAGCTAAGACAAGTAGCATCGATCGGGTTGAGGAAACTTATAATCTTGAGATGGATCTCAGCTGGGACAGCGAGAAAGGGAATCTTTTTCGAGAACTGCTTCCATGTCTCATCTTTGACTTCCTCTACCTCATCTTCTTGCATCTCGTGCTCCTCTCGTGATTGCGAAAATGACGCCGAGAGCGAGACGTCTTTCATTGTCGTATCGGTTTCTTGCGATAGATCTTTCATACTTATTTCTCTAGTAATAGCTTGAAGCGCAGCTGTAGTTGAGCTTGTGAACGACATGGTATTTTCTAAGTCCCAGAGACCGAGTTGGAGACATTGCGACGACATCGGAGATGAGGTTTTTGTTGTGTCTACTAGGAAGAACGAGTAAGTTTGAGACACGTATTTATCGATATTTGGTGGAAGGTGAATTTACTTGAGGTTTCGTGAGGTGGCTCCTCTCTAGGGGGTGAATTAACAATGAATGGTAGCCTGACGGGCTCGGGTCTGGGGCTGGAAGTGGTGGGTCTTTGTCCGTCCTGGGTGTCACAAGGCTGACGGTGACGGTCGGCGGGATGATGCTTCGACCTGGACCTGGACCTGCGCGGAGACAATCTCCACCTCATGATTTTGCGATGTCATGTTAAAATGTCTGGGAAATGTGGAATGCCAAATTATATATAAGTAAGCAGACACACTCTGCTGCCGTGGTTAACATGTTTCCCGCGCCGTTATCGTGATCGCGGGACGAAGTCACTTGTCACATGAGACATGGAGCTTGGGGTCACGAGCTGCATGCGGTTGATTCGCCCACATGAACCTTCGCGGAGGATAAGAGTACCTTTGTATGTGAATGGTGATTGAGATGCTCCCAACATTATGTTCTTTAAAAAAAAGCTCCCAGTGCCCTGGAAATACAATGGCTCGCCGTACCTCCCGTACTTCGTGTTGCGGATAGATGCATCCAGCTCCCATAGGGAGAATTGCACCAATGTCTATCCAGATTATATCCTTTGATTGGCTCCATCATCTCAGTCTTACTAATAAACATAGATCAAGTAAGCTCTGTGACCTAGAGAACTCTTGTACATGGAGTTTCTCTGAAGTACCTAGGTACTTATTCTTTGTGCATAAGCGTGAGGATAAACAAGTCAAAACTCTTTGGTTTGGTTATGACCACGCTGCTTTAGTTCCATACATAGTCACATCCAGTACAGAAGTTTTCGATTCACCAACGATTATCTCCTATAGCAACTCTTCTTGTAATATACTGGAGACTGTTCTGTCCTTCCTAGCAACAAGAAAGCTTGTATGGAAGACTGTAAAAGGCTATACGATCATCTGAAAAGACTTACTGTCAAAGATTATTCATTTGACCATTATGTGTCAGGGAATGAGCAGAATTGCTGAACAAGAGGTCTTTGTACAACCAGGCTTGCCAGCCCAACGCCATCCAATGCATATGATCGTAGCTAGTGTATAATATACAATCGAAAGTCATCAGGCATAAGGCTTCAGATGCCCATCCTTATCATATCTCGCTTCTGCTTCAAGTCAGCTCACATATCTCCGCTGCCAATTTTTAGATACTCACTGAAGAACGTGTAACTCAATGTAACCTGTTCAATGCCCTTCATATTCGGATCATTTACGAAATCTGGATCAATGTAAAAAAACACTGGCATATCGACTGTCTCTCCAGCATTCAACCTCTGCTCCTCGAAACAAAAACATTGAATCTTGCTGAAATATGGTGCTACCTGTGCCGGCGTGACACTATATGTTGCCACTCCAATGATATCGTCTTGCGATCTATTTGTAGCCGTATAGAATGCCAATGCTGTCTCGCCAGGTAGGACTCTTACTTCGCGCTGCTGAGGTGTGAATTTCCACGGAAGCACATCAGATACCGAGCCGTTGAAAGTTATGCGGATGCGCTTTGCTGATGTGACTGGTTGGAGGCGGGTTGAGGGGTCACCGGCTGCGCCGCCGTGGCCAGGTGCTTTAATAGGCTGCCCTCCCCATCCTGTTGTTTGGCAGATCTGGGGCACATTAGCAGCTGTTGTATGTGCTGAATTGAGAGTGTTGTACCATTTTGTACAATGGCACGGAGCCATAAGACAAAGCGACTGTGCCCATGATAATACTAAAGGCATAGTACATCGTAGAATTGTTCTTCTTCTGGAACGGCGCTCGTAATTGTTCCATCGTTGGTGCGACATTCTGTCTAGGTTTTGAGGTATTCGATATTGTTCGGATCATCGACGATTGGAAGAATGGTGTTCCCGGACTTGGTCGTCCACCTTTCGCACATGACGAGCACACCCAAGCTGCATCTTTGCGAGCTACGCCTGGAAGTAGGCGTGGGAAACTCTGCATCGTCTTTGAAAGGTTGATTAAGAAGCTCCGTTCGACCCTCGTCCTCGGCCTCGAATGATTTCCAAACCGGAAGATGTCGGTAAAACGTTAATCCGTCTAGATAGTCTGGGGTATTCTCGGTGTTGCAGACCCCGACTTCATTCTCAATTCAGGAACCATTGTGAGAATGCATTTCCATACAGAAAAATTTGAGATCCCAGGCAGGGATTTAAGCCTAGCTTCGGGGACTTGTCTCTCCTCATACAAACAAACCCCGATCATGTATCCTCCAGTGAGGGCTGACGATCATGCAAGTCGATGACATCCAAATATTGAGCATTAGGGGCTTTAAATGACATCACCTGCGTGGGCTAGAACTGGCGGAAGCTCAACTGTCATGTCAGATGTTCTATGATCTTTGTTGTAGGCAACATCTCTGGGTTCTATTTTACTTCATTTATTCTCCCTCTATTCCACTTCATGCTCACTCCAACTCTCACTCGAACAGTGCGCTCCCGTAGCAGTATTATTTGCACAGCTTGCAAAACCTCGTTCTTTGCTCATTATCCCAGCCAGAGAAGGACTATGGCGAACTTCAAGCCTAATGCAGATATCCCAAAACATGAGATGGTATATTTCCCACAGATGACCACCGCGCTCCCGGCTTCATCTGGCGAGTTCCGAAAAGTTCTATTCACGGGGCTATATTCGCAGGTGGTGCTCATGACAATTCCTGTCGGGTGAGTTTTCAACATTCTCTACCGCTTTTTACCTTTCTTAATAGACTGATGCCTAACTGATTAATACTGTAGCGGCGACATTGGTGATGAGGTACATACCGTGGATCAGGCTTTGACCTTTACGAGTGGTCAAGGAAAGGCTACTATCAACGGCAAGGATCAGGATGTAAAGGCCGGTGATTTGATGGTTGTGCCTGCCGGCACACAGCATCAATTCATTAACACAGGCCCCACGCCGTTAGTAAGTGTCCTTGATTCTGAGGGACATGGCCCCGAGAGGGGACTTGAGCTGATGGAATTTCTAGATCCTATATACGATATACTCCCCTGCCGAACACAAACCTACTACCGTTCATCATACAAAAGAGCAAGGAGACAAGGAAGAAGATGAGGGGATTGACGAAGCGCCGGAATGGAGTCACAAGAGCAAGAAGGAAAACGAGGATGCTGGGTTGGTCAAGTTGAGCGGGAAGTATTAATGACTTACGAATACCATACACTGGCTGGTTCAAAATCGGGTTTCAATCCACTATATGTACACAGCACTTAACTAGTGCTCAATTGAAAGTATTAATCAATGTGCATAGGCTTGTACAGTAAAATATCAACTTCCCACTGCATTCTGGTGATCTCTGGAACATGTTTCGGTGATCAAAAACCTTGTTTGAAATTCATTGTTCGGGAATGGGTGATACATTTGACTTCTGAATTTGCATTTACATCGTCACATCTCTATTCCCGAGATCCATCCTAATATTTCTCTACCTGAATTGAAACAGCGACGCTTGACAGTGGCATACAGCCGCATACTGTTAGTGAGATCGACCCTTACAAGGCCTCCTGTCTCTTTGTTATCCGCAAATGGAACCCTGTGTACTTACGTGGGCATCACGAGTCAGGGTCTACATTTCCTTGGTTTCTGCTACCCCATGTTATTCTATCCTTTCATCAAACACGAATAATATCATCAGCAGTTGTACTTACCATCCAAACTGCACTTTCAACATCTAGACAGAACATAAAATCATCTACGAATCCAACAAAATGTTCATGCGCTCGGAATATCATCCTAGTGTAGAGCTATGTGATGAAGAGCTGCAGTCCGGCACGACAACAGCCAGAAACATCCAGGAAGCTGTTACACAATTCCAGACACGCGGCCTCGTAATCCTTCAAAATGCCATTCCTAACGCCGACTTAAAGAAACTCATACCGAGAGTGTATGCTGATGCAGAAGTAAGAAGAACCCGCGGCTGCACAACTTTCAACCAGGGCGCAGCTAAAACCAACTTTTCGATGCCTCCTCCGCTCGACAAAGACTTTCTCTTCGAATCTATCTAGGCTAACATACATGCCACGGCCGTTCTAGAACATCTGATTGGTCCAAAACCTCAACTTACCTTCGCTTCTACCAATGTTGTTCTTCCATCCCTACCTAGACATCGAGGCAAGACAAGCGGTTCACTGCGATGCTTTTGCAGAGCTACATGATTTCCCTGTTGGTATCCAGGTCTTCCTCTACCTTGACGACGTCGGTAAATCTAACGGTGTCACCGAGTTCTGCCCAGGAACCTTGGAAGTCACAAAGATTGGGGAATGAGCGACTTTGTCACTCATGGTCGAGGTTGGATTAAACCTAGTACATTCAAAAAGCGTGCAAAGATATGTGCCCCAGTACAGCCGTATATTCGGAGAGGAAGTATTTGTTTGAGAGATATCAGACTTTGGCATGCGGGATGGCCAACCCCAGCGGCGACCCAAGAATTATGCTGGGCTTCATGTACTATCCAAGCTGGTTCAGAAGCCAAATGCGAGTGACACTGCCTGAGGATTGTCGGGATATTGTAAAGAGCTGGGGTCATGCTGATGCTCTTTGTGCTACTAAGTTCTTGGAAGGGAAAGTGGATTATTTGGGTTGGTTTTTTGAAAACTTTTGGAGACTGAATTTTACGCAGGATCCAGGGCGGAAATGGATCGGTGCCAAGGCAGGGTGCCTCATGAGCCGATTCTAGTTACGAAGAAGGATTATTGGACTCTACCTAGGCAGTCATCTAGAAGAAGGAAGGGGGCAACGACGGAAGAGAATGAGAGCCTGGTTGTTAAACTGAAGGTTACGAAGCCGGGATCAACAGCCACGGATGGAAGCCTTCCCCACTGTGAAACGGGATATGGAACCACGTACTTTAACTGATCTCAGGAACACTGTAACGTTGATTTGAATTCTCAATCGACGCGAGAATGTTTCAGCTACTTCTTATACATTATCAAGGCTCTAGTAGCAGAGCGAAAAAAGACAGCTTGAGTTGTTTGATAATCTCGTTTGATTTGAGTTTTCTATGTTAAGAGGACAATAAGTGCGAGGAATTTCGTGAACTTAAGAATATGATCTGACTAGTGCTGGAGTGGACTCACAACGCGGTATATATTAAAGCTAATGCTACTTTTGAGAAGAGACAGAAATACTTGTTTTCCGCAAGATGAGGGCAGAAGTCTGAACTACAGTCACTTAACTGTAAGAAGTTTATGATCTTGATACAAAATTCCCTGTAAGCTTCAAGAAAAATAAGTGAGCCTCTTGTACTAGGTCCACACTTTCAGATATGGAATATAAACTTCGCATACAAACAATTTGACTACTTCGTCTTCAAACGAGATGCTCTGGTTCGCAGTGACTTGCTACGAGAGCCAGAATACGAAGGATGATAATATCTTCGAAAAGGGAGCGGGGAAAAGTGGACTTGGCATGATTTTGCATTGTATATCACGAAGAAAATGCGTAAATTGAGTACTTTTTACTGAACTTGGGTGTGTCCTTGTAGGTACATTACCGGCCTTTTTACTTTAAAGGTATGGCGTAAGAAGGATTATCGTATACATGTTGGATATTGAAAATGAAGAATCAAAATTTAGGGCTTTCTTTCGACATAGTAAGAACAGTCAGTGCATTTGCCTGGTAGAAGCCTTGTAATGACCAGATCTTATGAAAATCGACCATATATGCCAATAAGAACATTCAATAAATTAGTAAGATTTAATTAGAACGGAGCTGCACTTAGAGTGCATCATTTAAGGGCAGCAAAGACTCAAATGAATGTTAGGTGATTTATATCCGGGAAATCTTGCCCATGGTCTTCGAATCGTCGTAAAAAATGCAGGTGGTTGGTGGTTGATGCCTGGCAGATACCTCAGAAGAAAAAAGTGGGGCTCGCTTAAGTTATCAGCTAAACCCGTTTAGAAAAGTTGCGCACCATCAATTGATTTTCAGATTTCAATCTTCAACTTCAACGACAACCACGACAACCGCCGACAACCACCTCAACCAAGGTCAGTCAATCAATTCTGCAGATATAAGCGGTATGCACCTACATCTGTGTCCGCCAGCAAATATTGCACATTATTTGCCGTGCTCCCACAAATTTGCACACACCGGCTTATGCTTTGCCCTGAGCAGCCTCCATATCACCATATCCTTTTCTGAACTTTCAATTCTAACAAACTTTCTATCGCAGATCCGTCAAGATGGGCGCTCTTAAATATGTTGAGGAATTACAGAAGAAGAAGCAGTCTGATGTCCTGCGCTTCCTTCTCCGGGTCCGCTGCTGGGAGGTAAGATAGCTCGACCCTTTATACGACCTCGACACGAATCAATACTTCGAATTTGCTCTCCGAACATATTGGAATATTGGACGTGGATGTGGATTGTGGACATCTTTTGATGGTCCTTGCTATACACTCGTTGAACATAAGCTGAGAGTGCATAATATAGCTTCGACAACTGAACGTCGTCCACCGTGCTTCCCGTCCTTCTCGCCCTGACAAGGCACGCCGTCTGGGTTACAAGGCTAAGCAAGGCTATGTCATCTACCGTGTCCGTGTCCGCCGTGGAGGCCGCAAGCGTCCAGTGCCAAAGGGTGCTACATATGGTATGAAAATACATTTTACATCGGTTCATATACAGCTGGACATTTGCTGATACCATTTTCAATCTAGGCAAGCCCACCAACCAGGGTGTGAACCAATTGAAGTACCAACGTTCCCTCAAGTCGACTGCTGAGGAGCGTGTCGGACGTCGCTGCGCCAACTTGCGCGTCCTGAACTCGTACTGGATCAATCAGGACTCTACCTACAAGTACTTCGAGGTTATTCTCGTTGACCCTCAGCACAAGGCCATCCGCCGCGATCCTCGCATCAACTGGATCGTCAACCCAGTCCACAAGCATCGTGAATCTCGTGGTCTCACAGCCACTGGCAAGAAGTCTCGCGGTTTGGGCAAGGGTCACGGATACAACAAGACAACTGCTGGCCGCAGGAAGACATGGAAGAGACACAACACCCTCAACCTTCAACGATACAGATAGATGTCTTAGCGGGAGTTATTTGTGGATTGTGCTTCTTCGAGTTGGAGCGGTGGATCGTATCAAGGCATTGTTTCATGGCCTCACAAAAGCAGTGCAGCAGAATTGCTCATATCATAAGCCGATGAATTGAAGACATGAGACCATTAAAGAAAAATGTGCCAAAGTGATCGTGTGAATGTCTCAATTGCAGGGTTCCTTCCAGGGATGCATAACCTTGACTTGCCAGTTTAAAAGAAATTCCTCGGTTTTGGTCTCAGCTCGTATTCAACAATGAAAATCACCCCTCTTGGCTAGCCGCTTCGATGAAACTGGGTGCAGCTCGGAGGGCATCATGCACCAGCTGGGTGATAATTCGACATTCGAGGAGACACCCTGCGATGATAATCTAGAGCTGTTCTTTTGTACATCTAGGCAATGGGTGGAGGTGTGTTCAAAATCGACCCTTCCTTATTTAATTCCCTTTGAGAAGGAAAGTACTTACCAGTTCTTCACATCTCGCAGGCAATCAAGCTGTGGCAGACCAGTAACAAGCCCGAAACCCTCAATACGAGACCGCGCTGCCCGAACCGATTCAATGAACCGTCTACACCATATTTGCTACTTGCAGAGAGTAGTCGTCGGACGCCATCTGAGCAATGCCTCCTTGGTCGAGCCGGCTGCTTTCAGGGAGCTCTCGCAGTGAGGCAGGTACCAACCCTGTCAACAGCAATACAATATCTCCAGCACGAGCGCGCTCCAGACTAACTGAGACGGACATACTCGAGAACGCATACGGCATCCCCAGCTTACCTCCTCCACCGCATGCGAGTTTTGGCGCCTCGAGCTCTTCAAGACCTGCGCAAACGCCCAATCATGGACGCTCCATGAGCCACCCTTTTCCGTCGCTGTTTTTGGGGAAGAAGAAGCGTAATGGCGAATCTGCAGCAACCATCGGGTTCGAATCTACAGACGATGATACAGTATCACTGAGTACTGCTCGAGACAGCCTTCAGACCCCTTTGGCTAAACAAAAGGTACCCGACAAGGACTTGATGACAGGAAAATGTATGACTTGCGATTCTATGGTTCGATGGCCGAAGGATCTGAAAGTTTTTCGATGCACAGTGTGCTTGACGATTAATGATCTGGTCCCTATAATCCTGGAGGCTAGGCGTGGGGATGGGCATAGAACGCCTATTGCGACAAAGTCTGGTGTTCGTCCTGGCTTAGGAACCACTCAGAGAGGTATGTTGAGCCCTCTATACTGCAGGTTCTCACTTTGCTCAATTATAAATAGCACCTTCCTTGTCTATCGATCGAACCCGGCAACTCATTGATCAATGCATTACTACATATCTACTCCAGCAGTTAAAGCACGACGATGGGTCTACCTCGAGTCATGTTCACCCTCCCCCTCGATCGCCTACAGGCCCCAGGTCACGTTCCGAGAGATGGACTGAGCCATCTGAAGATCAGCTGAGCAAAGCAGTCCACCCTCGAACATCATCAACGAGTCGTGCAATACATCTTCCCGAATGTTCTTTGAATGAAACGGACGCGACCCAAAGACATGACACCATTATGCCTCAGCATATGAACCTGACCAACCCAGTTCCATATTCGAGGTCTTCTCCTGGAAGTTTTCTTGTGGAACACATGGAGCAACGAGATAGGGGACAACGAATTAGTCCATCGATAGATGGGCTAGGAGTCAGCCTGGGGAGGCATGAATATGTGGAGGATGTAGATGGTCGTCACTCACGTCAGGCAGTCATTACCAAAAAAATTCTGAAACCCCTGGACGACTACATAATTGCTTCTTTCGGCTCTTTCGAATGTATCAACACCTCTTTCAGCACAGCAAGGCCAAATATGGCCCCAAGAGCCGCTAGCGAGGGCAATAGACGAACCAATTCGAATGCTGCTTTCGACAGACAAGCTCGAAAAGACACTCAGATGTCTGAGATGGATGCTAAGACTCTGTTGCTAGGCGATTTTGCTGAGAATGGATCCTGGTGGACTGGTGAACGGTCTGACGTACGAAGTCCCGAAAGGTCACGAACCCACCGTGGATTTGGCAACGAGAATTCCGAACTTGTTGCATTAAAGTCTCCTAAGATTGATTGGACAGAACTCAATGAATGGTATAGCACAGTGCTCAGTGCTGGCAAGTCATGGCGCGGGATAATGGATGGTCTTCTTCTCTCTGACGCCGACAGCTTACGATTACGCAAGCCCTCAGAAGCAGATTTGAGCGAAATCGAAGATCAGGTGATGGAGTCACGGTTTCATGCCGAAAGAGTCTTGTTAAAAGCCACCGAAAGTCTGTTAAAACGACCTGGGCGTCCTTTGAGTGAACCAAGCGATATCCGTTTTCTTCTGATTATTCTTGCGAATCCACTGTTGTACCCGAGTCAGGCTTCCTCGATTGCCAAACAGAGAAATAGGTCTCGCTCTCGGTCTCAGGAGAAAAGGACCCCTGAAAGAGTCGACAGTCTGAATGGACACAACGCAAAAATGCAGTTCCGGTCCCCAGGTAAACTGAACGCAAACAGGGGTAGTGCAGGACAACATTCAGGGATTATCAAAAGAATCCTAGGCCTTTTATCCAATGTCTCCAATGAGTGCCATCATCACCTTGTTTCATGGTTTGCGAGATATTCGGATAGTCAATTCCAGAAAACCACGGATCTGATTGGAAGCTTTGTCACATATAGGCTCACGCGACAGCATGGCAAACGACGTGAAGTCGAGCAAGATCCTACTGCTGGTCTAGTACCTAATATAGGTAGTTCAGGCCGAAATACTTCGGCGGCCTTACACGCAGCCCTTGGTACTTCTTCTCAACCAGCAAAGAAGGGTGACAGGAAGCCTAAACCAGTGATCTACAACGATGACTGGCAAATTAAAGCTGCGGCAAGGGTTATGGCCCTCCTCTTTTCTGCAAACAATAGTGGCCTGTCTAGAAGAGGAGAAATTCGATCGCCCCCTACGGACCGAGGCCACAGTGCCGGTCTGGCAGCTCGTGAACGAGCACATTGCCACGGGCAAATACTGCCGACTAGTGATTTCTATAATACCCTTCTAGACTACTCGGATCTTATCGCGGACTTTGAGGCCTGGGAGTCCAGGAGAGGTAAATTTGCATTTTGCCAATATCCATTCTTTCTCAGTATTTGGGCCAAAATCCAAATAATGGAGCATGATGCCCGTCGCCAGATGGAAGTCAAGGCAAGAGAAGCTTTCTTTGACAGCATAATGACCCGAAAAAGCGTCAACCAATACCTCGTTTTGAAAATTCGAAGAGACTGTCTTGTCGAGGATAGTCTGAAAAGCGTTAGTGAAGTTGTAGGAACTGGTGGTGAGGAAATCAAGAAAGGATTACGCATAGAGTTTAAAGGAGAAGAGGGCATTGATGCTGGTGGCCTTCGAAAAGAATGGTTTTTGTTGCTCGTCCGAGATGTCTTCAATCCTGAACATGGTAAGCATACCTAAGAATATCTAGGATTATTGCTAAATATGCACAGGGATGTTTACGTATGATGAAGACTCTGGATTCTGCTACTTCAATCCAAACAGTTTCGAGACTACAGATCAATTCTTCCTCGTAGGTGTCGTTCTTGGACTTGCAATTTACAATTCGACGATCCTGGATGTTGCATTCCCTCCTTTTGCGTTCCGAAAACTTCTTGCTGCCGGGCCTCCAGCAGCACCAGGAGCGACATCTCATGCTAAACCGTCAATGTCATACTCCTTGGATGATTTGGCTGAGTTCCGGCCTGCCCTAGCCAATGGTCTACGACAACTGCTTGAATTCGATGGGGATGTGGAGGGTACGTTTTGTCGTGACTTTGTAGCCGATGTCGAAAAATATGGACAAACCATTCAGGTTCCACTTTGTCCAGACGGAGAAAAGCGACCAGTTACGAATACCAACAGACGAGAATTTGTTGACCTATACGTACGCTACCTCCTAGATACCGCCGTGACTCGACAGTTTGAACCGTTTAAAAGGGGCTTTTTCACTGTCTGCGGGGGCAATGCGCTGTCTCTTTTTCGGCCCGAGGAAATCGAGCTTCTCATTAGGGGTTCAGATGAACCTCTTGACATCACATCCCTTCGAGCGGTTTCTATATGTGAAAATTGGGGTGTTCCTGATCCCGCAGAGACCGAACTAGTCATCCATTGGTTCTGGCAATCCTTCCAGGCTGCGAATCCAAGCGACCAGCGGAAGTTGTTGAGCTTTGTTACTGGCAGTGACCGTATCCCGGCGACGGGAACAACGAATTTAGTCATCAAGTTATCATGCCTGGGAGAGGATAGCCCACGGTTCCCTGTGGCACGAACGTGTTTCAATATGTTGTCTCTGTGGCGCTATTCATCGAAAGAAAAACTGGAAAGTATGCTGTGGCGGGCGGTGCATGAAAGTGAAGGATTTGGATTGAAGTGACGAATACCCCTGGCGGCATTCTTCTGACGCATTCCTGGACTTAGGATGCATGGCCGACTAGCTAATCACAGCTTTTAGAATGGCCAGGCGTTGTGTACATATCATCTGTTGAGCAGAAATGATCGGGTAACGTCCATATCTGGTCATTGATATGGCTTATGCCCTTAAATATGAGTGTGGCCACTATACAATGACCACAACCGAGTATACAACTGTTTTACAGAGCCCTAACGCATGCCTCTCTTTTTACAATCAACGCCTTCCTATGCCATGAAATAGATCTTTGGACCTTGGCCCACTCAGTTCGTATCCACCGAACCTCTGGCTTGTCTGAGAATCTCCTCTTCTCGTTTTCTCTTTGCATTCTCTGCTTGCATCATAGCCGCATCCCTCGCACTCTTGGCATTCTGCTCTTCTATGTCTCGAAGCTCCCGTGTCTCTTCAGGAGTAGGTGTCACTACCTTTGCCTTCGTGAGCTTCAGTAATTGATCTAAGATCTCCGAAACTTGTCTGTCCTTCATGTTTATGGTCTCTGTTCTTTCTGTAATGGGGCCTGATTTTGATGCTGGAACTGGGCCTGTAGACGTTTGTTTTGTGGTGGTGGAGGATATTTCAGGTTTGGTGCTCTCAGCCGCGGCGGTACTCGTAAAATGCACTGTTATGATGGCGGGCCCCAATTGATCGTTCGTTCGGTTTACGGTCATAGGGACAGCGGGATTGTGGTATTTTAATCGAGGTAGACAGTCGCGCCAAAATTTCCTGGTGATGAGGTTTAGCATAGCTCCTGTACCTAGGTAGTCGAACCGTACCTGGGACCATAATGTCCGTCTTCTATATCTCGTGCAAAATCCATATGTATCCGCGTAACCTCGAGGGGTAATATAGCTGCTCCCGGTCCCAGTCTTATGCCGAGCAACTGCAAGATGGGTCAATTGAGTGATCTTGTTCTCGTCGATTCATGGTGGAGTGATATACCTTCTATACAAGTACACGTTAGCAGCAATCCGGCAGCAGATTGAGCATGGGCATCACTTACAGCTCTCAGCGTTCTCATCCGCCTCACTATGCTGACCATTTTGAATATGTGCTGGACTATTATCGCCGAAGCAGAGGCTTCGTCGTCTTCAGATGCACAAATTATTTAAGCTTTGGCGCTAGTTTGGACCCCTGTCAATAATTATTTTGATGTCTGGACGACTTGCGGCAACTTTCAAGCTCATATAACCAGTGCAAGAAAATGTCGAAAAGTGCGAGACTTGTTTCTAGATTTGTGAAGCAAGTTGTTGCACCAGTTGCAGAGCTTCCTGTTTTCCTTTGCCCTGGACTCGTACGGATAGCACAGTTGACACCCTTGTCATGCTCTCATAACAGGTCTCTGGGCCATCCTTTGCCTCTTCAAAGGAGACTTGTCACATCGATCACGGCTCCCGCGACCAAGGATCCAATAGCAGACTCGCGATTCGCTCTTCGAAGACTGCCGCAGCAATGTGTAGGATGTGGAGCTCTTTCTCAGACCGTTGACGAGACTGGTCCTGGGTACTACACGCTCTCAAGAAGGACTGTTAAGACGTATCTGGAGAGAATATCAGGGCAGAAGGAGTCATCAGAGGATGCAATTGTCAAAGCAGCATTAGAGCAGGCAGATACAACTTCCACGGGAATCAGTTTGAGCGAGTTTGTGAAGCCAGGTAAGGTCCAAGAACACAGTATATGCAGCAGTATTAATCCCAATATAGAGAATACAGTCGATCCTCCGGTCTGCGACAGATGCCATAAGATACGACACCATGACACTGGAATCTCTATACATCATCCCTCCGTCGAGTCTATTCAAGATACAATCTTTGAATCTCCCTACAAATATAATCATGTATACCATGTTCTTGATGCGGCAGACTTTCCTATGTCACTAGTCCCAGGATTGCACAAATTATTACATCTTACACCACTTAGATCAAGAAATAGGCGATCGAAAACGGGAAGATTCTATCATGGCCGAAAGACAGAAGTTAGCTTTGTGATCACTAGGTCAGATCTGCTGGCCCCACAGAAGGCACAAGTTGATGCTATGATGCCCTATCTCAGAGCTGTGCTACGAGATGCTTTAGGAAGAACTGCGAAGGATGTTCGACTAGGTAATGTTAGATGTGTAAGTGCGAAGCAGGCGTGGTGGACGAAAGAGTTGAAAGAGGAGATCTGGCGCCGTGGTGGTGGTGGTTGGATGGTAGGCAAGGTCAATGTTGGGAAGAGCCAGCTTTTCCATAACGTTTTCCCAAAAGGGAGGAGAGAGAAGGACAAGCTTCTTGCAAAGAAGCTTATTCCGCAGGCAGCTGATGAGATCCTCGATGAGATCAAGGAGATGACGCCAGCCGAAAACATCGATTCTGCAGAGAACGAAACACTCCTGCGTCAAGCAGAGGAAGCAGTGTCTGCAATTGAGGACGAAATTCTTTATAAGAAGGATGAGTACGACTCAACCGAAGCGGACACCCTTGACACCTCATCTCTGCTTCCTCCCGTCCCTCCTGAGGTCGACTATCCAGCCATGCCGCTCGTCTCTGCTTTGCCTGGCACAACCGCATCTCCAATTCGTCTATCCTTCGGTAACAGCAAAGGAGAGTTGATTGATCTACCCGGGCTCTCACGCGGCGACCTTGAGCTCCATGTCCAGCCTGAGCATCGGGCAGAACTTGTCATGCGCTCGCGCATCAGACCAGAGCAAAAGGTCATCAAGCCAGGCCAATCCCTCCTTCTAGGAGGTTTCATTCGCATCACGCCTACGACACCAGATTTGATTATGTTAGCTTACGCATTCACGCCTATCCACGCACATCTCACGGCAACAGAGAAGGCTATCAATACACAGATGCACGCTGGCTCTCCAAATGTCCTGAACATCTCTTTGCCAGAAACAGCAGAGAAGATCAAATCAGCAGGCACCTTTCGTCTGAAATGGGATGTCACGAAGCAGCGTACTGGCCCTATCACCAAACCCGAAGCAGCAGGCATCAGGCCCGAGAGTCTGCCGTACAGAGTCCTGGCGACAGATATTCTCATCGAAGGCTGTGGGTGGGTGGAGCTCGTGGCACAAGTCCGGAAGAGACCTGGCGAGATGGAACTTAAAGAAAATTCAGGAGGTGAATGGGAAACTGAAGGACAGCCAGAGAGTCAAGAAACCGACCCGAGCTCGCCGGCTGTGGAGGTCTTTACTCCGAATGGGAAATTTGTCTCTAGTAGACGGCCAATGAATGCTTGGTTGAATGTTGCTAGAAAACCAGGGGAGACAAAGATAAAAGCACGACCGAGGAAGCCGATGAAAGGTGCGAAGAAGGTGGATAAGACCAGGAGGAGGATTGGGACGCCGTTGTGATAGCTGGTGTAGATACTCCTCCACTCTAGAATACGATGCTCGTTACAAAATCGATGATTCAAGTCTTGTGATGTTTTGCTTGCTAGTTGAGCGGATGCTAGAATGTTGAATATTCATTCAGTAGGACCTGCCCTCAAAATGTCCGTCCGATCTTAATACTTAAGTAACGGCAACTTCGTTCTAATTTTCCAAACATCTCAATCAGATGTCTCTGTAATGACCTTTCTAGTTCGGAATCCAAAGACTTTCTCCTACCATTATGTCCCATATTTGCGAAAAGGTCGGGATCCACGGCAACGATGCTCCTCATTGCAGATGTCAATGCCAATCATGCGAAACCGTCAAGGTCGAAGTAGATTTCCGACAAAAAGTGTATTCGGGAACTCTTTTAATATCGTACAGGCAATAATATACACTAACTTACACAAACTTTTGTTCCTTTTCCCTTTTTTTTAAACCTCCCACATCGTGAGATGAGTGATAAGCCTCATCTCACTGTGCCAAGACTCTGTGCAGCAACTTTCCGAGCACTCCACGAACTCTTTCTGGTCTTTCGTTGACACACGTGAATACGACTGCTACACTCGTCGCGAATGCGAGAGTCTCTCGCCATTGATGCTCTGGTAAATATCTTCTTGGGAGAAGAGTGGCTAATGCTCTGGGGGCGACGAAGAGACCGAGTTCTTTTCTTCGATTTGCATCTTCAATCAGGACACTCCATCCGCAAAGAGCACAACTTGCTCCAACACAAATTCCAGAGTCCATTTTTCGACGAGCCACGATGTCGGTGCCGATGATTTTGGGTCCAAGGCGGGTCCGCCCTAGGCAGACCCCGTAGTAGAACAGAGCGATAAACATTCCCAGAAACGCGGAGGACTGAGCAGAGGACTTCAAAGCAATCTTGAAAGCCTTAGGTGAGGGCTTTCGTACCTTAAGGATCAGATTCAAAGGAAGATAGGTTGAAATGGCCCAGACAAACGATCTTCGAAATCTCGACAGCGCGTGGTACTCGCAATTTCTCCCAGTACCCATATGCACCATCTCGCAGGGAAATGGAATACTTTTTACTGGATCACCATAATCCAGGGGCCAGCTATAATCTTTGCACATGGCTTGAAGAACGTAAGCTTGGCCAGTCTCAAGCCCATATTTCATTTCTCCATACCGAGTTTTTCGAAGTGCTTCCAAAAGACGCGGATCTACAGCTGCTGCAGATTTGATCCACTTGTTGTACGATCTCGGTAATCTATCAGGTGTATAAATCCAAGCCCACATGATTAGTGCGCAAGAGGTCGCAAAGATGGCCGGATCGGCCAGTGTTCCTATTAATCTATCGACCTACGAACCACTCAGTCAGTGTCGTTGGCAAGTAAGTCACGATGTGAGCTTACCTGGCTCCACGTTTGAGTTGCTAATCTACGCTCTTTCTGCTGTGACCAAAATTCTCCGATGATCACATCGAGAGCTCGCATGACAGCAAACAGACTCAGATCTAATGTTCGACCGGCGAAATGGGTAGGTCTGAGCACTTGTCCCTGCGAAGTCTCATAGTATACATTTTCAAAGTATGCGTCACTTTTTTTCGACTGAAGAAGCTTCAAGCTGAACCATGCAGCAATGAAGGTCGAACTCCATTTAGCTAATCTGTGAAAGTCAGCGAAGAATAGTAAGATTATGGAAGTACACTATGACAGTTCGAAAGTCCGAGTGCGATAGGTTACAAAGCAAATATCTCGGGCAGTTTACCATCCCAACTTTCCAGAGCATGTCAATTTAAATGACAATACTCTTCTTGCTCAACTTGGATATTGCCGCTGGCTAACTTGCACAGATTCCGAATTGAAAAGTTAGGACAAGTGAAGATTCACTTGAAATATATACTTAAACACCAGTCTCCAGCCTGAGAAGGAGCAAACTTAAGAATTCGTTGTGCGATCTGTTTGGAGACAATATCGGGATGGAGGAGTTTGGAATCTCCAACAATGAATGGCAATACCCTGTCCCGAGACTTTTCATGAATGGGAAAGCATTAAGACCAACCAAAAATCAAAGGACTTTACATGCATTCGAACTTTCCATTAAAAAGTCAGGGTTCACTCGGATAAACTCGCTATGGTCTTCATGATTCTAAAGATTTCGAAAGCTAACTTGGCTGAATCACAGATATGAAACTTATCAAGCTTACCTAACTTGTGCAATTTGTGACAGCCGCTTCGATAACAGTGCGAAGAGCCGTCGCAAAGGTATCTGTCTACTATTAGCTTATATACCAACGAGGAAATATGACCGCATGCCTCAAAAAGAGTTGAGCCTCCAACGAGCGTAGCACAGAATGTAGGAAAACGCTGCCATTCAAGCCCCCCTTTCAGTATTTTGCCCAGTGAGGTCAAGACATGTTCTTCGGACTTGCCGTCTGCGTCCTTGCCTCTTCGCCCAATGTACAGCAAGGCCAACGTCATGATCCTAGGCACAGTCGAGGAAGCGTACCCTAAGACATAGGCCCGAAGAATGGGCCGTAAAACGGGAGGAACCCCATGCTCAAACGACTTGCCCCGAGGATTTCGGGCAGAAAACGGTTGCATAGCCACGGGCTGAACCGGAATCCTACCAGAAAGATCAGCAAATTCGCAAAGTTTATGGAAGTAATACCACAGGACTATTCTTCATTGAAAGGATAGAGGGCTAGGATATAATCCTTCGGATGAAGTCGGCATCAAAACTCGCATCGACTTACTGTGGACTGGACCGAGGTGAAAAAAGCTTCAATAGTGAAGCCCAAAACGGAGACTACCCCGGAATTTGGCACAGGCGAAAATCTGGAGAAGTTAGACTGCCGTTGAATTGGGCAATCAGAGTGGAGCGCGGACGGCCCAGTTTGAGGAATCTCCTGGATGCTGAGATGAGCCGTAGTCTTGAGCCAAAGGAGCGTAGTCTTTATGGATCTCGAGACGATCCTATGACGGAGGCATTTCCTCGTTTCGAGGGACGACGGTGATCATAGACAGGGGCTGTGCGGGCACGAGAACGTTATCACCGTTGAAGGGCCGTTTGTGCAACCGCATTCAGCTTAAATTTCGGTGTATCAATGCATCGACGATGCAGAGCAGCAGAGGAGCGTATGAGAGAAGAAGTTCGGACCAGATTGGGATCAATTGAGGTTTGGAAAGAAGTTGGGCTCGAGGCCAGTTTCGAGGAGGATGAATCTGAAGCAAGGAGCAAGTAGGCCGAGGCAAGGTTAGTTCTAAGTTCTAACCTTAACGATCACGGTACAGGATGAAATTGCGTGGTGACTTGCAGTTCGGACCTGCCGCCACAGACCAGGGTGCCAGGTGGGAAGGAACTTGGAAGGTGCGAAGCGCAGAGGGAAGGAGGGAAGGAGGGAAGGAGGGAGGGAGGGAGGGAGAGTCAAAGAAGCAGGCATGAGACAACCAGGAAAATGCTAGCTGCGAGCTGCTGCCACCACCACCACCAGAAGAGAAGGGGAAAAAGTGACTCGCATCACGAGTCTCTCCTGCGGCTTGTCTCGTCGTCGACCCTCGTTGGCGCGGGACATTTCGAGCCAAGGTTCTGGCCCTGCACTGCTCTAGACTGCGGTACTGAGCGCTGGACACAGACAGCGCAAGGTTTCTGACATGTGAAATCTCCAGCACCGCTGCCCACTGCCACTGCCACCACCACTAGGTTAACCTTACCACAACCGACCACACCAAAAGCACCTCCACCACCAAGAAGTACCACCAGCACCAGCACCAGCACCAGCATTAGCAGCGCCGCCTACAACCACACATGGCCATACGAACCTGATATGCAAATGCACTTCAGAAACTTGTGGAGATCCCGCTCACATCAAAGCCAGAACATCCATTTCGAATTTGTTGGGACCGACTCCCGCAACTGATCAAAACTCTCGTCAACTCGAGCTCTCCGAGGAAACGCCCCTCTTCTGCGGTCAGCTGTTTCCCCCACAATACCATCCTACGATACGACAGCCGTGACCGCGACCTTGCACCTTCAACTTCGCTCGCCAAAACTCGAGCTCAAAGAGCTCGCGATCTTGTTGCGACCGTCCTGCAGAGCTATTGCGAGTCGCCCACAACGCCGCAGAGAGGTATATGCTTGGCGTGGTGCTGGGTTGCACAAGCCTCACTGGTCAAACTGTCGGCGAAGTCACATCAGATAGCTGGCTGGCTTATGAGGATGAGATCCGGGGTTGCACTTGTCCATTGGAGAATCTGACCAAAACAATATCCACTCGCTCCCGGATTCCTCGAACTGTTCCGCCAGCTACCCTCTACGGCACTCATGCTCGCGGTTCACCGTCCCAGCATGGGTTCGTCGAAACCACCGAACCTCGAGATGCCCTTTGGCTGTTTGTTTTACAATTCCCCAAGCTTCCTCTAGAATTAACTGACACCACTCTAGATTCATTCGATACGACCTCGAACTACCCGTTCCCCTCACCTACGCCGCCGGCCCCAGGGCCCTCTCTCCTCGACGACAATGAATCCAAATTCCTAGATAGTTTCTTTGATGGCGTGAGCAACGATCATTTCAACTACGATCTCTTCAATACTGCCCCCGATGGTTCCGAGCTTGGGCTGGGATGGGATGAATTACCACCGGCATTCGTGGGCACTACCTCTTCATTTGGGCAACAACCTCAGATTGGAAATCATGGGACACCAAGTATGAACTTCAATGACATGAATGCATCACTAAATGCCAGTTCATCAATACCACCCTCAACAACAGCCGACGTTCTTGCAGCAGCAACTCTACTGCAAAATGGATCCAATGGCCGATCACACAGCATGAGCGATGGAGCTATGTTCAGACAAAACCCTCCAGTAACACCTACAACCAGTCAGCCCAGGGCATTGTCCATGTCCCAGCAAGTACCATCCCGGCCACAAGGAGGCTTCCAACAGAGATCAAGTTCAGATGACTACATGCGAGATACTTTCTATACCGACATGGTATTCGGGTCACAATCCGACGGGTCGATGCGGCAACGAGGTGTACCTCAAAAAGTGGACATCAGATGGGGATCAGACGTAGGATTTGCCAGTCGACAAGGTTTCGTTGCTCCCACCGTTCAAGACGACATTGCCGCCGTGGAACGATCCCACATGCAAGCGATAGAAACTGCATTCGCCATTATTCCCGCCCAAATATCCAGCAGCGCCGAGACAACTCGACCCTCGAGTCCAGTCCAACAACGCGAGCCCAGCTCCAAATCTCACCAACGAACGAAATCAGCAGTGAAAGAGGAAGAAGAAGACGACGACCAGGACTCCCGACCACGGAAACGAAGGAAGAACAAATTACCCACTGACGATGCCGACGAAGATGAAGATTCCCCCGTCTCCGCAAATCCAAAACAGAACTCTAAGAAACGAAAGCCAGCCAAGAAAGGAGCCAGTGATTCCCCAGCCACAGAACCAGAGCCGGGCCACAAGAGACGAAAGTCATCCGGCGTAGCTATCAAGCCCAGTCGGGAAAACTTGACTGAAGATCAAAAACGAGAAAACCATATCAAGAGCGAACAGAAGCGGAGAACACTCATTCGAGAAGGCTTTGAGGATCTAGGAGAGCTGGTGCCTGGTTTGAGAGGGGGAGGCTTCAGTAAGAGTGCGGTGCTAATCATGGCTGCGGATTGGCTCGAGGAGTTGATACAGGGGAACGAGGTGCTGCAAACCAGGCTGGATCAGATGGAAGGGAGGTGATGAGGAGCGGGCGGTGATGTAGAGCTGATTGATATCGATATTGACACAACACAGGTTATGGGCGAAAAGGGATCGACTGTACGGAGTACTCTCACCGGATATGGGCTCGGGCTTAGTCTATCGGGACGGATGGGGTTCGGCGGCTGGGTTTTTTATGATACACAGGACCCCTTTTCCAAGGTAGCTTTGGAGTGGGACATTTGCAATTTTGCAATATTTGCTCGGTGCAGCAAGCTAGCAAGCAGGTGAACAAGCATGGTTTTTATCATCCTTGGAGTAAACTCCGTATACTCAAAAACTCATATATGTAATACTCATCATATACACTGATCTACCTCACTTATAATCTTGTTCTGATGCTACTGATATACAGGATAATAAATGTAGAAAGGGGAGCTTCATCCCAACATTAGACTTTAGCTTTCAAGCGCTTCGAATCTATCAGAAGCTAGAGCTAAATTAGGGACGATTATCATAGTCTGCTTTCCTTTTCGTGTAATATAATCTCGTCCTAAACATTTTTTTAAGAGACGACGATGGTTAATTAAGAGCTATATCTATCAGAGCTAAGCCTATATTCCTCCTGCCAATAGCAAATATAATCTTCCAGAACAGCAAGTCATAATATCGTCAACCTCTCTACCATATTTTCTGAATCCACAATCCCTCAAGCAACGTTCACCCTCTGAAACTTAACAAACTTCCTCGCAGCCTTCTCTCCTTTCTTGGCCACCTTCCCCCATCCATACTCAAACGCACTCGTATCCCTCACATCCGCACCATAAATCAGCTCGGCAAAAATCTCAGTATCCTCATCCATAACCGGCTCTCCCGCCCCCTGCAACAACGCCTGATACTTCTCAAGCCCAACATTATGGCCCACCGCCAAGACTCTCGCAGCCGTCCCATTCTCAAGCTCCCATTCGTTATCTAAGAGTTCAGCGATCTCTAAGTTCTCCGTCTTTTCGTTGGCCGTTTCGAAGCGAGAGATGATTTCAAAGGCGTTGTTGATGAGGGATTGGGAATGGTCGAAGAGGGTAACGAAACAGATCTCGTCTGGGAGAGAGGTTTCTGTTGATGGAGGTGGGAGGGGACGAGAGGATGCGTAGGCATTCCGAAAAGCGGAGAGGAAGGTGGTGCTTTGTTTGGTACTATTGAACTGAATTAATACCAAGTGGGAATTACATGTTCGAAGAAGGAAAAATTTACGAAGCAGCTATGAGGTTGACAAGACGCATCTTCAGAGCATCGTCTGAGGATTGGATTCCCTCTTTGAATCTATCCATGTATTCAGAAGCAGCTTTTGCAGCGCGTTTCTTTTTCTTGCTTTCATGTTCGACGAGGGCGAGGAATTGTCTGGAGGTTGAAGTGTTAGCTATCTTACCGGAAAGCACACTTTTGACATTGGGCAAATATCCTCTGCCTTCCTCGCTCGAAGAACGTCATAACAACATATTCGAGATAGAACGTCACTTACTGGGTCTCCATCCGACCTTCATCGTCCTCGTACTCATCGTCCTCCTTCGTCAGGCGCGCTGGCTCTGACTTCCTTGACTTTACTACCGTCTTCTTGACATACTTAGGAGCTGCAGGCTTCTCTTGAACGAAGAGTTGATCGCTAGACCCTCCAGCGTCTTGGCTCGAGTTTTCTTCGTCAATTCTGGAAGCAGATGTCCTGCGTTGCTTGCTCTTGCCAGTCGGCAAGGCGCCTTGATCAGTTAGTCTGTGCCCGAGAAAGAAATATGAAATAGCAAATAACATTGAGGGTTATGAAAAACTCACTCTCAGACTTGCGCTTGCTGGTTGTCTTGGCCATTGTGTTGGTACCGTTGTTGTATTTGTAAGTAAATTGAATCCTTGGAGAAGTGCGGCTTCTGAAAATGGCTCGGGTTAAATGTACTCTACGCGCCTTCTCCACAGAGACAAAAGCCCTTACAGACCAAGTGCTAAATTGGGATCATATGAAGATGAGGTAAATTCTCCTAATTGGTATTTGCATTTCACTTGTCATTGAAAATGCAGAGGTTAGTGAAAAAAAGAGAAGAGTTAGTAAAGGCGACGCGTTCTTGCTGTTCTTGCTGCAAGCTAGTTTCACGTTCCTTCCTTGAATAGCATGGCCACAACCTCTCAACTTCTTGGTCTTCTAGCGGCTCGAAAGTTGCACGGAGATGTCCTAGACATTGTGGACATCATTCTTGGTTCAAACCAACCATGGGAATTTAGCATATCAAAAGCAGCATTGACAATACAATATCACGATGGGAAGGAAGATTCGAGGATTGACTGAAGCATCGTCATTTAAGTCTGCGAGGCATTTTCCCTTTACAAAGCCGCAAATGAAATGAAAGCCATAACGAGTCTGGCATTGATCGGAGACCCATTATCCTCTCAAATTACCCCAAGTCTCATGTGAATGTGCATTTTAGTATTCCCTTAAACCCAGTTGACACCTTTCCGAATTTGCAAATCTGTCTAGTTTCTCTCCGATCTGCCAGTTTCGTAAACTCATCGTGAAAAGTAAAGTAGGAACGCCAGTCTTAATGCGCTAACTATCCTCCTTGCAATGAAAACAACGCGAAAGAAAATAAAATCTGCCGTCCCAGATTCCCAGTCTGTATGAACCAATGAACCCATTTTAAGAATCGCTCTCAATGTGCGTCCAGTCTGGTACAAGAAATAGCTTGAGCCGATTTCTATGACCGTGACCTGACCACCTGGAGAACGAGATCTTTACTAAGCACTAGAAAAACGTTCCACCACTCAAGAACTCGAGAAGTAGACTGTATGCATGAGTGCCAAATATGTAACCCTGAGAAGTGGACCGCACGATAAATCAACGCAGAAAATGATTCGAGAACAGCTTCGATTTAGACCGTGAATTCGGAAATGTAGTCGTAGTATCTCTGAAGAGGCAGAGCGATCGATCTAGGATAAGAGATCCTGTATTTATTGGTGATCGGTGGTCGTTCTCTTCCAAGTACTGTGTAAATATCGAGATTGTGATCTGTGCCGAAACTCCGAGTTGTAGGATCTGGGAGAAGACAACGGCGTGCATGAATTGTAAAGCGAGCAATTGTGAACGAAAGAAATGAGTTATACACACGAGTCGTAAGTCGCGCCGAAAGATTGTGTCTAAAGGTCTCGTGAAATCATACGGCGTCAAATTGTTGCTTGCTAAGCACTAACGAGAGTTCATGGACAAGCCCTGAAAGCTGTTGATCCAACCATCGTTAGGAGCGGCAATACCAGCTGATCTGCCAAAGTCGCCAGGCTCGTGTCCTGGGGCGTTGCCATGCGGAGACGGGAATCGAGCGGGCAGTCCTTGATACTCAGCTGGTGCCTGGAATGCAGCAAACGGATCCATCGGAACAAAGCCGTTCGGGGATACGCCCATATTACGTGGAGCCGCAGCGAAGGGAGAATAACCGTAGGTGTAACCTGACGGCTGGAAGACAGTCGGAGGCATTGAAGGGCGGTCTAAACTCGAGCCGAATGGTTGGGTGTAGACACTTTGATAGCCGCGTCCAGCCTGAGGGAGGCCGTACGAAGGCTGTTGCTCTGCAGGCTGTGGGCGACGCTCACTTTGAGTGCTTCGACTAACTCCAACTGCTCCAGGACCAATGCCACTGGGTGCTTGAAGGCCGAGGGAAGGGCTCGCGAAGGAGGCAGGGTTGATTGCAGACATCCAGATTCTTGTCTTGTAGACTTTGAATAAGTCTGTTACAAGCGAATTGAAATTGATGTAGGCATCGGCGAAATAGTAGAAGGTGAGTTTCTTCCAGTCCCTTTCTTGATGTTAGTACACATCACTCGCATGTGAAGATTGTAACTCACATTTGGAATTCAGCATCAAGAATCTCCATATGAAGGCCGTGTTCCTTCACTTTCTGCATGCAAACTCTCTTGGCCTTAGCCTCATTGCCCTCCTTGTCTCGGAGGGATTGGATTTCGTGCTGCTGAGCAAGACGCTTGATGATTTTGGGCTTGATTTCACCTGGATTTGGCTCCTGCATGCCGTGTTGGTTAGGTGGGCCCATACCGCCAACAGCACTTCCTTGAAGACCATTCGACGCAGCCATCAGTCCAGCTCCAGTGCCATCTGAATTGGCCGCAGCACCTTGAGAGTACATCATAAGCCACTTGTAATGCTCCTCGGCATAATGTTCCTTGAGCTCTTTAGCGGTAGCCCAATCAACGTTATCCTTGGCGACAGTGCCCAGGTCGGTACCACGATCAGCTTCGACAATAACTAGATCTCCTGGCTTGACAGAGAGGCCCGTGCCTTCCTGAACGTAGAAGACATCGGCCCGGGAGCATTTGAAGAGTACGATGTAGAGCAGTTGATTATGTCGGGGCTGCGGAACACCATACATACTGCGATGTGGGGAGGGCGCACGAGGAGTGTATTGTTGAGAAGCAGCGAACGGATAGGTTGACGGTTGGTAAGCAGTCGACGTGCCGTATGTATCGACATTTCGGGCGAGTGTGGCAGGGCTACCGAAATAGGAAGCAGCTGGTGGTTTGTGTGAACGCTCTGTGCTTAAAGATTGTATACAACCCTCCTCGAATAACACTCCTAACTGCTTCTGGGAGAACAAGGAAGGGCGATAACTCTTATCAAAAAGGTGCTCACCATGATCACTGAAGCCATAACCTGAACCCTCTTGATAACGACCCTGACCTGGCGATAAACTCTCCTGTATGGCAGTTTCGTGAGCGGACAATGGTTCGCCAGCAGAGCTGACTGAGCCTTGTCTCGTAGGGACGTCTGCGAATGAATGGCGTCGACTTTGCGGGATGTCAGCCAAGCCACCGAAACCGAGCGAGCTCTGCCAGTAAGCCTTTTTAACATTCTCAAGCTTTCGATTTTCTAGTGAGACGTACGGCGAGAGGCGCGGTTGAGTACCAGCACCATACTCGCTCAATCGGCGACCCAACATGCCCTTAGAGGCGAACTCATTTAGCTCATTGATTTCATCAAGTTCGTCAATGGCGTAATCAGATTCCTCAGGGAGCGGTTGGGGGAGGTTATATCCGCTACCCATAGTGTAGGCGTTGCTTGTGGAGGATCGGGGTCGAAGTCGAGAATTGTGATATTGTTGCTGTTGTTGGCGGAGAAGAGCATTCTCTCTTGCAAGAATCTCGATTCTCTTTGAGTCGTTCAAGGCAACGCCGTGATTAGAATCAGTGGTGCTCTCGTCGTCATCGTCTTCAACCTCCTTTACGTTACCGAGACCCCCTTCGCTAGACATCTCGCTAAGCATAGAAGGTCGCGAAGGACGATGCTGTAATCCTGTGTTGTGAAGTTGTCTGCCACGGCCACTGAAAACTGGGACCCCACTTGATGTTGTTGTCGTCGTTGAAGCTGACTCACTGTCAAGCTGACCTACAGAGTACGACTGTGACCGGTAAGTTTTTGGCGTGGGGTGGAGCGGAATCGCAAATGGGATAGTTGGGTTTGAAGAGGGATCTTTGTGTGTAGTGCTGGCCTCGCTAAAATAGGGGCCAGATGATGGAGCTTTCTGGGAAGTGCTCGCGTCGCTAAAATAAGGGGCGGAAGAGGATGGTGATTGGATAGAAGTGGGTGAAGGGAGTACCTCGGTTAGTCTAGATGGTGGCTCCTTTCGGGACTCGCTAGTCCAAATCCCAGAAGGCCAGGGAAAGGAGCCAGAACCAGTATGAGCACGACCGACACCAGATTGTCCGTGCGTTCCCCAGTTACTGGATTCTGCTGAAGGCGTTGTTGGATGTGAGGTCGTTGGGGACATTGAGCTTGATGCAAATGAACCCTTCCTAGGTTGGGTCGCAGCTGCCTGTGTTGTATCGTTCAACCAGGAAGCTCTACGTGTCGGCTTTTGAGGTTGTGAAGGTGGTTGTGGGTGATCTGGACGGTCAATCTCATCATCAGAGCTTGCAAGTGCTTCTGAATCTGGGGTCGATCTCCGTCCATTGAACTTATCAATAAGGATAGAAGAGTTATTGGAGTGCTTTGGGGGATTCATGATGTGTAAGAGCGGCGGGATGGTCCGCCGCGGAGTGAATTATGTAGGGCGGAATGTGTAGCGGGGCGGGTGAAAGTGATGGATTAAGTTGTGGAGCGGAGGGTGAAAGTGAGAGGTAGGTAAGCGGAGAGTGAATATTGTATCGCGGGAGGGAAGGGCGTGGAAGGTGCTAGCGGAGCGGGACGAATAATATTTTAAGGTGAAGGTATGACGAGCGGGGCGGGGTAGTGAATGCTATGATGTCGGGAAGGTGCTCTTCACAGCGGTGGTGGATGATGTAGCGGAAGTATGAATAGTATACAATGGATCGAAGGTGAGTGAGTTCTCCGCCGCAGGTTAGAATGCCGTCAAGAAAAGGACTGACAATGTCCGTGCATAGGCTGGATAATGCAAAGCAAATTATGTATATCTAAATAACAAATCAAAAGTTAGTGGATAATGTTTATCATAATTGCAGATAATAAAGTAAACACATTATTTGTCCATTTCCAAAATATTAAGATTCTTTGAAGAATAGTTGAAGGAGCTTTGGAACTTTGAGTATATTCAATGTTGGACACTATCCCACACTTTTACTCTTTGATATTACCCCATAAATTATATCCTAGATTTCTTTAAAATTTTGAAATTTGAAATCCTCACGATGGCTGAGTACTTAACAAGGCCACAATGCAAAGAATTAGTTGTATCTTGGGACAGACATTTCAATCCTTAGCAATGGTAGAATACCCAATGCTTAAATACAGACATTGTAGTTTTTGATAAGTACCCATCATCCGTGGAGCTTTGAAACTCGGCATAAACTTTTGAGGCATTATAATAACCATCTACAGGCACCTTGGCCAAGAGCAATGCTGACATTTACTAGAGTTTAATCTTTGATCATATTTCAAACACTCAGGATGCGTGGATTCCACTTAAAGTCATATTTCTGCTTGAAGTCTTCTCCAATCCAGAAAAACAGAGTATAGCAAGCAATTACGCAGACAAACGGGGTAGTTACTCACCACCGCACAAATATTAATGATCCAGCAGACGGAAATCTGGCGAAGAAATTAAGACGTGGTATCTATGTTCCAACGAAAACGTCAGCCTCATCCCGCCAGATATATAGAATCCTTCCAGCTGAAAAAGGCATCAAAGGAATGTTTCAGCACCCACCTCAAATAAGCGCAATAGCCGTAGGAAATCGCAAACCCTTCTAATATCTCTGCTTCTTTTCTTCTCCAATTTATGTTTTCCGTGTCAAAATAAAGAACCTTCTAAGTTCGCCCGTGTACCAGAGTCGTAAAGGAAATCGGAAATCGAGAATAGTACAGCCTTCTGCGCATGCGTGATGTGTTAAATGGAGGCTTGGGGCGCCTAGACTATGCGTAGCCCATGTTCGAACGTGACAGAAAGGCAGAGGCCTCACTCTCGAAATCTGCCGTCGACTTTCTGGAGGGTTGAGGAGAGCTGTGTGGTGCGATGCGATGGACTCGAGGTGTCGAGGTGAGGCGCATGCGGGGAACGACCGGTGCGACGCGAGACTTTTCGGCTCAGGTGCCACACAGCAAGCTGACTTCGTTCTGCTGAGCGGATACGGATGGAAGTTTGCCGGTGCAGATGCGAAGAAGGCCGTTGAGAAAGTGAATAAAGGGGTTCTGCTCGAGAGGAGTGGTCGTCGAAGCAGTTTTGGGGAGAGAGGAGGTGCGATGCACGTTGCAATGGAGTGGGCGTTTTTTAGCGTTGAATATCAGAAGAGAACTTTCCAGGGTGGCCCCCGACGAGCGACTAGGGGGGGCACTTGAATTGAGGGGGGAGGGGGAGGGGATGGGATGTGGCCGCCGGCTTGGCTTTAGAGCCTACTAGGTAGGTGTTGGTTGCCCAGCTCCCAGCCTGACTGCGAGATGCTGTGCATGATCCTTTTGAGCACGACTGCGGGATCGGGAGGAAAGCGAGCTGTTCAAACACCTATTAATATATATTCCTTATATTCCTTATATTCCTCTCTCCAGCATCCAGCATCCAGCATCCAGCATCCAGCATCCTGAAAGCACGGCATCAACGGCCTTTGCCCTCCTCCGTCATGCTAAAAAAATTGTTCGTGGGGGGGCGAAATGGCAGGGTAGGCGTAGTTCTCTCAACGGTATGCCAATCCCCAATCAGGCCATGGGTCACACGCCGCAATATAAGCAAGTGCGAGGTGAGCACCAGAGCTCTGCACATTCTTCGAACCCGCAACCGTCGAATATCAAGTTTGCCAACCTGCACACGCATAGTTATAGTTTCTCAATAGAATGGGTTTGAACTTGGCCGAGACTCTAGACTGACAGACGACGGTTGATCTCGATCCGATAGAGGCATGAAACCCCCCAGAGCCCCAGGAAACTGTAGTGGAGGACCCCGAAAAGGCTACTGTGGCTCGACAGTCCTCCCTCTCGCATCCTGCCTAGCGGCATCAACCTCCTCCTCCTCCACCTCCATCTCCATGATCCATCACGGATTCCACGGTCCCTCCCTGGCGCACTGCCTCCGGCCTCTGCCCTCTGGCCTTTTGCCTCTCTGGCTTCTTGTGCTCCGGCTTCCCAGGAAATCCGGAGAGTTTCAATCTGATCAATGGCCACGCAGCGAAGTCATGGCACGCACGCCACCATGGCATGTGTCAAGAAGCAAGACCTCGATGGCGTTGTAAAGTTTCCCCAGATTTTCGTCTAGCCGGCCAACGAAATGTTGTGCGTTCTGGGGCCGATTCCGATGCCAATGTCATGCTGCAGTGCTCGGTGGTGGACCCCAAACTTTCCATGCGCTTCGAACTCTGGATGGACAGAGTGCTTTGGGAAGAAAATCCGGCCTCGACCTGGACTTCAGAATTGCGGGGAAGCTGGCTCAGATGCAAGTCTCCAACATCAAGGTTAGGACGACGACGAGGACGAAGAGGGGTCAGCGGTCAGCGGTCAGCACCATCACCCTCACCATCCATAAGGTTACTTCATCGATCAATGATCATCGATCAGCGCGCTCATCGCGCCACGCAAGTCGCTGCCCGGCCACCAATTCCAGCCCTCTCCCTCCTCAATTGATATCGCCTTCATATTGCGAGCGACCAAGGATTCCGGCACAGATCATCCTACCGTATGCGAGCCCCTTGGATCCTGCAGCAAAACGGCTGAGGGTGGTGAGCCGTCCGCGGCCCTGATTCGCTGCCGCTTCATTTTCCCGTACGCCCACGACCGGACGGAGACCAACCTCCCTGGCCAATGACAGGAACTAACCGAACAATAGAGATGGTTGAGGTTTCGTGACGATTCTGAAGGCCGCCTCAAGTTCTCAACAGAAGCGAGGGAGGGGCAGCCAGGAAACCGTCCAATGCACGAAACTTCATCTGGATATGTTCATATGCTGTGAAACTATACATGGTCCGAGTGTCAATGTATCTTACAAACTGATCCCGGCCGTGCCTCGCATTTTACGTCTCTGTTATTCCTACCGCCCACCCGTTTTCAAATATTTTTATCCGGGCACGGTATCAAGACTGCCCTTCCCGACCGTCGACGGGATTGCATCGACGCCCTTTTGCTGCCGCAGCTTCTCTTCAAACTTTGCAAACTCCTGTGCTGCGATCTCCTCTTCCTGATCTAGCACTTGGGTAACACCTTTCACCTCCTCAATCTGTGTGTTTGCGTCAATTTCTGTTTATCCAGCGTGATAACTCCAAGGATACTCACATAATGCATCAGCATGCCCTCTATCCCGTTCTTCAAAGTAACTGTGCTGGAGTCGCACGTCCTGCACGCACCTCGCAACTTCAGCAGAACCTGTCCTTCCTCAAATCCTCGGAACTCAATGTCTCCTCCGTCTTCTTGGATGGCGGGACGTATCCGTGTTTCCAAGAGCTCTTTGATCATCCCCACTACCTCGCTATCGTTCTCGTTATAGCTCAAGCTATCCTCCTCTGTACCCTCTTGTCCATTCTCTCCAGACTTGTTTTCCGTGATGTTCACAATCTGAGCCCCCGACGTCACCGCTTCTGTGATCAGAGAGAAGACTTCAGGCTTGATGTGAGCCCAATTGACATCTGTCGACTTGGTGACCGTAATGAAGTCTGCGCCATAGAAGACAGAAGTGACTCCATCAATATTCATCAACTGCGCTGCCAGTGGCGATGGATGTGGAGGAGCAAGAGTTGATCTCGGGTTCAGGTATTCGAGGAAAGGCGAAGATAATCCAGCTGGCAATATAGGATGGTTTGGTAAGAACTTGAGCGCATCTGGATTTGGCGTATTCTCCGTCTGAATGAAGATACTCCTACTGCCACTGACGGCAGGCGGCTTCACCATAGTAGAGGGCTGATGCAAGGGCTGTAACGTTGGTCTCGTCCTCGCATTCGAAGCTGCCATCACCGGTAATCGAGTACTTTGATGTACACATCTCGCTGCGCTGTATTGTACCGGTATCGAAGGCTTCGCGGGTCGAGCCTTAGTGAATAAAGGTGTAGCTGCACGTACAATCTTTCTCGATGCCATGGTTGTATTCGAAACTGCAAAGAATGCTCTTGAGGCGTCGTTGATTCTCGGATGGCGAAGTTGTTTCTCAAGCACTTCTTTTGTAATCAGCTATGACGCCAATCTAATTTAAGCTCCGATTCGCCGACATCTACGAAAAAAGTACGCGATGCTTTCAAGATTCCTTGGAGGCTTCTTTCAGCCTCCAATAATGTCTATTTCAGATCCTATGAACCATGGCGATGATACGCAAGGCCAAGGTGAAGCGACGATCAAAGTGCAAGAGGTGACCGTGGCCGAGGGAGAGGGTGGCGATTCACCACCGACTCTCGACAAAGCAGCTCCCCCGTCTCCAGAACACAGCTCATTGGCAGAAGTTAAGATGTCGAACAAAAAACTCTGTGGAGTCTGCAATGAAAATGAAGGCAAATACAAATGCAGCCGTTGCTATCTTCCATAGTAAGTCCACTGTAGTAGCTACAAGATCCGACTGACACCTGCAGTTGTTCGGTAGCATGCTCCAACCAACATAAAACCAACCATCCGCCCGACGAACCCAAGCCCGAACCCGAAGCAAAACCAGTCTCGCAATCAGATTCCAACGGTCACACGCGAAGGCCCGGTACCGTTGGAGCTGGATGCTTCAAAGGGCCATTTGCCGCGCTCGATGATTCCGAAGACCTACGGCGACTGTTCAAGCTCTATCCAAACCTATCTAAAATCCTAGACGAGATCAATACTGCTACACTCCCTCCAGTAGACGAATATACGCCTAGCGGACTGCCTACGACGGTACGCAAAGGCAATGAACAGCCTTGGAATTCGGATCGTGGTCTACAGAAAGGTGTGAAAGCGCTAAGACAAGCTCGGAACTCGGATGGCAAAGACGGGGAGAGCGTGAGAGAGTACTCGCGGCTTGTGCTGCAGATTTTGGCGCAGGAAGAGGGTATGACTACGGAGCAAATCATACAGAAAGAGTTGGCAGAGGAGAATGCGAGGATTATTGAACAGTTGCTTAATGGCGACATCGGATGAACTTGGAGGGTTGTTTTATCAAGAGCATCTCTACCACAAGAATCGGTTCAGGAATTAGGGGAATACCTACTCAGAGTATCTGCTCTGTGACGTCTGGCTAGAAGCTGACGGGTTTTGACCAGTGACCGAAAGGCACGGAGTGTACGAAACATATCAAGACATGATTGGCAGAGGACGCTCACCAATAGGATGGATTGGAAGACAGGCACTTCTGAAGAGTCTATTGGGAAAGAGACCTAAGATACCCGGCGCCAGCAATGCGCCAACGCCATAAGCAATTATTAATTTATTCAGCTCATCAGCTTGGATGACGCTTGAATCGAGCCAAAAAGCTCCCCTTGACACCTTTTCCATTCTCTGGTGGTGATGACCCAAACCCTGCTATACCTTCATCCCTCCGTTCTTGCTTCAACCCCTTCTTGCCAATTAACATCCAGCTCGATTCCATCTTCTTCAAGAACGGACTTGTCTTCTCCTTCTTCCTATTCTCCGTTTCATCATCTCGTTGTACCCAGTCGTTTCGGTGATCATTAACTACTTCATGGGGCGCAGGCTTCACTTTTGGTTTCGGTGGTGGTGGTGGTGACGCTTCCTCCTCCCAGAACATATCACCGGTGCTCAACGGCCGTGGAGCACCCTTCTTATGTGTCCCTATCAAGTGGGCAAACTCCCCATTGAACGTTCTCTGGGGCGGCTTGTAGACATCCCTCTCCAGATCTGCATCATTGGCTTCTTCCATCTCATGGGTCCACTGGAATTGGTTCCTGTTTCTCAAAAGCTGACTGTCGAGAATAGCCTGATCCATAGCCACCGTCTTCTGAAGTAGCGTGAGAGGCTGAGAGGGAATATTCTCATCAATGCTCACAGGCTCTAGATGAGCCTTAACGACCGGTTGGGCCAGTTTGTGCATCTTCCGATGCACATCCGCTGGGGTCGTTGTTCTCTCGAATGCAGCGGCTGCTACAGTAGGCACGTGGTGATACACATTCTGAGCCTGTAACGCAGCAGCCGCTGCTTCAGCAGCTGCAGTCTTTGCTGCTCTTGCTTCGCGGCGCTTTACTGCTCTGATCTTCTGCTCCACGAGGTGGGCTTGCAACCGACGACTGAGCTCTTCAGGATCGAAGGGCTTCTCGGGCCCTTGCTTGACTCGCCGTCTGGGCCCATTGGTCTTGGGGTCATGCAGAGGATGGGTCATTGAGCGTGTGGGTTTCAACTATCGATTTTGTTAGGAATCTGGACAGACATTGAGGGGCATTTTATAAGATGGGCACGCGACAACTTACAGGAGGTCTTTCCACCGCGGGCAGCGCAGTCTTGGTTGCCATGGTGGTCGAGCAGCCAAGGTTATATGGAAAATCGCGGGATGGAGAATCCAATTGTTTCAGAGCTGTCTTTAGGCGTGTATTGCGTAGGACAGATGAGGATCACAACAGCCAGACAAGCGTGGGCCCGTCTAGCAAATTTCTCGACTGACTTGGAATCGAGAAGCAGAAAGGAGGGCAAGCAGCACCGCACCGCACCGCACCGAGGGCAGCAGGTGAAGAAGTAGGAAAACGGCAAGCCACCAACGTTTGAACATCAGACCTGGCTCTTTGGGTTTGTGGGCGAGCGAGGGTGGAACGAGCCTTCTTTTGCAGGCTCGAACCGCGGCGAGGTACGGTAGGTAGCATCAAGTATAGTCACCTGTGGCCGTTTCCGGGCGAGGTGATCAAGCTCGCGGCGCTGGTCTCAGATGAAGGGCTGGCCGCCGGCCGAATCCAGTTTAACGTCGTGGTCGTCGGCAGTGTTCACAGTGTTTAATTGATCAAGTGCGGCAGGACCGCCTAATGGGGCAAGTCTCGTGCTGCGTCCGAGCAGGAGGCTGGTCACGCTGCCGTCGCGCCCTCGTCCCTCGTCTCCTCCCCCGGATTCTCAGCACTCTATTGACACATACCCGTATCGCCTCTAGCCGAGGCCGGCATGGGATGTCTCAGCCGTCCATCGCGACGGCGATGGCGATGGTTGCTCGTGGAGCAACGCGAGGCCCTTGATTTTGAACTGTGCGCTGTGCGCTGTGAGCTGTGAGCACGAAGGGTTGAACGCTTGCAACTTGCAACTTGCAAGCGGCAGTCGAAAGTCCTGATGCGTGCGCCCGCATTGGGATTGGACCAAGTGCTCCGTCGTCCAAATGGAACAGGTCTCGCTCGCCCGATCACCCAGCGAGATGCTCGACTGAGGTTCGCTCTCGTGCTAGCAGCCAAAGCAGCCAATTTTCCGGAGCATAACTGCCAATCCAAGGCCCACTCTGCAGCAATATGGGGAATCCTGGGCCTGACTACTGCAGTCTGCAGCGCAAGACAGGCACAGTTTTTTGCCTGTTCACGCGATCATTTCGGTGCGTTTCGTCTGCAGGCGCTTGGCCGAGATGCTTCACCGTCACCGTCACCGTCGCCGTCGCCGTCCTGCATCCTGGAAAGCATCTCTCGCTACTGCGAACTGTACTGTTCTTGTCGTTGTACGTGTGCGAAGGAAGTCGCACAAACCGCATGAATGCGCAGTGCCCCCGAGCGCCCGCAAACAACGGGAATGTCCACTTCGACGGTCTTGACGTTTCGTTTCACACCTAGATTGTCATCTCTGAGATCATTTCCCTCCCGTTGAAATGTAATATACCACTGCTACCTCAGTGTTTTGTGCCCCAGTGTGGCTGCAGGGCCTTCTCGCGCGCATTGGTCGAGGTTGAGCAGACCGTTTTTGCGGCAATCAAAAGGCAATATGATTCATCAAGCACTATGCAACCACAACCGCTCATCTCCTCATACCCAAGACAGGAGCAGCGCAAGCTCGTATATTTTTGAGAGATGATTCAACCGCATAATTATTGATGAAGTCAGGTACGAGGACGCTACCTCCGGACAAGATAACCGAAAGCTCGATCTCCGCTGCGTCAACCGGATGCGTCCACTCCTCTTGGATCAGAAAAAGCAAAACTTCGTTGTGAACAGTAACCTTAAGGCTTAAACACCGACGACTGCAGCCCTCCGAGGACTTCACGTGCGTCGATGACCTGATTGTCGAAAACGATGCCAGCTGACTTGAGACTCGATCAAGACCTTTGAAAGTCTATCGAAGTCTAAAGGTTCTACTTATACCTCCGTACCGCTCTTCCTTCGAAACATGTTCCAGTTGGATCCGTTTTTAGCAATGCGATCGAATGGGAGCCTCAAGTATCAGAATAGGTATGATGGCATACTGCATGTCATTCGGATTTCTCGGTCCATCCCGTCTCTTTGCTCCCAAAATTTTCGCAGCCGTAGAAGTCAATTCCTTTCGAGTCTAACATCTCACATGCAGCCTTGTAGGCTTATCGCCTAGTAGCCTTGCTATGACGTTGTCCTACATAACGGTTATAGTTTGCTTCCAAGAGATAATTGTACGCAGAAACTTGCCAATGAGCTTGAATGAGCTCGTGTACAGGAGGATATGTGCCACACGGTGTCACGATACTCGAGCCCGGCGAAATCGTAAGACGCTGATGGTGTGAATCTGGGAGATGTCCACATCATCAGATTCTCCTTGGTCATTGTGAACACCCTCTTGTCGGATAGCCAGCCGACGATTCCTTGCAACTATCGATCGCTGAACGAGAGGTCCCTGGATCCACCAATGGTGGGATAGGGCGCGCGTTCTTTGAACGACGGTGCCCATATGGCATGCAAGTGTGAAGGTTAGCTAGTCAAGTACTGGCTGGTTTGGGGAATACTAACGAGCACATGTTTTTGTGCGGTTGTAGACTTCCCATGAAGCTGCCAAGGTAGACAAATAAATAAGGGTTTGAAACGCCACTGGCACGTTTTGCCAGTCGATCTGAAATCTGATCTGCCAAGGCTCTGGCGGGAATGCTTGTGTTGATCGAAAAGAAGATGGGATCTTGCTACTGATCACGAAACCACGCTTCTTCTTGCAGAGTTGCTTCTTCTATTAGGGTTTGTGTCAATGCTGTTCCAATCCTCGAATGTCCCGTATATGATCAGACCTGCATCGCTATATAGCACTCCTCGAGGCATACGTAGTACACCTAGATTCTGCTTATCGGATTGAATGCTACTGTGCGACTTTAGCGCTTGTGGCAGAGAGCTTGTTTCCTTCTGCCGCAAGGCAATCGTGAGAAGACCAGATGAGACCTTCGTCGCGTATACGGTATACGGTTTGCGGAGGGGTAATATACTAATAACTCTGCTCCCTGCACTCGCGCGGTTGTGGCCAGTAGACGATTTCACGTGTGGCGGCTGGTTGGCGGAGTATGAGTGCGGGATAATTCCTTCTGTTCATGATACTGCGGCGTTTGGGATTGAGGATTCGCAGGAGTGTGCAGTGTGCACTGCAACTGCTCCCTACCTAGCCTCGTTCCCCCGCGCCCCCTGCTCTCTGTTGCCATTGTCATGCTTTCCCTCGCCCACCTCGCCCACCTCGCTGCATAACGGTGTTACACCCTTGGTGTTTTCCCTCGAGATGGGCCTCGAGCTGTGTATGGTGCCCAATCAATCCACCACCTGCTCCGCTGCTCTGCCAATGCGGAAAGATAGCGCCTGTTCCCGACGAGGCCCTCGACGGTTCCCATTCCCACACCACAGGCGAGCACGAGCGCTGCTGGTAGTATTGCTGCTGGTGCTGGTACTGGCGGTACTGACTGGTACTGGTCGTGCTGCTGGTGTTGGTGCTGGTGCTGCATTCATTTTCAATAATGATGCCCCGCCAAAGGTGGTGGTGGTCCTGGCCCTGGCCCTGCGCGCTGCCCTCGGTCCTCGAGTTATTGTTCTCCACTCTATGTGCCTCCGCTGGGCCCCTCGACCCTCGCTGGCCTTCCCACCGCTCTGGTTTGCACAGTACTCATAGAGTGACGGAACACCACCACCTGTATCGATGCACTCATCCATTCAATCACATCGCGCCTCCGTGATGCCACCTGGTTATAACCTGAATTGTCACAGCTAAGCTGCTCTGTCGATAGTGGGATGCTGTCCCAATCATACCAGTGGGAGCAATCACGATACTGTACTTTTTGCCGCAGCATGCTCACATCTCATTGCGAGTTATCGATTGACAGGGTCGTGGCCACCTGTTGAACTGTGCAGGCATATTGCCTACAGCAGGATGAGCGTTCTTCCGCAAAGCAAAAGAACTCCGTCTTCGACACTGCGAGATCTTCCTGCCTCCTCGTCCAGCTTTCCCACGAACACTTCACCGATTGCCTCTACGCCGCGCAGCGCGCGGCCATCGTTCGCGTCCCGAACCAGTTCGGCCCCTCTTCTCTCGCCGTTGCGAGATCCAAACGTCTTATCGCTGGAGGATGATGCGTATAACCAGCGCCTCTCCGTGGCATCCATCAAGGACGATCCATTTTTCAGAAATTATCAATCCCCCCATTCAGTCTCTTTGGCACGAGAATTGAGGTCTGCAACTTATTCCGAGCGCATGGAGCAAGACGACGAAGATGGGCCTTTGCTGGCTCCTGGAAGGCCCTTCGAAAACTCGGTGAATCTGCCTGTGCGAAGCCCTACCCTAAGCAAGAAAGTATAGAAGACTAATGAGAATCTACATAGCCCCAATCGAGAAGCGGGATGTCCGATATCAATATTGCCGTTATTGGGAGTGCGGGTGTGGGGAAAAGTACTTTGATACAACGCGCACTCGGATTGCGCTCTCTCCCAACATCAATTGCCTCGAGTCTTCGCATGTCTGTGGACAATGTGGTTTACACTGTTAGCTTAATTGAACTTGACCTCGAATCTTTCGATATAAATCCGGACCGCCGAATCCAATGGCCAAAACAGATCAACGGCCATATAGTCCCTCGCATGGATGGAGCTCTCCTCCTATACGATGTCATGAATAGAGAAAGCATTCAAGAATTGCCTCAGACCTTGAGTGAGTCTCCCAGAAGATTTTTATGTATAAGCTCAGCGGACTAAATTGTGTAGATGGATTGGTCAATTCTTCCCTGCCCACAATCCTGGTATCCTGCAAGTGCGACAACCCAGAAAATACGCGTCAAATCGATGTTGAGAGTATGGAGCAGGCTTGTATGTCATGCGTCGAGGCTGTGAAGACTGCAGCAAATGTTCCTGAAACAGCGAGACAATGTCTTTCTTCCATGCTTCGAGCCGTCATGACGAATAGGAATGGTAAGTTTGAAATTTCATGTGATATTGTTTAAGCCTTCTCCCACATTCATCTCTTCTTGGCAAGGATCTACTGCATCAAATTTGATATTTCCGGTTTGCATTCGTGTTGTATTGTACTTTCCCCATCTTACAAATTGAAGACTGACATTTCTTGCAAGCTATGATCTCATCAGCCGAAAGTTCTGGAGCTCGACGCCGAGCTACTTCGTCTGCGAATCTAGAAACACCACCAGATCCTTCAAGACCTCTTAGTCAACATTCCAAACACAGCCGTGCAAGCTCGGACTATTCCCTGCTCCGAGGATTTCCCTCGCCACCCCCTGTATCGACACGAGGCCAACCTCCCTTGTCACGGGGCAATGGCCGAACCAACCTGCACCAGATCATACTTCCTGACCCCCACGATGCGCCGCCGCTTTCGTCGCATCCAGCGTTTCGACATGACAGCTTTCACACATCGTCTGATGCGAGTAATCAATTGACCGGAGGATTCAAATCTCGTTCTCCTATACCATCACCTGGTACTGGACGAGCGGTTGATAATTCCTTCCTGGATATGGAAGAATCGGATGCAGAATCAGCCTACCGGTATTCGGACGACATCCCCATCCTGCAACGAAATGATGAGAGCTTCTTCGACAAGCCTGCCAAGGTGGCTGGCGTGACTTTCGATGAGCTGGTGGACCGATTGTTAGGCCAAAATATGTCGAGGGCAGACAATAATTTCACCGATATCTTCCTTTGCCTATATAGGAAATTTGCGGCTCCTGCAGAACTGTTTGCTGCGATTGATGCCCGATTTCAGCGTGTTGCTGACGATAAGAATACACAATATCTAATTCGAACGGCGACCCAGTTGCGCATCATAACAGTCGTCTCTAAATGGGTTACAACCTATCCAGGGGATTTTGCAAGCACTTCAACGAGTGCTAAGCTAGAGGATTTTATCAACAACCTTTCCACTGAACCAGTATTTGCAGCAGCCGCGATGGAGATGCGCACACAGCTGCAGTCACGGGTTTTCGAAGACGATGATACAGGATGGGCCCGTACTGATGCCGACGTAGAGCATGAAGAAAGAGAATCTAATGAATTGATTCCTTCCTCGCCGGTCCGAAGGAGAACAGAGCCAAGTGGATCGGAGTTTGAGGAAGAAATGGCAAACTTGCACGTGGAGGATGAAGATGGTGCAGATATGGTACGAAAGGAGTCTCGGGCAGACTCAACGACATCAACTCGACCTCTATCACCAACACAGTCTCTCTCTCCATCTTTCCATACTGTAGAGGATTATGAGAAAGAAGCAGCGACCATGGTCCCGAAAGGAACCTTACCGCTCACCAAGTTCCGGTATCATATCTTTATGGATATATCCGACGACGATCTAGCAGATGAAATGACAAGGATCGACTGGGTCATGTTCTCATCTATCCGACTCCGCGATCTCGTCCGGCATGTCAGTTTACCCTTAGAGCAAAAGGAAAGGTGCAAGAGTCTAACCAACGTCAACCGAATGATCAGCCACTTCAACCACATCGCAAAATGGGTTGCCAACATGATCCTTATGCGGGATAAAGCAAAACACAGAGCTCAGATGTTAGAGAAATTCATGACCATCGCACTGAAATTGCGGCAACTGAATAACTACAATGGCTTAGCTGCAGTACTGGCTGGCATCAACGGCAGTGCCATCCATCGTCTGAGCCAAACACGAGCTCTCGTCCCACAAGACGTCCAGAAACGATTCGCCCGCCTCGTCATCTTGATGGGCACGCAAAAATCACACTTCGCGTACCGTCTAGCATGGGAGAATTCGTCTCTCCCTCGAATCCCTTTCATCCCTCTCCATCGACGGGACCTTGTCTCGGCAGAAGAAGGAAGCCGCACGTTTGTTGGAGCAAATGGAGAGAGGATCAATTGGAAGAAATTTGAAGTTTTGTCTGAAGTTATTTTGCCGATCATGAAGAGTCAGGTTGTGCCGTATCCAAATTTGGCCAAGCATGAGCTTGCGAGGGAACTCATCTTGGATTGTAGGATGCCTGTAGATGACGAGGTTAGTTATTCCTCGCCCCTCTCGCCTTAGAGCGCACCTGTCGAATTTATTTTAAAGCTCCAGAGAGAGACAGCTACTAATCTCAAAATAGGAGGTCTATCAACGCAGTCTAGCAGTCGAAAGCAGCTCCTCTGGTCCCGTCGAATTCGGGAAGAAAAAGTTCCCCTGGTTCCAGAAATGATCAAAGTTAACAAGAGATGGGATAAAAGTAATCATGGACTCCAATTTTAAGGCGAAGCAAGAGGTGGAATGGAAGGAAAAGAACGGGAGAAATTTATGGATTCAGGTGTTGGGCTTATCTGTCTATTGTTTGGAGGGGTTCATCTTGTGATGTCATGGAATCATGCTTGGCGCTGGGGAGTTTCATTGCTAATGGTAAGAAGACATGTGACGGCGACTGCGACATACCCACTTGAAATCTGGTGATGATAGATAACATATAATTGAAGATTAATTAGGACAAGCTGCTTATGTTTGCTCACGGATGTGGCGTTAGTTTTATATCCCGGAGAAGGATAACTTTTTGGATGAAGAATCATTTTCCGCCTATGTAGTGAGAGATCAGCGTCCACATCATATTGTTTACATCCTGTCGCATTATTGCTAGTATAGTTATCTATTCCCTACTTCCTCATTTCTACTCAGACCGCTCTGTGGCCGAGGAAGATCTGCCTCAAACAAATTCAAACAGACACCCTTTCTCCACACTCTCGCTTCTCGTCTTATCCTTCACCACCTGCCTTGTCAATGTCATCAAACTCTCCATCAATTCATCATTCTGAAAAAGACTACTACCCTTCTCCGGTGTCGCAGGCGGACAGATATACTCCCCACTCTTCTCAGTCTTCGTGGCACAGTACACCGCACTTGTACACCCTTCCCACTGATCCTTCTTAAACGGAGCCATACCAACACTCATCCCATAGCCGGCCAAAGGATACGGCTCATGAATATCTTTAGTACTCATTTTGGTATCCACGAATCCTGGGTGGACTGTATTGGCTAAGATTTTGGGATATTTTGGAGTAAGGTGCTTGGAGAGGTATCGGGCGTAAAGCATTTGTGCAAGCTTGCTCCGGCCGTATTGCCCGTTCGGGCCCAAGTCTTGGTTGAGTTCATCGAGACTGCTGAATTTGCAGTCCGAAGGAGTAGCTTGGTGGGCGTTGGATCCCAACGTGACGATTCGCACTGTGTTTCCTTTCTCGGCGGTCTTCTTCATTAAGGGCAGGAGATGGGATGTCAAGATAACGTGTCCCATGTGGTTCACAGCCATATGTCTGTCGACACCATTTTCGGTCAAAGTGTATGTCATGATTCCCCTCGCCGCGTTGTTGATCAGGATATCAACTCTGTCTGTCTGAGATGCAATCTCTTCTGCGACGGCCGCCACACGGGACCAGTCTCCCATATCGCATTTGATGAATGTTATTTTCCGTGCGGTATCGGCTCCTAGTTCTTTGGAGATGGAATTTAAAGCACCGTCGACGACTTCTTGACTGAGAGAGAGGATGAATAGTTTGCTGATGTTGTGGGAGAGAAGAGTGTGTGTGCAGCCATATCCAATGCCTTCGCTGCCACCGGTCACAATGACTACTTTGGAGGTAAGGTCGGGCACATCTTTTTGGATATCGAATTGGTGCTCTGAAGAAGCAAGGGAGTGGCTAGAAAGGCGTCAACTCAAGAAGTCCTGCTCCGAAGCAAACCAGGATGAAGGGATTTACGTAGCACCGAAGTTTTCGGTAATAGTGGATTTGACTGTATCGATTATTGCAGACATTTTGAAGGCTGAAATTCGAAAGGTTCGGGAAGTAGGACGACTGTAAATAGCTCGTCTAGAGAATTGTTGACATAAAGAACGTCGGAACAGGGCGAAAGACATAAACAAGGAAAGGAAAAGGAGAAATCAAGATAATGAGTGTGCATTGAGCACTATATGCATCATTACATCCTCGTCAATCTCACCGATTGTAGCTGTCATTGAAGTTGGTGATGTAACCCATTGTTCTTGACCCAGCTTTCATCAGTAAATCGCATATTCCGGGGAATACGGGGCGTCCGACTCTTAGTAGCCAATCATTAGTAGAATGTGTGAATCGATGTAGAAGTATTGGACGAAGTTTCTGTAGCGTTTTGATAAACTCCTTTTGACAGGTGAAGTCATCACCACCTAGCTTCGGATTATGTGATAGGCCGATGTGTCCCCCACACAATAGAATGACCTATTCTCAAGGAACGAAGCTTGACCCTTCCGCCCGGGTCAGCATCTTGTACTTATTAGCAGGGTACAGGGTATTCACTCGCTTCTTGTACAGACGCTCGAGCCGGAAACTGGTTTAAGCGTCACCGTGCTTCTGCTCAGCATTTTTTCCCTTTCCTTCTCATCATCATAAGAATACAGTGCACCTGCCATCTTCGTATATTTGTACAGCTGCTATCGCATTTCAGTTATACATGTACTATGATAGTTTAGCTAAAAATTCCCCAGTGGAGTTTGCATCGAAACCCCTTCTATTTTCGTGCAAGGAGTATCGCCAATTGATGTGAAGTTGGATAAGAAAGTTTGGCCATAGGCCCGCTGGAGGATAAAGAAAGTAGGGCAATGCGGAGATGGTAATGTGTTTTAAATGATGAAGCTGGTGAGGTGGCAGATTTCGGTTAGTTTAGGATGAGTGGCGAGGGAGTACCGAGAGCGAACAATTGATAGCTGTTGATATGAAAGAACCACGGAGCCGATCATTCGAGATTTCATTTGCGCTATTCGTACTTGACTTACCTCCGGATGCCTTTACCGCGTGGGGACTTCATTACTCTGCTTCCGCCCCTTCCATGTCGTTTCTCTTCTCCTAATCCCTTTCTCCCGGTAGCAATCCCACCCCTTCCGCCTCTAGGGCCTCCTCTACTACCTCTCCCTCTACCTCTAAAGCCGTCCCTCGAATTACCGCCGATCTGTTGCTTGACAGCTTTTATATCCTCTTCATCAACATCCATCCCATCGTCGTCGTCGTTCTTCCTCTTGTTCGAAAACTTCAACCTGCCCCCTCTACCTCTTTGCACCGCGTCACGGCCTTTGATGGCGCTGACATATGCATCAACGCCACCATCCTCCTCTTCTTTCTCCGCCGGGGTATCAATGATCATCGCATCGTCATCGCCGTCGCTATCATCTCCCAGCAACAACTTGCCGTCTAAATCTACCTTCGCTTTTGTTTTCGTGGGTGTCTTCTGTTTTAGAGGCTTCGTAGACGAGATATTTGCCAGGGCTCTACGATCAAGCAAATCCAACGGCTCCTCCTCGTCTTCGACAATATAGGTCTTTCCACCCTTCTTACCGCCTCGTTTGCTTTTGCCAAGCACCTCATTGTCCGAGACGTCAGAGCCATCCGAGTCGTCATCGCTGCCATAGACAGCTTCGTCATACTCGCTCTCGAAGCGGCCTTTTCTCTTCTCATTTCGTGTCTCTCCATCCTCATCACTTCCTTCAGCACCAGCTGCTTTGGCTGCATCCTTATGCCTCTTATTCCTCTCCTTTGTTTTCCGGATATTGGCAATGAGCTTCCGATCTTCTTCTGGGCAGTATTTATTCACGACATCGACACCGAATCGTCGGATCATCCGTTCTAGGATGTGCTTGACTTTAGCCTTGAAATGTGCTTTGTGCTCATGACTCCAGACCATCAGGTTTGGCACCAATGACTTCAGCCTTGGAAGCATGATACCTGAAGGTAGACTGATAACGCAGACTTTCACGAAGCCAAGCACGCTACGAACAATTTCTCTGTTGTTTGAAGTGAGGAACAGGTCCATAGTTTCGACTAAGTCAGTGATCGTTTCAACTTTAAGAGATTCGCGGAAATGGTAAAGTATACGAGTCAGAGCTGTTATACAAGCAGATTGCATGTGAGGTGTGCTGCCTGCTAAACCAGCACTGACCATTGTAAAATACTCTTCAAGAGTCGCAGGAACGGCAGGGCTATCGTTCGCCATATGGGGAACCTTGCTGTTTTGGATCATCGCACCATCAGACGATGCAATTTTTTCGCCCATAAGAACAAGCAAATCGAAAGCTGCGGTGCGTGCCCGCTCGTTGACCTCTTTGCAAGAGATGACAACTTCCGAGAGTATACTGGGAATGAAGTGTAAAGAGTCGTTAGGGAGGAAAGGTATCAGGGTGGATATTGAGGATAGACGGTCTCGTTTTGCTGGAGCAGAAACTTTTTCAGCGCTGTTGAGGAGTAGCTGCTGGAGTTCTGAGCTCCGTTCTGCTAGGGCTTGTTTGCCTATTTCCGACTCGGAAAGCCGCGGGATGAGTTTATAGGCCTTCTTTTGCAGTTGCGGGTCGTCGTCTTTTACGATGATAAGGGATGCGATGTTGAAAAGAGTGGCGAAGCTCCCTCTCGGAAGATAAATCGAGATAGTAATGACCAAGTCCATCAAAGTATGGCTAGTCGGTGGCATCTTATCTGCTACCTTGTGCTCCTTTTGCTTTTGCTTTTCCGCTTGGGTTTGAGCCGCTGCCTCCGAGATTGAAGATGAAAGCATAGTGGTTACTCGCTCAAATGTCTCCATGACGTCCTTGGTCGGTGCGATACTGAGGTACGAGTTTATGCATTGCAGTATGTATGACCGATATTGTGGTAATGTCTGGCTGTATACATTGAATAGAACCGCAAGCATATTACTGGCAAAGCTTGAGAGGTGGTCCAGGTTCTTCTGAGCAGTAGCCTTAGAAACTCTGCTCTGCAGAACGAGATCTTCTTCTGTTTCGATAGAAACTATGGATTTGTTTGAGTCTACTAGAGTCTGCAAGGCTCTACAAACATCGGGTCGTAGCTCCGTTTGTTTGTAGAGGAGGGTTGATACCAGTTCAGCAAAAGACTGGTCAAATGCCTCGGTCAAATCGAGCGGCAAATCACAATAGCCCGGCAATAATGCCCAGATCTGCTGCACAAGTGTCTCGAATATTTTGATCTCCATAGTCTTCTCGGCTGGGCCATTATCCATGACTCGCTGGAACATAATCTCGCTCAGTGGAACCAGTTCGGTCCTGAAATGCTGCAAATTCGTGTTGCTCACATAGTCTCGCATTATTGGTAGCATCCAAGCACGCCCGGGCTGTCCGGCTTTCGGCTTCACCAGATTAAGAGGTAGGATATTCAGAACACTCTCAGGGCCCATGGCTCGGATGGCTTTGCCAATAATTTCATCAGCTTCTTTCTTGCCAGCAAAAGATTCGTTGCCTCTAAGTTCGCCGATGGCCCTTACGACGTCAACCAGGATTGGATCGGCTCTCCATCGTAACCCATCGAACATGGCACCCATCACCTGAAAGGTTTCCATCCATGCTGCCTGGTATTTCACACTCAGAAGATCTACCGCTACTTTTGCCATCTTTTCCAAGACTTTTTCGTCGTATATTGATGGCTCAATTAGTACGGAGTCAGGAACACAATTGGCCATGAAGGATATCAGACACTCGGACGAGGAAACTCGTATATTGTGGGAGGACGACGCCAAGAACGCGGAGACGAGATTGAAGAGGTCGGGAAGTTTCTGGAAGGTCTCTTCTGGTTCAATTTGAGCAGAAACATCGTAGCCTCGGGATAATACAGCTATCCATGGTGGCAGGAGCTGAGAATCATTTTGTGAAGGTCGCAGTTCCGAGATTACCTCGAGAAGTCGTGGGAGCTTCGATGATGATACTTCATCCGCTGCCATACCCTCAAAGATAATCTCGAATACTTCGAATGATGCCATGGTCATGTATTCATTGCTCGACTTCGATATGTTCAAAAGAATCTCGCACAGTGCTTCGATCTTCTTAGCTGGCCATCCCCCTGAAGCTGAAGCTACAGTCTTAACAAGCTGCAACGCGTGTATCAGTGCTGGCTCATGCTCAGTCGCTCCGCCCTTCTTTTGCTTCTTAGCCTGGTTTGACCGTGCTGCAAGATCAAGTAGACTCTTCAACGCGGTTTCCGCACACATGTCCGCCGCAGGATGATCTAAGGAAACGCTTGGTGGAGGATTTCTCAAGACTTTTGCTAAAGCTTCCTGGGCACGCTTCCTGATCTTTGGTCGGTGATCAACTGCTAGAGCCAAAAGGCCTGCCACAGCACGACGCGGGCTGATTTGTGTTTGCGACAATTCCCATGCTTTTGAATTTTGGGCAACTAGAAGAGTCTCGAGACATCCTATTGAAGGTCTAAGCAACGGCGCATCTGCCTCAGCGAATGTCAGGGCGGGGGCCAGGCTCGTAAGGATTTCTGAGAACTTCGATTGGAGAAGCGGTTGCGGGGCATATGGAGCAACGACATCGAGCAGGTAAACGACCGAGGTTGCCAAATCCTTATTTACGCCAGAGGTCGAAATGGCTTGTCGAAGTAAGGCAAGGAGTGCTGCGAAATAACCATTGGGGGAAGCTTCGGTTTTCTGGTCTCGTAGTGTATCCTCCACGGCAGACAACACAATACCTGTCTGCGAAGAGCTATTAATGCTAAGTTTCCGATGAATAACACGTAGAATCACTCACTTGATGTTGATTCTGTAGCTTCGGCGATCGAATCTTGTCGAGCTTCTCTTGAAGAGACATTTTGAAGGAATGTGTGGGCTCTCTGCGCCTTGCTTCGAATGTCCTCCAAAAAAAGCTTCACACAGCACACAAAAAAAAGTTTCCGATAATCGATAGCGATCGACCAGTGATGCAAAGTCCGCCGTAGTTAGACATGGCCCCACAATTGGTTCTTTAGAACCTAGTTCAGATGCGGGAACGTGCTCGAGCCAGTGCAGATTGGGATTAGCCAGTCGGCGGGTGCCCGAAATGGCCTAGCGGCTATCGTGCTGAGAAATACGCAGCTGCTCGAGTGGGCTCGGGTACAAGGCTATTCTGCTCAGGAGCTCAAGGCTGGGCTGTCGGCGCCGCTTGCTCACCATGGGAACCGACTCCGACCTCCCCAGGTAATTTGATGGCCAAGGACCCTTGAGTTCTCCTAGCTTCTCTCTGTTGTCATCAACATCTGGCCTCGTCCTCTATCTCTGCCTCTTACTCTGTGTTGTTCTCGCATCTCGCAAATATTACTTCATTGTAATCTTTGCAGCTTCTCACTTCTACATTCTCTCCTTGACTTTTGTCCTTCGCGCATAGGCTCCCCTGTCGTGCTTATCGCCCGCATTTCATCATACCATACTTTAAGGCCGCGCGAGTCTGCTGCAGCCTACATCCTCCTTCTCCTTACCAACTTCTCCAAGGACCTCAAGCCATCAACAATATGCGCTTCTCTACAGCTTCGCTGTTGGCACTCCCGCTTCTTGCGGCAGCTGCGCAACAAGATACCCCGCTTGAGCAAGCCAAAGCTCAAGCACAATACTGGTTCGAGAAGATCTCCTCCTATATCCCAAACCCCAACAAGGCGCACACACCTCCGGCTGCTGCTGCTAAAGCCGGCGGTAAGACACTCAAGATTCTAACTCTCAATGGCTGGGAGGATACCCTGCGATCAAGTGTCAAGCCAACAAGCACGAAACCAGAAGAGTGGTGGGTTCTCGTCACTGGAGGCAACAAGACCTGCTTCGGCCAATGTGGTCAAGTAGAGACTGCCTTCAATGAGACTGCAGCATTGTGGGCCGCTAATCCGACCGCTCCTCACCTTGCCTACCTGAACTGTGAAGATCAACCGGTTCTCTGCAATGCCTGGGGTGCTGGACCTCCTTCACTGTGGATCTTCGATATGGTTGCACCACCTGCGCCAATCGAATGCCGAGTTAAGCCATTGAACATCTCTACAACGGCCGTCAAGACTTTTACAGACCTCACTTCTGCCGACGCAAAAAAGGGGGTGAAGATCTACGACGGACTCTTCCACCCATTTGACGGCGCCTTTGCCAAGTATCATGTCGCAGTACCTATCGGTTACATTTTCTGGGTCTTTGCGGTTGTCCCTTCCTGGATGTTCATGATTGGCATTTCTTTCCTCAGTAGAACCATGATGTAAGTACTAGTTTCCAACAGGTCTCTTTGAAATACTGACTCGGGTTTAGGAGTAAGAGAATGGATCCTCAAGCTGGGAGACCGGCGGCAGGTGCAGCACCTGGACCCGCAGCCGTACGTGTTGGAGCGCCTCCTGGAGATGGAGTACGGTATTAAACTAATCTTGCAATAGTAAGGAATGATTTGCAAGGAGGACGGAGGGAACTTTGCTATGGGAAGGGGAAAAGGATGGTTATCGAATGGATTTGCAATGACGGACTATTAAATCGTATAGTGATCAATCGTAATTTCTTTCGGGGTATCAAAACTCGTAAAGTTGTACATGTTCTTTGCACACTACCAATTATCGTTTCTCGCATGAGTTCTCCAATCTCTCCAAACCTTCCAGCACTTGCTCTCGAAGCTGGTGGTTTGCGAGTCGTCCGTATCGCAAATCACTCAGACTACCTATAGTGCTTTGCATAGTCACTAGTAGAGATTCTACCTCTTCGTCCAATCTTCTAATTTCGTCCTCCAGATCCTCAGCTGCGTTGCTGAGCTCTGGCAATATCGAATTTAGGGTATGCGGTTTCGAAACTGGCAGATTCGATGTTGGACCAAACAGCTATGAGCAGATATTAGAGAGGCCTCCCTGATTGAAGTTAAAGTCAGGGCAAACCATACTGCATGCTCAACATCTGCTTCGTCATCTTGATCCTGCTTCTCCGCCTCTCTTCGAGCTCGAACTACAACTCTTCGCTGCGCATTGCCCCTCTTGACTTCCGCAGCAATATTGCCAGCAACAGCATCCGTGAGTCTAGTTCGCTGTTGTTGCAAGTCCCTGTAGAGTGCCTTAACTTGTGGTGACGATTGTTGCGACCGTGGGAATAGCTCAGTAAAGGCCTTCAAGGATATAATCGAAGGTAGTGGGGCCGGTGGTAGTAGGAAGGTAGAGAGAATAGTTGCTTCTGTTGGCGCCATTGTGGAAGGGAAAGAGAAAGGAAGAGGTTTGAGTATCAAACCAGGATCATTGACACCCCCAAAGGATCATGCACGGCAGTTAAATTGCCTGTTCCTAAGTTCCAGCCATGTGCAAAAGCTGAACCACGAACTCATCCACTCATCCGTCCAAACAAAGGCCTTAAAGAGGAAGTATGTGATGGCGACAGGGGTGCCTTCAACACAACGCGTAGGGGCGCGCCTCGGTTCGCGCTCCTTAAAAGGTTATTGTACTGACCGCCTGCCTTCTGCCATTCATTATCTAGTGCCCTGCACCCTTCACCCAAAACAACCCACCAAAGCTCATCCATTCATCTACAACACCCATTCCATTCGGGTCACGGATAGAACATGGCGCCCTCAAGATCAGCCCAGGCAACTTCGCCTTACGCCAAAGACGAGAAGGTCCTTTGCTTTCATCATGAAATGTTGTATGAGGCAAAGATTCTGGATGTGAGACCAACGGAGGACAAGGACAGCCCTTCATGGCAATACAAAATCCACTATAAAGGATGGAAGAATACGGTAGGAAACCCTGATGATATTCTTACACATGTACTAATGAGTTGCAGTGAGTGAAGTTCCCCAGCATCACCCACTTGGGTCACGCCTTCCAGGCTTGAAAGAGCGCGCAGTATCCTTCTGTTTTTCGATCTACTTGACAAGCGTCTCGACTCACATGGCATTTCCTCCTCAAACAATCAATCACTCTTCCTGTTTTACTTCTTTATTTCGTCCTTTGTAAGAGATGTACTTTGTAATCATGGAGTGCTTCTCCGTATTTAAGCAAGAACCTGAAATAAAAAGAGAACCTGGAATCAAGAAAGAGTCTAACCACGTGGCAAACAGATGGGATGATTGGGTTCCTCAAGACCGAGTCAGGAAGTTTACCGATGAGAACAAGGAGCTTGCTGCGCAACTACATAACCAGATGAAGATGCTGCAGCAGAAAGCCCCAAAGAGTGTGTCTAAGAAAGGGGGACGTACTAATGGGTCAGACTTCAGCTCGGCTCGTGGCAGCGAGGAGCGTCATGCGTCTGCTGCTGCTCAAAGCAGTCGTGGACCAAGGAGGAATAGGGACTATGATCTTGAGAATGTGAGTTATATCTAGTCTCTTTCGTGTTGTTGTTCAGTATGCTCCGCTTTTTTTTCGAATGGGGAAGGCACCGACACGCCCCCTCGCAAAGGACTCCTTAGTGTCGTTTACATTGAAGCGTGTCTGTTTTGATCCACGAAATCACAGCAGGACACTCTCTACTGTACCTGGAATTCTTTACGCCATCATTGGAAGACTCTACTTGGGTGTCCGCTCTCCCATGTACTTTGTCGAGGTCATCAAGGCTCGCTTCAGTCATCATACCACACAATTGAAGCACAGTCAAGAAAGTTTGCATGAGTGCGGCCGTCCGCTCTTGGGCATTTTGCACCACCTGGCGAGATTCAGACTACAATTCAGATTCCACCGTATCAGAGGATTGGGTAGTACTTGGAGCTGAAGAACTACACGTAAGTTGTCTCCTGCATTGCCACAGTTTACCCGCCTTCCTCTCACTGACCTCACTTTCACAGAAGTGAGATCGGGCTCGAGCCTCCAAGATAACAATGGATTCTCCGCGTTTTGTGGAGAGCGAATCTGAAGAGGAACAACCATACCAAGCCCAACAGTTTTCGGAGACTGTGAAGACTGAGCCAGAAGAGCAACAAACATACCAGGACCAACAACAGTCTTCGCATCTTAGATCTGCTCAGACTTCACCATCGAACAATCCACTTCCCTCTTCGCACGAATCTGCTTGCTGCATCGCTCCACATCACCCACAATTCGATTCTGATCACGAAATCGAAATGAATTCCGATTCAGACCTGTCCCCTGTTAACGAGGAATTCCTCAATGACTTTGAGTCCGAGCACTCTCCTGGTTCAAAGATCCGCTCCAAGCGCAAGTCTCGCCACGAGGCTCCGTCCGCGCGACCAACTAAGCGCAGAGTTATATCCCGGGAGGATGTTCAGGGAGAGGACGAAGACATTCCGGACAGTTTCAATGCTTCTAACTACCGTGGTAAATCGACTAGCAAGTTAGCAACTACTGCTACTACGTCTCCGAAGCAACGTGGACGACGTGGCAATAGCTTCGAAAACATCAATCATTGCTACGAGGCCAATCAAAACAATTACCTGAAACCTAGCAGGAAGAACCATTGGAGTAATCCCGCAACTCCGGCATACGATGTCCAGAGGATGCTGAGGTCGGATGAGTGTCTCGCGCCAGATAACCTCCTGAAGCGACCTGACCCGAGTTTCAGCTACATCGTTGATGGAGCGCTCCATCCCGCACCGCACTACGACTGGGCGACGAAGTCCAAGGAGGATGGCAAGAAGAGAACCACTGGTCATCCTAAGTATCAAGCTCATTTGAAGAGCAACACGGCCACTAGGGATAATTTGCTATATTACAACTTTCTGGCAAAGGATGATATCCGCCCCTTGGCTGGGAAACTTGATGTCGGGGAGCCATTGGTCTCTGAAGTCAGAGATCTAGAAAATATCTTGTTACTCTTTCAAAAGAAAACTGATCTAACAAACACTCAATCGCAGGAAGAGAGTTTCCACGCTCGCCCCTCAGTCAACCTACCAATTCCTGACCACATTAAAGCCATCCTCGTTGACGACTGGGAGAACGTTACGAAGAATCAGCAGTTGGTTCCCCTCCCCGCCCCTCATTCAGTTGATTCAATCTTGAACGACTATCTCGCATTCGAAAATCCCAAGCGTCAAGCCGGAAGTCATCAAGCGGATCTTCTACTCGAAGTAGTGGCGGGTCTGAAGGAGTATTTCGAAAAGTGCCTTGGCCGCATTCTTCTCTACAGGTAAATGTGTCGACCCTTCTTATATGACATCTATTAATTTGGACAAGATTCGAGCGTCAACAATACCTTGAAGTTCGTGAGGGTTGGAACTCGACTAAAGGTGAACTAGCAGGCAAGACCGTAGTGACTACCTACGGCGCTGAACACTTCTGTCGTCTCTTGGGTGAGTGCTCCTCCATAGCATCCCGGCTAGAGCTAAAAACTAATTTTCACAGTCTCACTCCCTGAACTGCTTGCCCAAACTAACATGGATCACCAATCCTGCAATCGTCTGTGTGAAGAGCTTACGAAGTTGACCATTTGGCTTGGACGAAATGCTCATACCTACTTCAGAAGCGAGTATGAGACTCCTGGACCTTCATACATCGAGAAGGCTCGCAATGGTTGATACTTGGTATGGGGCAGTATCATTTGGAGACGGCATCGACTACGTTCACTACCTCGACGCGGCAGACCACGAATTTGCTGCTGGGCATGATTAGGTTCGCTATCTCCGTGGGGGAATAATTGTAAGAGTACTTCGATTTCTGGTCTCTGGGCTCGTGGCAAATTGCATAAGAGCACTCGAGGCATAGCTGGTCTTTCATACATCTTTGAAACTGCGTCATAGGCCTTCATACTTCTCTTGATCAACAAGGGATGAATGGGCTCTAATGAGCTCTATGGCAGTATTCAGATCTTTCATAAACATCTGGACGCGCAATTCATGCTCTTGTAGGATTAGATCTCTCTTGATTCGCAAAGAGACCACTCGCACTAGAATAATTGCAAATCTCATATCTCATGCTCTTCTAACTCCTGATTGTGCGCAGAGTCTTGCTTGCAATATCACCCATCCTTATGAACCCATCAAGCTTTTCTTACTGTTAACCTAGCATTTCTCATGCTCGAGGATGTGTCTATTACACTCAGTACCTATAGACTAAGCTCACAAGGTCGAAGGCGAGGGAAGAGAGACTTATCCATGAGCTTACTTTCTGTTGGATGCACCTTACTACTAAACTTAAGCGCAAGTATCGTCATAGTTCTCTGTTTGAGATATTTTACACTTCGATTCATTATTCCCCAAGCGCCAGTCTCGTCCCATCACCTTGCTCGGAATTAGCATGAACGTTCCCTGGTCTGACCTTGGGCATGAAAGAGATTGGAAGATATTCCCACCATCCCATACACCCTGTTACCCTACAAATATGTTGGTATCCTACACTTCAAGTCCTCCCTAGGATTGTCATCGTCGTGCCGCCCTTTCCATGTAGAATCCAGGATCTGGTTTGCGTTCGGCCTTCAACTCCTCCTTCGTCAACGCCCTATCCACTTCTTTAACCAACACCAATTCTTTGACTTTCATAATTTGACCTGCGACTTCTGGCGTGACAGGATAGAAGACAGTCTTCATTCGTCGGCGTAGGCCGAGTGCTTTCAAGACACCCTGTGTTCGTTTGGGGAGGCCGATACCCGATCGCATGAGGGTTATACGGAAGTAGGACATGATTGCTAATTAGTACGTTAGCAATTGAAAGCATCGCATATCTTATATTTAATTCACCTTTGTCTAGCGAAGAAGTCATCCCTTAACGTGTTGCCGTTAGATCTTCGTGTAATCTCGTCGCGATGTCAAAAATATTCCAGGTCCTCGGCTTTTTGGGGAAACGGCCGCTAGCAAGCTAGAACCTCCCATCCTGGTGCATCCAAACCACTACGTCTCAACTCACAACTAAGCTTCAAGCATGGCCTGAAGACTAGGAAATACAAATTTACAGCAGGAATCACGCCCACAATGACGATGGACAGCTCGACTGTCAAGCTCGCGGAGCTGCTCCGGCATCCCGACGACCTCGACAAGATCCCGGCGATGAAGCTCGAGTACACTAGGAAGAAAGCAGCGGTTGATTCGCAGCTACGAAGTGGATTGAAAGAGCAACTTGAGGTCACACAGTCGGGCATGAATGGAATTACAGACGGGCAGAGAACGGTGCAGCTCATCAAGGAGGAGATGATGAAGATTGATAAGCTATGTGCGGAGGCTCAGAACATGATTAGGGATTTCCCCAATATCAATTTGGTTTCGCAGACACATCGGAACTTCAGTGCGGTTGAAACTATGCGGAAGAATCTGGATAGCTTCAATGATCGGGTGAGCGAGGTGGAGGCCATGCTGAGGGCAGACGATGCGGATCCGGAGAACATGCCGAATTTATTGGCAGTGCATTATGAGTTGACGCAGCTCAGGAATATAAGGGACGATGCGATGGAGCAGATTGCGAGGGCGGATGATTCCAGTGCGCAGAGTACATTGGAGGACTACTTTGCCAAGTTGGATGAGACGGTCGAGTGGTTTGATGAGCATGTTGGAACTATTGCACTTAATCTGATCAATGTGCTCATTAATGGGAATAATGGGTTGGTGGTAAGGTTGGCAGTTATTATTGAGGCTGAGGAGAAGAGTGATAAGAGAGTCAAGGCCTTGCAAGAAGCGTTGAAGGATCACAAGGAGATGGCGGCGAGGTTTCAAAGCATTACGGACGGAGCGAAACAAGTTAGAGGGTATAAGGAAAAGTTCTTGAAGGCTGTGGAGATTCACGCCGCAGAGCAGATTGAGGAGACGAAGCAGGCGTTCTTAGAGGATCCATCGCGACTGGAAAAGAGTTTGAAGTGGTTCTTCAACGATCTTAATGCTGTCAAGCAAGGAATGGTCCCTCTGATGCCAAAAAAATGGAGGATATTGCGGACTTATGGCAAGATATATCACCAGTTGATGCATGATTTCCTTGTTGGTATGATCGATGATCCGAATACCAGCTCAGCGAACATGCTTTCCATTCTTAACTGGCCAGAGAAATACTATGCGAAAATGGCAAAACTTGGCTTCACAGAAGACCAATTAGAGCCGCAAGCCCTGGATGGAAGAGCGGGAGAGCTGGTTCGAGAATTTCGTCAACTCATCATCCGGTTCTTGGATCAATGGCTTGATCGTATCTTTAAAACAGAACAAAGGGACTTTGCAGAGCGGAACACAGCTGAGGGCTCGAATCTGGATGCGGATGAGTATGGTTATTTCAGGACGAAGAACCTCGTTGATATGTGGCGAATGCTTGCAGAACAAGTCGATGCGGCAGGGAACTCTCAGCGCATGGATGTCGTTGAAGGTGTCGTGGATGCAATGATCCTGCGTCTAAAGTCGCGGCAACAGAATTGGCAGAAGATGCTCGATGATGAAGCTGCAAGATACTATGGCAATAATCCTGAGCTGGAAGGATTCCAGGCTTTGCAAGATTGGCTTATTGCAACAGCCAATGATCAAATTGCTTGCATAGATGACAACGAGGAAGAAGGCAAATTTGCATACCTCACCAGCTTCAGACAGAAGTTTGAACCTCTCGTGTCAGCTCAGTACCTCGAGCGAGCCGACACAGAGATCTCCAACCTGAGAGATGGTTACGTAGATCTTAGCACACATTGCATCGCCAAGTTCGCACAGCTCATCTTCGCAGTGGACTTCAAGACCGTTATGCCGGATTTCTTTACACCAAAATGGTACCAATCTACCGCTATCAAGCAAATGATTGTGACATTCGAGGAATACGTTGGCGACTACAAAACTGTCCTTCACCACTCTCTTCTCGACATATTCATCGAGGAACTTGCAGATGAGCTCTTGATACGCTACTTATCAAGCGTCAAGAATAAAGGTGCAAAGTTCAAACGACAAGACCCATTCAAGGACAAGATTTTTAACGATGTCATGACTGCATTCGAACTTTTCAATAACAACAGCTATCTGAGCCCAGACGTAGCTGAGACTATCAAGCAGAAATGGAGAGTAACAGAATCCTTCTTGACATTGCTCGAGGTCGACAAACAGTCTGTGCCGGACGCCTTTGCGGATTTCAAGGCAAACTATTGGGATTTACAGCTCAGCTGGGTTGAAGCTGTATTGAGATCTAGGGATGACTTTGACAGGAGTATGCTCAATGCTGTGAAGGCTAGAGCCGCGCAGATTGATGTCCAAAGAGGTCTGGAAACAATCATGAGTAAAGTCAAATAAATAGGGGTTAAGTCTTCATCAGGGTACAGTATTTCAATCTAGGAGCGAGGCGTTCGTGGCATTTCATTGGCGTTGGTAGATATCTCGGGGCTCGGAAGGATATGATGTAAATCGCATCGATGTTCCTATTAAGAAACGATCTTGAGTATGTAGGAATATAATGCTAAAGCACTGATACTGCTTGTGCTCTGGCCCTGAGAATTCCGTCATGCTTGGTCCTGAACAATCACGTGTCGTATTGATTTACGCGACGCGACCGCGACCTCTAAAATATCAATAGAATAATAGCACACATTCAAACACAATGGTACACCACCTTCTTACGCTTATTCCATCATATTCTAACATGCAACAGGCGCCAGAACCAGAAGTCCTCAAGAGAAAGCGTTCTCGCCCCTCAGATTGGTGGGCAAATGGATCAATCATCGCCTCTACCCCTCAACAACTACGCCCGCCTCCCCCACAAGAGGAGCCTGAGCCTGGTCCTGCAAAGAAGCGCGGCAGGCCTTCAATTAGTAAACTGCAAGATGCGCCAGCGGCTGGAAACAGAAGAAATGTTGCGAAGAAGCGGCTGCTAGATCCTGACCCCCAGGACGAAAATGGAGAAGATGAGCTTGCGAATGACAAGCCATTAAGGAGAGGAAGGTCGTCTGCTACCGAAGCAGAGTTGTTGAGCGTTGTTGGACCTTCAAAGGATGTCCGAGATGTCCAGACGGTGAAGAACAAGCGTGGTCGTCCTGCAGTTGTACAAACGGTGGAAGAGGGGGATGCTGATGCTGTATCAAGAGACCATCTTGGACCGAACAAACATGGCCGAAGTAGAACAGCTCAAGCTGGAAACAATACTCCGATCTACTCCGAGCCAACAGCAAGTCAGGCTATGTCAAAGAAGCGAGGCCGTCCTTCGATAACCCGAGCCAACAAAGCGTCTGAGGACGAAGACCCGCCTTCGGCAGGAAAGTCCCTGAGACGTGGCCATTCATCGAATACGGAATCAGAAATACGAGCTACTGTACCACAATCGGTGCCTATTGTTACGGAACCTAAGAAGCGTGGACGTCGTCATGCCATTGAGGAAGATGCCCAAGAGATCAATGACCAGGAAGCGCATAGGAAGCCTGGTCGGAGACCTGCTGCCGAGAAAGAAGCGGATGATGTAAATCAAGTACCATCCGATGCTCAGAAGGGAGCTAAGAAGCGTGGCCAGCGACCTGTGGAAACGACGACATGGGAAGAGAGTGAAGAACCGGTCGTTGCTGCAGTGTCAAAAAGAAGAACAAGGCGATCTAATACTTCTCTCCTTGGTCAAGAGTCTGCTCCTTCTTCAAAGAATGATGAAATAGAAAGAGGGAGAACACGCACAAGACTATCAGATGCCAAAACAGTCGAGCCAAAAGTAATAGCACCGCGAATTCCAAGCGAGGAACATAGGGGTAGGAGGCGAACACGGTTATCAGATGCACAATCTCAACGGGCAACATTATCACCCGCAATGAAGAATCGACGAGACAAGGATCGCAAACATAGTCGTCAACCTTGGTCACGGACGGGAACAACCACCACTATTGTAGAAACTGCTTCATCAAAACTTACAAAAGCACCGTCTAAGTCCAAAAAGGTCGGCCCTACTGCTTCACATATACCTACCAATTTCCAAGGTTCTAGGAAGACCCAACAACGTATTCCTCCCTCGCGTTCAAACGCCAACGAACAGGTAGATATACAGTCTTCTCATTCTCGCAGAAAGAGTATCAAGGGAACTTCTGCTCCAGAAGCTGCCATCCGCAAGCGGAAAGAGCCAGACAGTAAGTCGGTTGTTTTCCCTCGTCACAATGTGCAACCTAATGCTTGGACTCTAGATCACGAGAATACACCAAACAAACGCCGAAGGCTTGACAAAAAGGCCAGACAGGTGGAAGTTGGTTCACCAGAAACCGAAGAAATTCCAATGCTCTATCAGCATCTAAGACTGGAGAGTCGCAAAGTATCACTTCAGACAATTGACGCGAAATGGGAACCACTCCCTCCGGCTTGCATAGAGCGAATATCACAATTGGTACAAGATTTACAGAGGCCTGTTTTGGTTCATCTTAAAGACGACCGGAAGAAGACTCAAGCAGGCACCGCTCTACAAATGATATCTCGTCGACTAGTGAACAAGATATCTAAAGGACTACCATTCCCACCGGCGACTCGCAATCATCGAGAAGAAGACTTCGATTTCGAAAAAATTCTCGATCACAGTCGAGAGCTGGAGGCACAGCTCACCCCTGTACTTCACGGAAACGAGCTCCTAGAAGCTGAATTAGCTAAGGAAACAGCTTGGCTTGAAGCAGACAAAGATATGTTAGCTGAGCTGGAAGTAAATGCTAAGAGTGAAGGTATTGCAAGAACTGAGGCGGCGCGTAAAGTGCATGCCTTGCTGCAGTCCGATGAATCTACGTTGGCAATTGAAGGATTGAAGGATGATGTCGGCGTAGAGCACAACGAGCAGCGTTCTGTGCCTTTGGACCTTCATGTAAGTAACCGCTCGTCCGGCTCTTCGCCAGTACTGACCAATAGCCAGATCCAGGGTGACGAGAACTTACAGGGGCTTATGAAAGGGCTGCACGGTCACGTGGAGACAATACAGGGGAATATCAAACAAGTTAGTGGTATCTCTGAGGCAATATCGAGGAGCAAGGCAGCTGTACAGGCGATGCTCTTTGGTCATCTCGGTGGCACACAATACAGAGAAGCTATTCTTGGCTCAGATTAGAAAAAGGTAGACACTAGTGGCCAGGCGGATTAGGATGAAAAGACTTTTCTACACGGGAGTGGGGTTTGGTTCTGGCGAACGGAGCGAATATAGTCTGATAGTGGTGTGACAGAGTTCATGGCAGCTAAGCTGCCTTCACTGAATAGAGATACCCAATACACTTTGTCACATGAGTTAGGCTGCACCATTGGACTGCAGAAAACGTGCAGATTGTGCCTGACAGGGCCTGCGATCGTATTTTCGGCTTCTGTATCAGATCCGCCGCCCCGCGATTTTCAACTCCACCCCGAGTCGACCGACAACTTGGCTCAAGAGCTACCAGTCGATGCGACAAGCTTCCTTCGCGCATACATAAGGCTGCGTGCATCGGTGTGCAGTAATTGATCCTTTCCCTAATCTACTCGGGTGTGTGCTGATCGGCTTGGGCAGCTTTCAAAGTCGAAGATTACGTCGACACGAGACCTCGCCGGGTCCTTCCAACGCCAGCGCCAGCGCAACGTCGCAATCCGATGGAAACCCTCGAAAGATAGGCTCCGATGTCATGGAACAGAATGGGACCAGCAATGGGCAAGATGTCAAGCCCCAGAAGTCGCCGCCTGCGTCCGGCGCAAACAAGAGCCCAAAGAAGAGGCGGAAAGTAAACCACGGTACGTCCAGAAAGTCAGCAGCTCGAAGACACTCTCCGAACTATGGACTGATCGTTGGCCGTGTTCCTGCAGCTTGTGTGTATTGTCGCCGATCCGTAAGTACTGCATTGGGTCCGTCCGAATACAAGGGGAGCCTTGGGATATGCGCCTATGCGCAGTTGTTTGGCAGAAGCTAATTCGATCTGGTACTCGACCAGCATATGACATGCGATTTGGTACGACATCCTTCCAATATATGCAGCCACTCGTGATACATAGTGCTCTATGACTAACCTCCTTCCGTTGCACAGGAACGCCCATGTGCACGCTGTATAAAGCGCAATATCGGACACCTTTGTCATGACGAGCCCCGCGAACCGGAATCGGCCACGAAGAAGTCGAAGAGTCAACATAGCAATTCTGCGGCGGAGGATGATGGATCGCCGCCAGATCAGGCCCAAGCCAGCGCTGACAACGGCATGAGCAATTCGTTCGATCAATCCCAGGATCAATCCCAAGATAGTAGCCTCACCTTGGGCAGCGCTGCACTCTCGCAAGGTGGGCCATTACAGCTCGTTCAGCCGTCTCCTGTGTCCGGAATCCAGGCGAGTGCTCTCAATGCAAATAGCGGCCAATGTAAGCATAGGGTCCGCTCCTTCTCCTTCAATTGATACTGATATAGCTCAGTTATCGGATACTCCAACGACTGGCTTGGTACACAAAGTCAATTCCAAGATATGCATAACTACCATCCTTCTTACATGTTTAACGCGCCGGAAGTCACGAACGAATACAATCTGCTGAACGACTTTCTCAACAACAGTCTGCTCGACGACGGTGCTTTACTTCCAGACGATACCTCAAATTTCTTCTCTGACCAAACTGCTGCTATGGTGCCTGGATCGAGTAACGCAGGCCCTTCCGGCACTCAGCCTTCATCTTCTTTAGCTCCTGGAAATCCTCAGGGTAACGCGATATCTAGACCAGCCAGTGTAATCCCGACAGACAAAGCACGAGAATATTATCTGCAAGCAGCAGATCCAACTGGTAATGACGCTCCTGAAGAGCGTATGCAACGACTTCTACGAGCGAAGTATGATGCTGGCATGCTAAAGCCTTTCAACTACGTCAAAGGTTATGCACGACTGTCGGCTTATATGGATGGTCACATGCACTCTGCTTCGAAACAAAAGATCCTACGACAACTCGATCGTTTCAGACCAAAATTCCGAGAGAAAGTCCAGGCCTTGACCGATATTGAGCTCATATACGTCGAGATGTGGTTTGAGAGGAGTCTGATGGAATATGACCGAGTTTTCGCGAGCATGGCTATACCCGCGTGTTGCTGGAGGAGAACAGGCGAGATTTTTCGGGGCAACAGAGAGATGGCCGAATTGATACATGTGCCAATCGAGAAATTGAGAGACGTAGGTCTCGGCATCTTTTGATAACGTTGCACGACTGACGTATCATGTAGGGCAAGATCGCATTACACGAGATTCTCATGGAAGAATCTCTGGTTAATTACTGGGAGAAATTCGGAGCGATAGCTTTTGACTCAACCCAGAAAGCGCTTCTGACTAGCTGCTCTTTAAAGAACCCCGACGACAAATCAAAAGATCCGACAATCAAATGCTGCTTCTCTTTCACCATTAGGAGAGATGATCACAAGATGTATGCTAATATCCTTTACCGTTGCCTGGATTCGATGCTAATAATTGCAGTCCTTCTCTCATTGTCGGAAATTTCCTGCCCCAGGACCCAGTGAAGCGGTGAGGCCTTTCTATTTATCTATTCCCGTAGATGATAGGGTGATGAGTACATAAAAATTTCATCTTGGCGTCTTTGGTTGGGATCATTCATGTTCTGGCAGTTCGCTTCAGCGGGCCGAACCTTAAAATTGCAGGCTGCCATGCACCACCTGCTTGCTTTCCACTTGTAAAAATCAACGCAGAATACCGATTGTCTTCGTCTCTTTGGCAGAAGTTCTTCAGCCACCTAGTGCAACGTTTGTGATCTCTTTTAAGGCCAAAACTATCAAGACATAATAATATATCTGCCCTCGTTCTAGAGTCACGCGAGCAGTAAAGTAAAGCTCACTCCCATGCGTTTGAATGTCCAAGCAAGACATGGCGCCAGTACTACCAGCGCGACAGGAGAAAGACAAGCGCGTCAAGGCTTTACTGAGTACTCTCTGCCATCGTACGTGCTGGTCTTTTGGGTATTTCTGATCAATCATTGTAGCATTCGCCTCTGAACTCGAAGCTCAACTCTCCAAAGCTGCCTCTTCACGAACAGCTGAAATATTACTTAAAGAGACTGAGAAAAACATCGCTACATTCCCGGATAATCTCAACGCATCAGCAGCATCAAAATGCGAAGAGATCGATCACTGCGGGACCACCATTTGGAACCTCTGTACTAGACTTCGCCGCGAATACGATACAGACAATCCACACGATGTCCCCCTTATATTACTTTTAGCAAGGGTATTCGCGTTTCTGTTGCTGGATTGTGCGCATCGGTGTGGAAAGGCCATTGCAGGAAATATTCCCAGGTTGATGAAGATTGGACTGAAGGCAGGAAAGACTTGCTTAGGTACGTGAGGCTTGGCCAGATTACGGATAATTGCTGATCATCTCTTAGACCGAAAGCAAGCCGACCTAGCTCTTAAAGTGCTCGAGAAGGTCGGTGGATACGAAGGATTGTTAAAGAAATCTGACTCCGAAATTAGCGACGATGGAGGATCCTTCAATAACATGATTGCAGAGTACTATGTACTTAGAACGGCCGTGGTACGCTCCATATTCTTTGTAGTCTATAGCTACTAATACGCCATAGGCATGGCATAAGGGTCAATTTAGCATAGCAGAACTTATGTTCGAGAAGTCAATATCCTCACTGCACCTTTTCGATCCATACACGGCGGAGAGTCTAGCGGACGTCCTTTATGAGATGGGTAAAGATCTGCTGGGAAAGAAAGAATACCAGCTCTCCAGCAAATGGCTCGACAGAGCTTACAATGTCCTAAATCGGCAAGAGTTGGACAAGCTCAGTATCGACGCAAGTGAGCTTCGAATATCCATTATTCAATCTTTGACAAAGGCACTGCTTGGACTGCCAGAGCCAGACGCTTTTGATCGGGCGAGAAGCCTTGTCACACTCCTCGAAAACGAGCTTGGAGATAAGTTGGTGGTCCTGTTGTTGAAAATAGAACTCTTGTCTTTTCCTACACACGGGCCTTTCGATAGTGGCTCGTATAGCGATGTCTTGCTACGGATGACACGCACCATGTTCCTGAACGATGGTAATTTTAGCCTAATAATGTTCCATATACGAAAGCTCAACGACAAGAGCCCAAGTCTCGCTTGCAAAGCACTGGATGCCTTTCTGACGCTGCGTTTACTGAAAGCAGAAGAATCACTTGAGTCTTGGATTGGGAAGGCACTTGTTACACGCCTGTGGTTTACTGTCAACCAAAGGGACAGCGAAGATGCTTTGCAGTCACTGTATGATCTCTTCGAGGTCATCATAGCAAATATGACGAAGCCGTTACCTGCAGAAGCGACTCTTGCAGCACATACAGTATGCATTTACTAGGTCTTTTGGTCTCGAGATACTGACAGATCTACAGTTGTTGTGGAAGCGCATCGAGTCTAATTATGCTCAGGGGCAATACGAGACTGCCGAGAGATGGTGTCGCCTAGGACTCCACTGGATCTTCGCCAGTTCAGGAGAAATCAATACAGCCAGACTCTCGAGGTAAGTTTTCACTTGCGGAGCACTTGTATCGATGGCTGATACGCACAAGAAAACTTCTCCTCTGTGCTCTTGCTAGGAAAGACATAGGTAATGCAAAGGAAATGTTTAATTCGATGCCTGACTCTACTCGGAATGAGCCTATGTCAAGATTCCTGATGTACAAAATCGCTGTACGAGGCGGAGATACTGACCTTGCGGCTGAGTGTCTGCAAGCTATCAACTCTGCCGCGAGAGTAACACAGGATCTCACACTTTTGTACGGGTGTGTATTGGATGCTCAACAAGTCGGCGACAAAAAGCAAACCTTAGCAGGTCTGCAACTTGTTCTTGAAAAGTCCGACTACGGCGTGCAGACCCCCGTACATCTTCCTTCACTACTTCGGCTAACCATTAGTCTTATGTTGGCGTTACTCGAGGAAAATCCCGGGTATGAAAATTCAGAAGCCTTAGACACTATTGATAAGCTTTGTAAAGCTTTCGAAAGGGGTAAATCTTTTTCGTCACCTGCATTGTTAATCACATCCTAATACTCGACAGGTGCGGTTGCTGTGCGCAAAGCGCGAAGTTCATCGAACCTCGTCGACACAGCCTGGACTATAGACGAGCTTGAATGGTTTTCCAAGAATTCTTATAATCTTGCTATCAAGCATCTATCAGACTGGAATCCTCGCAACTCTTTACAAATGCTGAAGAGCTGTCTCGATTTCATGGATCAATATCCTAAAGATATCAGTGAGCAGATACTCGAAGACTTGTCACTGCGCAAGATGTTCTGTGCATTTTCGGCTGCCACCGCTCTGATATCACTAGCACGTGCAGAAGATAGCATCGAAGCTCAGATGCAAGATTATCTCAATGTACGCAAGCACGTCGATATGTTCGACACTTTGCTCCAAGAAAAAGTGGATAATATGAACGAAGATATGGAACAAGACCTACGTAGAAAGTTGTCAATTCTTGCTGCATTTGATTTTGAAGCTGCTTGCCGATTAAAAGCTTGGGATGGCCTCAGCGAGGCTGTCTTGAAAGCTGATGCTTGTAGGAGTGCTCAAGTGTATGAAATTATGGCAGATATCGTTCTATGCTCTGAAGCTCCCACAGCAGGTGAGCCGCATCGATTCTGATTTTAGATACAGTACGCCTCTAACTCAATGCCAGTCCTCATCAATACGCTCAAAAAGATCATCAATGAGGCTTGGGGCCTCGAGTCACTTGATACCACGAAGTTGGCCAAATACATGCGTTGTCTCTTTCAAATAGCCATTTCGAACAATCAAGTCATTGCAGAACAACTCCTTGATCAGATTCATAATCATGCTGAGGAAGCTGCAGAGGTATGTCGCATTTTGTCTCAACAGGCGCCTAGCTGATAAAGATTAGTCCGAGCAGCCATACCCTTCTGAAGAGCTTGAATGGATCGCTACAAAAGCGTTCAATCATGCCATTGACCTCTATTGTGCTGGTGCAGATGAAGGTTGTAGGGACTGGGCGGGCAGAGCGTTAAACATTGCGCATTATTGCACTGATGGTGGCTCACTGGAAAAGTTGCTCCAGAGTAAGCTGGTGGGGTTGAAATTCGAGTCTTAGTGAGCAATATTTCGAGATACGCTCATGCAAAAGATCTCTGTGCATGTATATCTGCTACGCTGTTTTTAATTATGTACGAGATACGTTTACGGCATGGGATCGCTCCGGAACAAAATGGGATATGTTGCATGAGCGCCTGGGAAAAGGGGCCATTTGTTATGCTTGCGTTTTGCTACCTCTTATCTCTCGATCTGGCACAAACGATAAAAAACGAGCATCCACTCAACAACATCTCAGTTTGACGAGAAGTTGGTGAATATAGAATGTCGGACACTGGCATAACACTTCAAGTTAGATTATTGTTGCGCACTTAATCGGGATTTTGATAAGAGAACGAATGTCTGAAAGTTAGCGAGCACTTTGATCTGAACCAAGACCTGGAGGTGAAAATAAATATATAGAGTATTGTCGACAAAGACTATTCTACTCGAGGCTGTCCTTATACATCTTCACTTGGACCTAATGCCTGCATCTATCCAACTGAAGTCATTTTAAGCTTCTTTTCTCAGGCCAGCCGATGATTTGGTACAGTCTCGAGATGAGCAAAGCTCTTCTTCCCGGGATGAGGCTCTATCCCATTTTCACCAAAGTAAATATGTTTGTGCACTGCTGAGGCAACGTTCTCTGTCAAGGACTTGTCTTCGAACACTAGTTTTTTCGTTAGCCCCTATCTCTGCAAGCCCTCTCTTACCGACCCCTTTTTCTCTATTGGCCCGCTTCCTCGTCCCATCATAAACTAGAAACTAGAGAAAATCGAAAACTTACAAAAAGCCAACTGCTCCAGAGTTCTCCCATAGGTCTCGGGATACAAAAACCAGACAAAACATGTCTCGATAAAGATCCAGCCACAGTATACAGCGAGATATTTCCATGTTATGGCTTTCAGTGCGATGGCTACTCAACGCATTAGCACGATAAGCTTAGAAGGGTTTGAAGAAGCTCGGAGCTTAAGAGCTATCTCACGAGCCTTCATAATCTGTTCGCCTTTATGCCTGAGGAGCACTAGGAGTCAAAGAGATTCGGATGCTCCCGCGACAATCCCTAGGCACCAAGCTCTCATAGAAGAACAAAAACTGACGAAACGTGAAATTAATCTTACGATTAACATATGTAGAGAAAAATCCAGCCGCGCGACCGAAGAACTGTTCGACTGCGATGCCGCGAGAACGTTCTGCAAACGGGAAGAGTTCGATGAGGTATGCTGATGTGGTTGTTAGCTTCGATTGATTTTGAGGAGACTGTAGGATTCGGAGGAGCCCGAAAAGGATGGACCAAATAGAGTTATGTTGATATGAGGTGGTTGAAAGGAGCTAGATAGATTGAAGAAAGGGACGAACTATAAGTCAAGGCATTATTGCCGATGTTGTAACATGGTGAGTAAGCAAAAATAAAGAAAAGGACGGCGATGGCAGCAGAATTGTTTGTCAAATTTTGTGCGTTGGCGGAGAGGACTTTCTCCATTGAGACGGTCCAGCCAATAAAGGCGCACAGCATGCTGATGGTGCAGAGAAGGAACATTCGTCGGCGTGGGAAACGGGTTACGCTTAGAGCTGCGATGCCGGCTGAGATGAGAGACCAGCATTGATTCGCAACTATGAATGATCAGTGCTTTGACATAGAGAATGGCTAGGAAGTATTTACTATTGATCCGGGTCTTCGCATACGTCGTGTCATACCCGATCATCCCAAGAATCGTAGAGAGATAATATGAAATCAGCGTGTTGCCTGACCACTGAGTGAAGAGCCCCATCATAGAAGCAATAAATACTCGTCGACGCATCCCAGCTGACTTGAACATGTCGAACCAAGTTTGTTTTGAAATCTCTAGCTCGAGCCTGATGGTGGTCTTGATCTCGATCATTTCTGCTCGGACGAACACCGAGTCTGTGTCGCCCTCTGCGTGGTATTTGACGAGGATATCGAAGGCCTCTTCTTCGCGATCTTTACTGATGAGGTATCGGGGACTTTCAGGTAGCCAGCTACACCGATCAGTATAAAAAATACGTAATCTTATGGGACTTACAAGACGAAGAAAATTTGGAGGACGGATGGCAAGCATTGGAGTAACGAAGGTATCCTCCATGCCCAATTCCCTCTAATTTCTGATGTTCGTAATGAGATGGCTGCGGCGATGATAGCTCCGAAGAAGTACGATACGCTGAATAGAGAGGTCATGATAGGTCGCTCTTTAGGATAAGCTAATTCGCCGATCATCGCGGAACCTGAGATGATAGCAAACACAATTCCGAAACCTAGAAGCATACGAGCAATAATATACATAGCGACTATCCAATTTAGAATCTTGACTATGGAACAGACGGAAGGATACCATACCATGTTGTGCAAATCCCTGTAGCAAAGCACCGATGACCATCGATATTGAACCTGACATAATTGCCCATCGTCTCCCGACCAGTTGGTTGAAGTACGGTGCGATTGGGACTGCACAGATGGCTCCTATTTTCCACAATGTTAGAGTCAGTATACTTTATTTATACATTGTAGAGAGTGAATTTTATATCCTAGAAGTAACAGGACATGCATGCATGAGGGAGTATCCCTCGACTGTAGGCTCTAGAAACAGCGCAGAAGGTTGAATAAGTCTTCAGGAAATGTGCGCTTACCCAAGGAGTACGATGCATTGATTATACCTAGCAATGGAGGATTGACGCCAAGTTGTTGTGTTATCGGATCAATGTACCCATCACCAAAATCTAAGAGACATCAGTAAACTGTCACGTGTGTGCTGAAAGAGGATGGACTGACATTTGTTAAACGGTGGAATGAATTGGAGTGCATTGATCAATTGGGAGTCGAACCCAGATGTCATCTCAATGCCCTTTTGGATGACTTAGCAATCGAAATTTCAAAATTGCAATAGTGAATCTTGATAGTCCCAACATCAAGTTTCAGAACAGAGAAGTAGACCTCTCACGCACCATGCATGCAGGAAACAGGATCAAATATAGATTTCTTAGATGAGGCTTCCTGTACCAAGATATAGGATCTTCATCGGCCAAGCGGCTGACGATAGGATCACAACCATCTTGCTCTAGAACTGTCATCGTAGCTATATATTTCAAATAAATGCAAGCGAAAGACTTTGAACAACACAACAGCTTGGTCGGCGGTTAAGGTGATAACGATGAATTCCTGGGGATTGGAAACATCTTATTCTCTTCTAGAACCTTGCGCGGCTCAATCTCAATCCTGGGGAACATCCCAGTCCACCAGGTACCCCGCGACTCCCCAAGCCACATCAGCCTGATTCCATGCCAACATAAATGACGATCTAGGAATTCGGTTGAAATGAAACCTGTCGCTCGACTGGCTACCCAATAAAGCTGGAACCATATCCCATGAAGTAGAACCGAAATTAGCCGCACCAGCAACATCATGGGTTCATGATGCAACCCCGGCCAAAGATGTTCGACAGCAGATTGGTCTTGTGCAAATTGCACTATTACATGCCAACTGCTTTGGGAATTGCTACCATGCGCACGAGACAGAGCTGGAGCTTTAGCTAGAGATCATCGACCTAGGACTTCTAGGTCTCCGTGAAAGACGCGGATCTTGTTGGCAGACCAACGACCCTCGAATTACAACAAGAACGTCCGCTAGGTCTAAGCTCAACGTGAGGAACGATTGCTTGTCTCGACAAGGAGCATATTGCAACATTAATTGTCGGTGACTTCGTGGTGGTTTTCGAGCATTCGAAGACCTTTTCAGGAAGTGCCAGAGCTGGCCCCCGCAAAGCGGCGAAGCCGAACGCCAGAACTGGAAGGCAAAATACCGGACAAAGAGGTTGTTCAATGAGACATTCTGAATACTCATGTATATTAGTGCTGTAGAAAAGTATCGGCCTTTCGACAAGTCTCTGTCGTCGTTGAACAGAGGTTCTGGGAAGAGCAATGGTTGGCAATATGATGCCCCTGATTTGCTGAACTAGTTGCACGTGATCTGTCGGAATTCCCCGACAACTACTTTCGCCGTAATTGGCTCCTGAAAAGTAGGTTGAGATGGAAAGAGAGACGAGATGAAATTTGACAATCTTTGTTACTTGGAGATGGCCCTCCCCTTCTCAATGTTGGTTCTCTTCATTGCATCTCATACCCAGGTAAGCAGTGAGGTTGAAGGATAGCCAGAAAGTCCCAAGGCAGACATCTCCTGGTGCCTCAGTCCCAAGGAACCAAGGAGTACCCCGCCACTAGCGCCATTTCTGGCACTGACCGGCACGGCAGGAAAGACTATCGGAGAGCTCCATCTCCATCCATTCGCAAACAGGACGAGAGAGATAAGACGCCGCCGGCCGTAGTCCTCATGAGCTTGTGCTAACCCGTAACAAAAAGAAAGGATATTTCTTCCATTTCTCTACTTCATACCCTTTTCCTCTGTCATCCTCTCTTCTCTTCAATGCTACTACGCCCCTTACGCATGCATCGCTGATTGAGGTGTCTGACACGGAACAAGCTTCCGCGTTATCGAAAGCTTGCATTTAAACAGGATCTAGAAGTCATACAGCTTCAATACACCTTCAAGATACTTCCGCTATCATGGCCCCTATTGCAGTATCTCCCGAGCCTGCTGTCTCCATTTCCGCTACGCACTCCCTTTCTTCAGTCACGACCGCGTACGATGACACACTTCGATTCTACCTCAATGGCACTCGCGTCGTGATCGACAATATCGATCCTGAGATAACTCTCCTAGAATATCTTCGTGGCATTGGCCTCACAGGCACAAAGCTTGGCTGTGCTGAAGGAGGATGTGGAGCTTGCACAGTCGTTGTCTCTCAATATAACCCCACCACGAAGAAAATATACCATGCAAGTGTCAATGCATGTCTGGCGCCGCTCGTCAGTGTGGATGGGAAACACGTTATCACAATTGAGGGAATCGGGAACGTCAAGAGGCCACATCCTACACAGGAGAGGATTGCTAAGGGGAATGGCAGTCAGTGTGGTTTCTGCACGCCTGGCATCGTCATGAGTCTCTATGCTCTGCTTAGAAATGATTCAAGTCCTTCCGAGCATAGCGTGGAGGAAGCTTTTGATGGTAACCTTTGCAGATGTACTGGCTACCGTCCTATCCTTGATGCTGCTCAGACATTCAGCGCCGAGAAGTCCTGTGGCAAGGCTAAAGTCAACGGCGGCGGCGGTTGCTGCATGGAGGGCGGGAACTCCACCGGTGGCTGCTGTAAAGACAAAGACTTCAAAGATGATCAACCCATCAAGCGGTTTACGCCACCTGGGTTCATTGAGTACAAACCAGATACCGAGCTCATATTTCCACCTCCTCTCACTAAACACGAGTTCAAACCTTTGGCTTTTGGGAACAAGAGAAAGCGGTGGTATCGTCCAGTTACTATGGAACAGCTTTTAGAAATCAAGAGCGTTTATCCATCAGCCAAAATAATTGGTGGAAGTACGGAGACCCAGATTGAGATCAAGTTCAAAGCTATGCAATACACGGCCTCAGTGTTTGTAGGTGACATTCCAGAATTGCGACAATTCTCATTCAAGGAAGATCATCTAGAGATTGGCGGAAACGTCATCCTCACCGACCTAGAAAACATCTGTCTTCAAGCCGTCGAGCATTATGGGCCTGTGCGAGGTCAAGTCTTTACTGCTATTCATAAGCAACTCAAATACTTCGCAGGTCGTCAAATCAGAAATGTTGGTACACCTGCAGGCAATCTAGCAACAGCTTCTCCAATTTCTGATTTAAATCCTGTATTTGTTGCTTCAAACGCGATCCTTGTCGCTAAGTCTCTGGACAAGGAGACTGAAATACCAATGTCTCAGTTCTTCAAAGGCTACCGAACGACGGCTCTTCCACCCGACGCCATCATAGCTAGCATTCGAATCCCCGTGACGAGCGAGAAGGGGGAGTTCCTGCAAGCGTACAAGCAATCGAAGCGGAAAGATGACGACATTGCTATCGTCAATGCTGCCCTGAGAATATCACTGACCCAGTCCAACGTAGTAGAAAGCGCTGATCTTGTTTATGGTGGCATGGCGCCAACCACTGTTGCTGCTAAAACCGCCAATGCCTACCTTGTAGGCAAGAAGCTGACAGACCCCGCGACGTTGGAAGGTACCATGAATGCTTTGGAGCAAGACTTTGACCTGAGATTTGGTGTCCCAGGTGGTATGGCTACCTACAGAAAGTCACTCGCCCTCGGATTCTTCTACCGATTCTATCATGAGGTACTCTCTAAGTTGGAGGTCAATGAAGCCGACGTGGATGATGAGGTTATCGAAGAAATCGAGAGAATGATTTCCCACGGCAAGGAGGATCGAGAATCGACTGTTGCATATCAGCAGAATATTCTTGGAAAGGCAAATCCACACGTCGCAGCATTAAAGCAGACTTGTGGAGAAGCCCAATATACCGATGATATACCAGTGCAAAAGAACGAGTTGTATGGTTGTCTCGTGCTTTCAACTAAAGCACGCGCTAAAATCCTATCTGTTGACTATTCCCCGGCAATGGATTTACCGGGGGTTGTCGAGTGGGTTGACCATACAGACATGCCAAATCCAGAGGCGAATAAATGGGGAGCTCCCATTTGTGATGAGGTCTTCTTCGCTGTCAATGAGGTCTTCACTGCAGGTCAACCTATCGGGATCATTTTGGCTGACAGCGCTCAACATGCTACAGCAGGAGCTAGAGCCGTGAAGGTGGATTACGAGGAGCTACCTGCCATCTTCACAATCGAAGAAGCAATCGAAAAAGAGAGCTATTTTGAACATTTCAGATACATCAACAAAGGAGACACTGAGAAAGCATTTGAAACTGCCGACCACGTGTTCACTGGAGTCACCAGGATGGGAGGGCAGGAGCATTTCTACCTTGAGACTCAAGCTTGTGTTGCCATACCGAAGCCTGAAGATGGCGAAATGGAAATCTTCGCTAGTACTCAAAATCCCACCGAGACGTAAGTCGCATTCTATGCATCAAAATTGATAAGCTGACCATCAATAGTCAAACCTACGTAGCACAGGTGTGCAATGTAGCTGCCAATAAAGTTGTCTCTAGGGTGAAGCGACTCGGTGGCGGCTTTGGAGGAAAAGAAACGAGGTCGGTCCAGCTGACTGGTATTGTGGCTCTTGCAGCAAAGAAAACGGGCAGACCAGTTCGTTGCATGTTGAACCGCGATGAAGATATGGTGACTTCTGGCCAAAGACATCCTTTCCTCTCAAGATGGAAGGTCGCAGTGAATAAAGATGGCAAGCTCCAAGCACTCGATGCGGATGTTTTCTGCAATGCGGGCTGGTCGCAAGATCTTAGTGCTGCGGTCTGCGATCGAGCTTTGTCGCATATAGATGGATGCTATCTTATTCCTAACGTCCACGTTCGGGGTAGGTTAGCCAAGACGAATACGATGTCCAACACGGCTTTCCGTGGCTTTGGTGGACCTCAGGGTATCTTCATTGCCGAGTCGTATATGGAGGAGATTGCCGATCGCCTCGAGATTCCAGTGGAGAGGCTCCGAGAAATCAATTTCTACAAACCAAGAGAGGAAACCCACTTCAACCAGAGTTTGAAAGACTGGCACGTGCCAATCATGTACCAGCAGGTTCAAGATGAGATGTCGTATGCAGAACGCAGGGAAGCAGTGACGAAGTTCAACGCTACTCACAAATGGAAGAAGCGAGGTCTTGCAATCGTCCCGACTAAGTTCGGCATTTCGTTCACGGCACTCTTCCTCAACCAGGCTGGTGCTCTAGTCCACATCTACCATGACGGCTCTGTTCTTGTCGCCCACGGCGGTACAGAAATGGGTCAAGGTCTTCATACAAAGATGACGATGATAGCAGCAGAAGCACTAGGCGTTCCTTTATCTGATGTCTTTATCTCAGAAACAGCTACCAACACTGTGGCTAACACATCATCAACCGCCGCTTCCGCTTCATCTGATCTCAATGGCTACGCAATCTTCAACGCCTGCGCTCAAATTAATGAACGCCTTAAACCTTACCGCGAGAGGTTGGGTAAAGATGCGCCTATGAAGAAACTTGCCAGTGCAGCGTACTTCGACCGCGTAAACCTCTCCGCGAACGGTTTCTACAAGACGCCTGATATAGGCTATACATGGGGTCCCAACACAGGCCAAATGTTCTTCTACTTCACTCAAGGTGTTTCAGCAGCAGAAGTCGAGATAGACACCCTGACCGGAGATTGGACATGCTTACGAGCAGATATAAAGATGGATATTGGTCGCTCGATTAACCCTTCTATTGACTACGGGCAAATCGAAGGCGCGTTCGTCCAAGGTATGGGGCTTTTCACTATGGAAGAATCACTCTGGTTCCGAGGCGGTCCTATGAAAGGTCAACTAGCAACTCGTGGACCGGGTGCGTATAAGATTCCTGGCTTCAGAGATATTCCTCAAGAATTCAACGTATCGATGTTGAAGGGAGTCACGTGGGAGAATCTTCAGACGGTCCAAAGGAGTAGGGGTGTAGGCGAGCCGCCCCTATTTATGGGGAGTGTGGTTTTTTTCGCGATCAGGGATGCGCTGAAGGCTGCTAGGAAACAGTATGGCGTTGAAGCTACGAAAGGTGAGGACATGAAGGATGATGGGTTGCTTGTGCTTGAGAGTCCAGCAACACCGGAGAGAATCAGGGTCAGTTGTGCGGATCCAATTATTAAAAGGGCGTTTGTTGCGCCGAAAGAAGGGGAGAAGAGCTTCTTCATCTCCATCTAGAGAGTTGAGCAGTAAGCGATGAAAGCGGGTTATTGTTGTGGTTTAGGAAGAAAGGGAAGTGTAAGGGTGGTTATGAACTACGGTTAGATGCATATGAATGCTAAAGCTCGATTAAATTGTTGCGATATAAATATCATGCCAGTCTTTGCTTTCCAATGCTTGGATCTATGCTATCCAATGACTTCAAAGAGTTTACTCAGGCAGGAAACTGTAAATATTTAGACTCTAACATTACGATGATAGGAAGGCACCTACTGGGTTGCTGTTATCTCTGAATTACACGTTTCTCTGCGGGATTTGTTTCGAACGAGAGCAAGCTGTCTTGATATTAAGAAGACAACAAATCTTTCACTCTCTCCTTTCTCATTATCCAATAGCATCGTAGACATTAGTGCAAGTTCCTGCAGCCAATAACCACAAATAAACCAATGAAACTCCCCGGTCCTCGCCGAGATTCGGTCCGCCATACATGAAGAGCAATGACAATGATATGCGGAAGATTTTGTATGATCTCCTGATGAAGACAGTGCTGACAAAGCACAAAGCATCTCCACCATCTCCGCGTCTATATCTCGGGATGCTATGCATGCATAGCGGGCCCATAAGCATAGGCCACGTTCCCTTCGGCTCCTCAATTGCGTCTTTCGGTGGGTAAATGCCGTGTGGAGATAATCCGATCCATCCGAGCTTACTTGCCCCCGGGTTTGACGGCAAAGGCTGGATCATTTGCTCGCATGACTCGGGACTGAATGGCGATTTAGCTTCAAGGTCTAGCTGCATATAAACGACAGTGGTGTTTCTCCTTGGAGATGCATCTTCTTGTAGATTTTCTTGTGGGAAAAGGAGTTGGCTGTGTCAGCACTTGCAGAGAAGAGGATATTATTGCGTAAATATCGTATGATGTGAGTAATAGGATGGTTGTGAAGGGCGGGGTGGAGAGTAAAGGTTTTGCGATGGAGTTGTATATAGAAAGCAAAATTGCAGGACGTTAGAAATCGGCATAATCTCTAGCTCATTAGTTATAGAGAGTAATAACATATCTGTACACAATACTCGAAATCGAAGGCCCGACTTCCGATTCAATGGGTAAGATTTCCAAATTCATCATGGAATAAATGCAGCAACTGAGGCTTCATCACAGCAGCACCTAAATTCCCCTTCGCTCGGCCCTCGGGCACTGAGCCTCCACTTGAATACGCCCATCTTCGAGCAACTGAGCCCGTCTCGCAAGTCGAACTATTCGATGGTAATCTTGCGTGGCTAGTCGTTAAGCATAAGGATATTTGCAGTGTTTTGACCGATCAACGCCTTTCGAAGGTTGGTGTGCCCTTTCCAGCCGTCAACGACTTTTTGCCGAGAGGAACACAATTGGTACATGTGTAAATTTATAGACAGTGCTAAGGAAACGTAGCAACGCACACGCCCTGGTTTTCCAGAGCTTTCAGCTGGTGGGAAAGCAGCAGCAAAGAACAGACCGACGTTCGTCGATATGGATCCACCGGAACATATGCAGCAGAGGAGCATGGTCGATTCGCTCTTCACTCGAGAGCATATCGACAGCCTGCGTCCGCAGATCCAGAAAACTGTAGATTCGCTACTCGATGCCATAATCAAAGAAGGCAATTCTCAGCCTGTTGACCTGGGCGATAAGCTTGCGGTCCCAGTCCCTTCTTATGTAGGTCACTTGAACCTGAATATGAAGCCAAGCTAACCATTATAAGACTATTTATAGTATCCTTGGCGTCCCATTCTCAGATCTTGAGCGTTTGACAACTTTCGCTGCGATTCGTGGGAATGGCTCGGCTACTGTGTCAGAAGCTTCGAATGCGAACGCAGCACTTCTTTCGTACATGGGCCAGCTCGTGGAAGCGCGTCTATCAGAGCCTAAAGACGATCTTATCAGCCTTCTCGTCACACAACAACTCATTCCTAGACATCTGAATAAAGATGATGTCGTCCAAATTGCATTCCTTCTCCTCGTTGCTGGGAACGCAACAATGACGAGTATGATTCTGCTCGGTATTATAACTCTTTTACAACACCCAGATCAGCTGGAAGATTTGAAGAATAACCCCCAAAAATGGACAGGCCCCTTTGTGGAGGAATTGTGTAGATACCACACTGCTTCTGCGCTGGCGACGAAGAGAGTTGCGAAGGAAGACGTTGTGATTGGTGGAAAGTTGATCAAGGCTGGGGAGGGTATCATTGCTGCCACTCAGTCGGGAAATAGAGATGAAGATGTCTTCCCTAATGCTGATGTTTTCGATATGCGAAGAGTGGGGGGGAAGGAGGAAGCGTTGGGATACGGCTGGGGAGAGCATAGATGCGTTGCAGAGTGGTTGGCTCGGGCCGAGTTGGAAATCGTTTTTGGTAAGTGCTCTTTTTGGTTGTGCCATCCTTCGCTGACTTCTTAATCAGCTACATTGTGGCAAAAACTGCCTAAGTTGAGGTTGGCGATTTCGTTCGAAGAGGTGAAGTATTCGCCACCAAAGAAGGACGTGGGACTTAGCGAGCTGCCTGTTGTCTTCTAATGTGTCATACCGGGAGAAATTTCTTTGCAAGACCTCCTCTCCAAATAAAAGATTGACCGAATACCCAGTATGATTCATGAACCAATCATGAACCTCTTAAGAGTGCATCTGTCTAGATAAAGATCGTATTGAAGACCCCCAGTGATTTTGCAAATCAACCGTAAGCTTGGCGACATGTTGACTTGACTTCGATAGCTTTTCAGCCGTGCATGTCTGAAAAGAGTAGGACCACTACTGCCTTGTCGGCTTCAACTGAGAGGGTAGCTCGGAGAGATGTAGTTGGGGAGGACGAGGTATTACTACTCGAAGCGCCAGCATTCTCGCCTTGTTTCTTGACTGTCCGACACGAGGGCGAACTCGAAGACCCTCATAGCTGGGAGGGCGGATTCTAAAGGTGGCTGATGATGTTTCAAGACGGCTGGATCTGAAAGTGTGGATGCCCGAAGGTAACGATAGAGAGTAGATATCGGTGGATTATTTAAGGGTCACTTCTTCCCAACATCATCAAAGGGATATGGATCTGCTTGTTCTCGTCGCAGAGCCTCATTTTCCTTGCTGAGAGCCTCGAGCCGTGTCTCACACGTCGTATCTTGCGTCTTCGACATGGGTCTGCTCCAAGCCACTGACCTCGACACATCATTAGGCTCCAACGCCCTCTGCAGAGCAAGCGTAAATGAGTCATTTGACATCATCGACTCGTTTCCGAGTTGGGAATTCTTCGACGCCCCGTGGCCCCCGTCAATTTCGTAAGACTTTTCGTCCCCCTGATCTCGCTTGCTAATAGGGCCTGACCAATCACAGTGACAGTCCTCGAGTATCAACATCGACCATCACGTTTCCCAGCATCAGTGGCTCGATATTTCCAGAAAATGAGGCGTCTTCCATGTCTGAAGTCGAATTATGGAAACCGTTGGGAATATGGTCCGGTCCGCATTCCCGCCAAGGCTCTGGCGACTGCCATATCCAGTCACCGAGCAGTTTCGCCGACTTCCTTAGCCTAGAGGACGGCTTCGTACGCCCAGATCCGGACGCGCCAGTAGCCTTCCTGCCTACTTTTGTAGAATCCTCGGCTTCAAGAAATTTCCAGTGCGACTGGCCACAATGCCCACAAAAAGGCCCATTCACTGGCGTAGAAGGGTGGAAGAGCCATAAGAAGGACCATGCTCGGGCTATTCACAAGTCCTGGAAACCATTTCAGCAATGTTCTTGGCATGGATGCCCATCAAAAGCTCGTTACAAGACCACAAAACTCTTTGAAGACCATCTCAACAATATTCACATCAACCCGCTGATATGTACGATTGAGGGTTGCAGGCATAAGAAGCCTTTTAGAGGGAAGGCTGATCTTCAACGCCATATAAACTCGGTGCACATGGACGGCTCGAAGCTCCGATGTCCCTTCTCGAAGTGTACGACGGAGGGCCGAGATTTCAGCAGAAAGGACAAATTAATCTCTCATTTACGAGAGATCCATGATACCGACCATTGTCCTTATTCTCACTGTGTCGAAGAATTGAACCCGATGACCGATAGTACAGCCAAGCATATTGGAAAGCTTCACGGGGAATTCGAATGCGCTTTGCGATCCTGCAAAAAATCAACATCTCAATTTTGTGAGAGAGGATTCCTCGACCATCTACAGCTTGACCATAATATGAACTGGGAGACGGTTTTAAGGACCAGGGATATTGCTAAGATCTTTGGGGATAAAACGTTGAGGGATGAGCATATCATAGACGTCCGTGACTGCAACATATGCTGCAGCTTCAGCAATTAGCTATGAGAAATATTAGTATTAGAGCACGACATATAAATAAACGTCGAGGAGAACGTACTAAATGAGTTTTGAGTTGTTGTAATGTCGTTGGGAGAGTGGCCCATTGCATGATCATGACCGCGTCCTGGCGCGCCGTGTCCTCGTCAAATTTGTTGATAGTCGAATTAGACGAAAGTCGGCATGATTTCCATGGCAATTTCTGAACATCTGACTTCGAATTATCGATCAAGAGCTAGGAGGTATACAAGAGAATGTTACAACTGTAGCTAGTGTAATAATATTGTAAGGGAAGTGAGGTGGTCCAGGATTCATCAAATCCGGCGCCCCACTTGCAGGGTTCATAAGATAGGGTAATAGCGAACTTCCAACAACGGCGACGTATCAAGGTAGGAACACCTAAGAAAAATCGATTTTGAAAGTGCTGAGAAAAATCTAAAAATTCAGATTTTGAATAAAGCGAAGTTGCCGATAACGAATGTCGAGTTCTTTTCGGAATTGGAATACATTATTATAGCGAGAATGGAAAAATTCGCTGTTGCTAAAACTTCGCTAACCTTATTACGCCGTGAATCCTTCTCTCCGCGCTCGTGCCCTTTTAACGATGAGCTTGAGTGAACATCATTGAGTATCGTATGCTGGTCAAACTTTATCGGCTATACATCCTTACTCTCGTTTTATCTCTTCTACCTCTTCCGCCTCCTCCTCATAATATGATGCTCTATTTGTCTGGTTTTCTTGGTCTTTAACTGCCGTCAAGGTCCTCGTGCTGCCCCACGTGACACGGGCCTGGCCAGCAAACAATGAATCGACAGACTGTCATCTTCACTTCAGGAAGTTTCTGTTAAGCAACTTCCTATTTAAAACACATGTAATGGCCGATCTTGCTGCATCCACAGCGTTGCAAATGTGGCTTCTGCCAAGGGCGTGCTGCACTCCCCCCGGGTGTGGGAAGCACCACGATCGTGAGTCGCGTTCTAAGTCAGATTTCGCGGGCTTTGAGGCAGCTTGGAACAGTCCTTCTCTCTTCCATGATCTATATATAATGGTGCGAGTCTCTCGATGTGTCCCTTGCGGATAGCTGGGATGGTTGCGAGGATGTCTTGCGCCCCCAAAGATGTGCGCAATAGCTTTTATATTAGCTCTTGCTTGCATGAACTCATGCCCTCCAGCCAATCAAGTGCCAACCCCTGACACCCACCCAGCACGCACAACCGCTCGATTGAGCAGCAGCGGCTTGACATGGTCAAAAACAGAGCCCCTTAAGTTTGAAGAGGGGGGTGGGGGGCGTGAGGGGGCCAAGGAGATAGATCATAATGGCGTTCTTACGACTGCTAAATGCAAGTGATTCCCGCCTGATTTGCATTCTTAGTTTTTGGACTTGAATGATGTCTGCTCTTAACTCACCAAATCTTTGTTTTTACAACAATGGCATTGACAAAATTCGAACCCGAACGCCCACAAGTCTGCCTTGAACGAAGCCTTACTCTGGACGATACAGCCGCTTGCACAATGCCCTTTTTCGAACGCGGACGCGGCAGATTGGCCTATCGCAACGCTGACAACTGGCGGAGCAAGATATTGGAAGCTTGTACCGCACGCAATTGCGCGCAGGATGGATTGGTCCAGTGGTCGAGCTTCTCAGTGCTTTCTTTGTCACGAATCGGAGAATGCACAGCCGATATGGTCAAGTAAGGCTATTCATCTGGAGGCATGAGGCCAATGACAATCGCCGCCGTCGGTAGCTCGCGACACCTGGTAAGAGACGTTTGCACCTTCACGATTATTAGATTCTAGCTGACAAAGTCTAGCGATGCCGACAGTCTTCCACTTCATCGCTTTCCTTCCGATCTGGACCATACATATCAAAGCATGGCGAGGCAACCAAGCTAACGAAATTTTGTCGCGAGAAAGTCGGATTTTGGCGAGCGAGTGATGCCCTCGTCAAGTTAGTGCGTCCTAGACCTACCACGACCCAAGCTCAAGCTCAACCCTTGAAATATTCGGTACTTCGATGGCCGCTATTAGGATCAGTATCGGTGTATCAGTCGTCCAGCATCTCTGGTCGATGTAATTATCCATTTCCTCAGTCTGAATCCGCAACATACTCTCTCATCGACCTTCTTTGACTTTACCTATCCTTGGCTCTCTCGACATCCTAGTGCGAAAGCACTTTGGCTGCTTAATACAATCTTATGACCCTGGTTGGTGTCTACCTCGTTATCGCTGGTCCTATTGGTTCGGAGCCCTTTTTGTTGGCAAGGTATATGACATCTCGTTCCGAATCTTATCCTTCTTCACCACAGGCTTCGTGGCTAGAAAAACCATTCTCAGACCTCGTGGTTTTTGAAACCCCTTATCACTTTCTCGAGCTCTCTTCTAACACAAGGTCGCTTTTTTTAGGCACGTAATCGAAAACTGATCTCGTATGACCACAGCTTTTCGAGGACTCCTCAAGCGAAGCATCATCACGATAGCCACGGGCACCAGAGCTTGAAATTTGGACGCTGTATTATCTTCGCTCGAGGTGGTGATTGAAGGTCCTTCGGCTGACAGTAAGGCATCCGAACTCACCATGGTGCATGTTAAGAGAAAGGACGGACCCGAAACAGAAGAGCAGAAGCAGAAGCATCGAGCACCCTCTGAAGGGATATCTGCCCCCTTATTCGCCTCTCCATCGATACTCAGTGATCCCTTTTCGCCTGTACCTCGTCGTCATTCGTCTCGAAGCATCGCCGAAGCTTCTACGCCCGGCTATTATAGCACGACGAAGAGCACGCCGCTAGACCGCCAGTCTCAGTGGTGGCTTATGACTCCACACTCATCAGGTTCAAACATTCTTCATCCGAGCACCGTCAACAGTCCTACTCTAGGCTGTGATTCTCATCTTGCTTACTTCCCGTTCGAATCTGCACAAGAGCAAACCAAAATCATGGAGGAAACTTTCCATCATCACAACACACCTGCAAGCTACCATTCCTATTCGCCGGGTAACTTTATCCCTCATGCGCCTTACAGCGGAACGTCATATTCATCTTTCCAAGAACCAGAAGCTTGCATCATTCCGGCGGATGGAGTTGAAACGTCACAATCTCAATTCCCTTTCGACGTCCCTTATATTCCATCGCCTTGCTATCACTGTAACGACGTCCTTTACCATACTCTTAATGACTGGTATGTTCACTTATGGAAAGCACACGAAGACCCATCCAGCTGGACGACTACCACATGTGTCTGGGAAGGTTGCAAGACAGCCTCTGCCTTCACCTCGGTCAAGCTTTGGCTCGATCATGTCCGTATCGTGCATCACAAGAGCTTCTATTGCAAACGTGCGGATTGCAAGATACGCCTTGGAGGTCCAAATGCGAAGCCTTTCGGCAGCAAAGCAGATCTCAGACGACATAATCTATCAACGCATGCTACTCCGATCTATTGTGATAAATTAGGTTGTACAGGCAAAGAGAAGCTCAATCGTGCCGACAAGCGATCGAAACACAAGTTCAACTATCATGGCCAGAGACTCTGCACAGTCGACGAATGTCCTCGAAGCCGACATGTTGGCAGCGTCTATTATGGTTTCTCTACCCAGGACGACCTCGATGCTCATCTGCGAGATAAGCACCGCGTCCAGGCGATCAATGGGAGTGTGCTTTAGAACTCTAGAGCTACACCAACATGCTTCCACTTTAAAAGATCTTCGAATTCGCTCCTGTCCTCTCCGCAGAACATATCGGAATATCTGTTTCTCAGCTGCTTTCATTGCCTTTGTTTACCATTATCTGGTTTGAAAATCTACTGCTATCTGTCTTGCTCCAGCCATTCAGCGAAGCTTCGTTGGCATCGTCATTTATGTTTTACTTGGAGTCTAATGGCCACTTACAACCGCCCTTTTATGATCCTTGGGGCTTTATATGACGGGCGTTCCTATGTCACCATTTTAGATCTACTGGCTTTATCGGCGCTGATTTACAACGGAGCTTCCCTTCTAGCGCTTCGAACATATTGCCGTCAAGTCACAGAAACGAGAAAAACCAAAAAAGAGCTTCTTTTTGTTTGCATTAGCTTTGTATCTTATCTTGCTGTTTTGATCCGTCTCTTTCTGGGGGCTTCTCAGCCGTATTTGGTACTCGTCAATGTCTTGAACACAATCGAGGATCTTGTCTATGCCTCCTCCTTCTAGTCTCAGCGACTTTGGCTCTATGGGACCGTCAAACGCAGTCCGAAAGTCGACAATGAGCAATGGTAGGCTCTAATTATGGTCCACTGTCCTCTATCTATCTATGAGCTGAAGCACCTTTGCTTCTTCTCACGCCTCGATCTCTAGCCCATCTCCTGCTCTTTGTCGATAAGTCGAAGTACTATATACTTGCAAGAATATGACACTATAGCATTCATGTCAAGGTTTTCCACCATCTGCTATCCTCATGCCTCGACTCTTCGACAATGGCTTTACTATACGAGAGAGTACATGCTTTCGAGGAAACATTGATAAGATGTGATGGAGATCTCGCGGCGGTACATAATGACTATTGAAGGCGACAGCATCAGAGACAAAGAGGTTTCGACAGAGGTTGTGCAGTTTTGGTAACGCGACATATTACGAATATGACGACGCCAACAACGTTACTCGACCTTCTCTTTCATATTGCTGGTCTTGAGGTATCAGCCTCAGCCAAACTGTTATACGACTCCAGCATCGTTCAAAAGTTTCGCGCTCTCCTATTCTTTCCTTCAGCACATTCTACACTATCACTAGCACAAAAGAAAAAAAGAAGAAGAAAATTAGCACGTTCATTTACGACCACGGCCTCACTCGCACGCACGCACGTTCCTTTCATACGTTGGACACGATCAAACATATAGGTCATGCCCACCCCGACCTGCCGCTATCGCATGCAGGGACTACGTTTCCCCGAATTCATTTCGGCGTACAAAAAGACTTTCCGAACTGGCCGGAATGGACATATGGAGAGTAATGTAAATGAGAGAAGATATGTGAGATGGAATTTAGAGGAAATGACGAAGGATGGAAAAGAAAAGGAGGGATAGACAAATACGCTCTTGGTTGAGGCCCTTACGGGTTTGCCTTGTTGTTTGGAGTTTTATTTTGGGATTGTGCGACATGCCTTACGAAGATATGTTATGTTATTATTTGGTGTTTGATTGAGCGAACGGGTTCCTGGTGGGCGTACTTGTAGAATTGTAGATACCCTTGCTTTCTTGTATATTCTTCGTTGTTCAATAGCAGAGATGAGATTTGATGTCTAGTAATTGCACTCCTTAAGGTGCCGAACTTTCTATCCCGCTTAACGTTCTAACATATTGGGGAGAAACCGCCCGGTATTCTATCAATATCAATGTCCTACGACTTTACCAAAGCCCAGCATCTGAAATTGTGAATTTAACATCCCATATAGCGATGGCAATCAAGTGCCTAGCGATGTCTACTCGAGTTTCACCCCTAAAGTACACCCCACTCTCCTTCCTCAATATGTTCCTCAAGACCTTGTAAAGCTGCATGCGCTGTGCTCTTCAAACCGTGTTTCGTCCACCCATCACTTGTTAACAGCTCTAAGTCCTCCACTCCCTTGGCTCGGCTGAGGCAAGAACATGCCATACTTCAACTTCACGTCCTCCTAAGCACTATATCAAACAACTCCGTTATGTCTCCGGAAGCAAGTGCCAGAGCGAGAATGATCTCTTACTTTGCCAGCTTGCTCTTTGTTGCCTTGCATATCTGCAATTCGTTTGGTAATGAGACAGAGGTGGTCCCAGCCCAAGTCTCAACCCTTTCGAGGAGAAGACGAGATAGCGCTCAAGAGAGTGTCCATGATCCGAAGCTTCGACCTAGCGCTCAGGTAGGAACATAGAGGATTCTGCAAAGATTTGAAAGATAAGATTCGTTACGGTGCGTTAAGACGGAGGGCATGTTTATTGGTATCTAAAATTGCAAAGGTAAGTTTGTAAACTTCTTGCGAAGTCAAAATTAGAAGCCTTACCATTTAAGTTTCGATTCGGACTAGATAACTTGAGACGCCGCACAGGAACCTGCCTTGTTGTGAGCATCAAAGAGTGCTGAAGCTGGTATTGAGAGAGTTGTGTACCTTGAGCCTTCAAACACTACGTCTGCCTTTGGTGAGAGTTGCTCAGTAAGAAGAGGAATGACTTTATAAATAAAGTAACCTCTCTGCAACACTCGATTGCCATTGCTCGTACGTATCCGGCATTGCGACCTCCAAGTCTTGCCTCACCGTCTTTGATGCTATAGGCGTATTCAAGAGAGAATTTACCGACCGTCAACGCAGCTCCTGTCGACATACCTACAGCTCCCATGGCATCTTGGCGAGTTTGTCCAGATAATCGAGAAGTTTCTCCTCTGGAGGAAGGATGGGATTGCTGCAGAGCTTCAGTAATCTTGAGGCATCCCGCTTCAGCAATACACCATATTTCCCACGAAGATCAACCCCCACCTCCCCCCCAGCCCCACGTACTAACTAGGCATGAATTCAAGGATAGGCAATATTGTGAAAGCTGTGCTACCACACTTCTAGGCTTGTAGTGGTGTGCACTGCTTACGTCCGTATGAATCGCTTTGGCGGCGCAATATTGATATGCACCTGTCAATTTTAGGAAGTTGAATTACTTAGTCTCAATCTTATTAGATTTTTGATACCTGCCGAAAAAAACATTTAATCTCAGCCCCTAGGCATTAACCCTCAAGAGACGGGAAGCGGGGTGCAAACGAACTATTGCACATTTTGTGTTAAGACAGTCTGAAATGAACTATACACCACCTCACTCGAGTCCCAACGTTTCGTAAAAACAACCATGTAATGCCCACATGGCCACATGTCGTTTGAGTTAGTAGGAGATCGGGGATTGATGATCTCTAGAAATTGTAACCCTGCGATCTGTTGTCAACTTTCAATATCAAGATCAAATTTGCATGGATTGCTGAACATGGTTTTGCCAATAAAATTCAATGACCAACACGATAGGGTCGCTTCAACTGCGCTCGTGATTAGGGATAATTGTGAATGTACAATTCTTGGATTAAACTCAAGTGCTACTAAAGTACAAGCAGAAAGAGTATCTAGAAGCCACCAAAACGCCGTATGAATCGCTCGATCATCTGAATTTGCTGTAAATAACAGCAATGATAAGGAGAACTAGAACCGTAATGATCGAAATGGTTATAATCCTATTTGTAGCCATCCTGTATCAAAATTGTCAGTAATTGCAATTGGTAACTATGATTTGAGCACATAGGGGACGATTTACCTACGAGCCATCCCCCTCAATGTCTTCACACTTCGATCAACGTAGCCCTCACTTTCCAAAAGCATGTCGTTAGTGTGCTGAATCGTCTCTCTCTGCCTGTGCAGATCGGCGAGAGTACCCGCTCCAATCGCCTCTGTCTCATTTGCCAATGCTTGACTGGCCTTTAGCCTTTGAGAGCTACGATCTAGTCTATCCGTGCCAGACAGTAGCTGTTGTCGCTGCTCGAGTTGAACATCATTCGGGTTATCGGAGTATCGAGATCCGAACAAAGCAGAGCGATCATCAGCGAGAGATCTCAATTTCCTCTTTGCAGCATCAACGTCTGACTCGTGGTTGCGGAATCTTTGATTGACTTTTGTGCGGGTGGATGAGGGGATGTTCTGCTTCTCGAGGCGCATTTGATCGAGCTGAGAGTCTGTTAGCATCACTTCTAAAGATACAATGCATCTGAAAGACCTACCAGCTCATTTGCCTCCTCTAACGCTCGCTCTGCTTGACTGATTGCCGCTTTGCGTGGCTCGCCCGCCAGGTCGGGAATCTGATCCAACTTCTGGCTTAGGTCGGCTTGGACCAGCTTGAGCTCGGCTTCGTAGCTGCTGAAAAGTTCGGAGCCCGCATCGGTATCGAGAGGATTCGCCATGATGGATAGGATCGAGGTTTAAAGAGATGATTCTCGTGGTGCGTAGAGTTCTGTGGTGTTATCGTTGTTGCCTTCGATACGGACAAGCGTCGTCTCGGCTCGGGGTTAACAGGTCAGGTGGGGATCTAAGGTCACTGGAGGCGATAAACACCTGATGGGAACGTGGTGAGAATGGTCTGCGAAGATGCTTCGAGTCCTTGCAGAGATGTGGACAGATGGCGCTGGTTTGTGTTTGATGAAGCTTGCGATGATGTCTGACAATGGACACTCCTCTCAGGAACCGTAGCGATCCGCCACAGTCCCCAGCCACAGGATAGCCGCAATGGAAATGTACAGGGTTGTGATATCCCTGCCCCTTGGATGATATCAAACATTCCTCGAATAATATGGAGTTTGAGCTTTGACGGACATGCAGAACATTCTCATACAAGTCACAGTAAACTTCCACGATCATCCTTTGTTCTTCTCTTAGATATAGTTTTTATGCATTTCAATTTATTTTTTAGTTATCGAGCACGAAAGCTTGGTCTTCACATGAAAAGCCACTAAAATCTGCCCTCATTCGTCCCGTTTCACTGCATATCAACCAGGAATCATGCCGTCACAGCCAACAGACCCCTCCATCAGTGCCAACCCATCCGGTGACGAGAAGAATGACTTGTGAATATAATATTTCTCCTACCTGCAGTTTCTTTCATATCTAACAATGGCTTCCCTAACTCCTCATGTTCCTAGAAAAAAGGTCGCGATTATTGGCAGTGGGTGCGCTGGACTTGGCGCACTATGGGCCTTGAACCGTACTCACCACGACGTTTATATCTATGAAGCTGCGGATCGATTAGGTGGCCATACGAATACAGTCGAGTTCAAAAATGGGAAAGCGAAGACTTTAGTAGATACGGGCTTCATTGTCCTCAATACTGCTACTTATCGTGAGTTCCTTTGCGCCTCTCTAAGTTACATGTGCTCATTAGATACAGCCAACTTCATAGCTTTCCTGAAAGCTATAAAAGTGCCTACAGTACCGACGGAAATGACATTTGGTGTATCACGAGACCAGGGTGCATTCGAATGGTCCGGGACCTCACTATCGGCTGTCTTTGCGCAACGAAAGAACATCTTTTCCCCACGGGTCTGGAGGATGATATTCGACATAATACGGTTCAACCAATTTGCTTTGGATCTGCTGAAAGAAGAGGAGAAGAGTGAGGAGTATTCGAAGGGATCCAATGGCAATGGAAACGGGAACGGAACTCCAGTCCACCCCGCCGAAGAGCAAGAGACAATTGGAGAATACCTTGATCGAGAAGGATACTCAGATACATTCCGTGATGACTATCTCATTCCCATGACCGCGGCTGTTTGGAGCACCAGCCCGGACAAATGTTCTCTGGAGTTTCCTGCGATAACTCTGGCCAGGTTCATGTAAGTTTTAGCTTATATGAGCAGAAAAGTAATTGCTAATATTCTAGGTGGAATCATCATCTTCTGAGCACTGTTGCTACGAGACCAGCATGGCTTACAATCAGAGACGGCGCCAAAAGCTATGTTGATGCGATCATGAGAGGATTCCCGCCGAACCACATATTCCTCAACACCCCTGTCGAGTCAGTGACCAATGACGATGACGGTCGTGTACGAATCCACCTCGAGAGTGGCAAGTCTGAAGTGTACGACCACGTCATTATCGCAACTCACGGTGACCAAGCTCATGCTCTGGTTCTACCGGAAGCTGACCACGAGGAGAAGGATATCCTGTCTGGTTTCAAAACTAGCAAGAATACAGCTATCCTCCACTCGGATCTATCCCTGATGCCGAGGTCAAGAAAGGCTTGGGCTTCATGGAACTACATTACCAAATCCACTGGGTATTCGAACAATGTGGATCAAGTATGCTTGACCTACAACATGAACATCCTACAGCACCTGAATGTGGAAACTTTTGGAGACGTCCTCGTCACGCTGAACCCGCTCCACCTACCAGACCCAGAACTAGTCCAAGGTCGATATTCTTACTCGCATCCTCTTTACAACGCACAGTCCATCCGTTCGCAAAGCTTACTGCCACGAATACAAAACACGCGAGGTATAAGTTATTGTGGCGCATGGACGAAATATGGATTCCATGAAGATGGCTTCTCTAGCGGTATCAAAGTCGCGCAAGATCATCTAGGTGCACAGCTGCCGTTCAAATCCACAGACAGTACATTCAGCAGAGGCAGGCGGCCCGTCCTCGGTCTGGCAGATCTCTTTTTGCGTGCTTGGATAATGCTTATCCAGGTCTTCATTGTCTTGATAGAGCGTGTTTCATATGTTGAGAAGGGAGCGCAGAAGCAGGCACACGAGAGACAAGGGCTCAAAAAACTGCAGTGAGATATATAGCATGCGAGACGAGGCGTCAGGAGTTCTGAGCGATATCCTTTTTGCAGATTGAATCGGCGACTGGTGGCGCATGAATGCGGAACTATATTGTCAGTGTCCCCGCCAAATATTAATATCCCTAAGCTTTCATATACCTGAAAGCCTCGTGGGGCATTGTTATATTGGAATGTCCTGATCTTCTCACAAAGTATAGCATGTTGTGTGTTTTATAGCCTAGAATGTCTGTCTCTTTTGGAGGATATTGGATCGGCATATGATACAGATACGGGAGAGGACTAACTGAAGTTTCACATATGCAATCAAACCAAAGAGAGAGACTTGATAGACACACCTCAATCCTATGAATCTATTCAGTTGAGTAAATCCTAGTTCCCGGTCTCTAACAATGCAACCAAACACCTGGGTATCGGGTATTCTCTCTGGACTCCAAACGCCACACATGCACGCATCACTCTGATAACCTACGACATGACCTTCAACATCCCAAAAGAAAGACTTAAAACAAATCCTGTAAAAACGGCAATCCGTCTCCTCCTTGACCACACACCTTCTTCTCTGATCAACCACCCCACGCAGCCCAACGGCCATAAGAATCCCATGATATTCCCCCATAGTAAATCATCCAATGCGCCTCCCCCTAATCCATCATCTCCAAAATCAAAGCCTTGTGTTCCAGCTCCAGCACCTGCATGGCCGCCATTGTCATCTATCCAAGCATCTTCCATTCGCAGTAATGTATCTGGTGAAGGCATCGTATCTGGTGTATGGATATTAGATTGTATAGAGCGAAATTGTAGCCGCAACTGGTTTACTTCTGCGGCTGTGAAGCCGCCTTGTAATAGCCGCTCGAAGCCTCGTGGAGCAGGCGTCGTAGTAGCTTTATGTGCTGGTGCTCCATCTCTACCTTCACTAGGCGCCCGTTTCTTGCTCTTGTTCGCAGATGCAGCAGCAGCTAGAGCCTCTGCAGAGAGCTCTGCCGAAGTCAGGACATCGCCGATCGAACAATTGATGTAGACTCGAGGAGGAGCTGGCTCGACAGCTTTCCCCTTTCCTTTTGGATCCGGGGTTCGTGGAGGCGGGGGAGGGATCTTGAGAACGGAAGAGAGGATATCATCGTCTTTCAAGAGCTTGCCACTGTGGATTAGGCGGTAGCGGTGTTTGGAAGTAGGAGGTTCGAGCTTGGAGCGGATGAGGTGCTTGAGTGCTACGACGCTTGTAGTGTCTGCAGTAGGTATGTCCAGCAGGAGGTCTGGGATTGAGGTCGTGAACCGGACTGTAATGGGCAGAACTGGAGTTGCCATTCCATCTTGTGAGGATTGGGGAAAGGATGACATGGTTAGGTAGCTTGAGGTGCGCGTGCGGCCAAAGAATCCTTCAAAAGTTCACATTCTTGCCCATCATGGTAGATACCAAAGTCCTCGTCGAGAGATGTCGAGTGGAATCTTGTCGGATCACTGTTGATGCATTTACGAGTGCGACTGGACGCCATCCCCACAATCGAGCTCGTGCTGCGGTTGATCCCGTTCCGTCAGTCTGGATAGCCGAGGAGAACACTTAGCCAAAAAGGGGTAGGAATAGCGATTAGAACGGTGGAACAAGAGCAGCTTTTTCCTGAAATCAACAAGCTCTGTGTTACTTATTCAGTGTTACTTATCCGCGACTGTCGCTCAATACTCTTTGCCAATTTTTTGATCAAATAGAATAGTTCAACTTTATTGGCCGACTTTACTCTATGGTTCTCCGTAATTGACGCAATTCCGAAGCTCGGCGTAGGAACAGACCTTCACCAAAAAGTAAGCATTTAAATCGGCATTTTGAATCGTGAGCAACCTTTACCCATTCAATGCTCTGACCGTGGGCGTTCGTTTCTTACATATTGCTCATGTAGATCCCACATGAGGACCATCGTTTCATTTTCTCAACTGGCATTGTACAACGCAAAGCGTATTAAAACAAACAGCATCGAAGCTCGACGATACTTCACCCCCACTATGGTTAGCAAGGGGAAATTGCAACCAGCAGCGAGGGTTGCTGGAAGAAGACAGGATGTATGGTATGTTCTGGCCGAGCTTTTTTCGAGCCATGTCGATTCTTCTTGTTTCTCAAATTTTGGTGCGGGAGGGGTCGGGGTGGGGATGGCTGGGGTATCTATCTCGTGAATCCCGCGGGTGAAGCTATCTCACAGGATAAGCCTTGAGTGAGTAGCTAGTCCTGTGCTAACTTATCTTTCTAGGACAATCGTTAATGAAGGTGCTGCGGCATCTCCAAAGCAACCCATCGTCAATATGGGCCAGGGCTTCTTTGGATACAACCCACCTCAATTCATCATAGATGCTGCCCAGGAGGCCCTTACTAAAGTTGACTGCAACCAATATTCACCCACAAGAGGCCGTCCTCGCCTAAAGAAAGCCATCGCAGATGCTTACTCGCCCTTATGGGGCCGTAAGCTAAACCCAGAGACTGAGATTACTATCACCACCGGGGCAAATGAGGGTGAGCTGAGATCAGTATGAGCAAGGACCATATGTTAACCTTTGTCAGGCATGCTGAGTGCTTTCATGGGTTTCATTGAGGAAGGCGATGAGGTCATCATATTTGAACCTTTCTTCGACCAGTAAGTCATTGATTGGCCCCTGGTCTAAAGGGGCAGTCGCTTAATCTCGAAAGGTACATCAGCAACATTGAGATGCCAGGTGGCAAGATCAAATACGTCCCACTGCACCCACCCCCAAGAGGAGCCACCGAAAACACTTCGGCAGCAGAATGGACAATCGATTTTGCTGAGCTCGAAGCCGCCATCACTCCTCGCACCAAGATGATTGTGATCAACACACCTCACAATCCAATCGGCAAAGTGTTCTCTAAGGAAGAACTCCTCAAGATTGGAGAGCTCTGTGTCAAGAATGAGATCATCATTCTTTCTGATGAAGTTTATGACCGCTTGTATTATGTGCCCTTCACAAGAATAGCTACACTGTCTCCAGAGATCGAGAGACTTACTCTTACCGTCGGTTCGGCGGGGAAGAACTTCTATGCTACAGGTTGGCGAGTAGGTTGGCTCATTGGTCCACCTCAATTGATTCAGTACGTGGCGGCAGCCCATACCAGGATCTGCTATTCATCAGTCTCGCCATTGCAAGAAGCAGCGGCAGTGGGTTTCGAGAAAGCCGACGCCGAAGGTTTTTGGGATTCGGCAGTAGAAGAGATGAAGGGCAAAATGGACAGATTCAACGAAATCTGGAAAGAGTTAGATCTTCCGTTCTCTGACCCTGAAGGTGGCTACTTCGTCTTAGTCAACATGAAGAAGGTCAAGGTTCCAGCGAATTATCCATTCCCGGATCATGTCAAGGATCGTCCTAGAGATTTCAAGCTCAGTTGGTTCCTCATTACAGAAGTAGGCGTGGCTGCTATTCCACCGACAGAGTTTTACACTGACGAAAATGCTTACATTGGCGAGGACTGGTTGCGCTTTGCAGTCTGTAAGGAAGACGAGATTCTGGAAAAGGCAAAAGAGAGGCTTCGGGATCTGAAGAAATACATAGAATAGAGACCTGTCAAGATTCGAAATTTCGGACAATGATTGCATGCTACGGTCTTTGCAGGCCCCCTCGAAGTGATTTTTAATTCCTGGCGCCCAATATATCCTATTCTTTTAATTTCATCTCGAATTGTTGAGAGATCTAGGATCGAGAAGGAACTTGAAGAGCTTAAAGCCGCGGCACGTGATGTACGGAATATTCGCCCCACCTTTCGTAGTCTCCGAGATCGTCGTCACCCATTAAACCTTAAGCTGCCCAGGCAGCTTCAAGCTTGAACAATATGCATCCAGTTGCTTTACCAAGTGTGTGTGAGGGAAGTCTTACGATCAGTTGCGAAGAGCATTCATCTTCGTCTCCTTCTCATTCTTTTCATCGTCCCCTATCAAGACTGCATCTTCTTGGTTGTCGATGACCCCCGCGTCCCCAATATGCCGCCTAACAGAGATTCGGTTGTAGGTTACCGACGGAATGGCAAAAAGCAAGCCTGTGAGCCATGCAGGAAGGGAAAACTTGCATGTGACCATGGTGTTCCGTTCTGTGGACGTTGTGTCCGACGAAAGACGACCTCGAGATGTATTTACCATCCAAATCCTATGACTAAGGTCCGAGGATCAGAACCACCACTGTCACCTCGAGAAACTCGCAGTGTTGCCTCTTCGAACACTATCCAAAACACTTCTCTACAAACTATTAGAGCTCCAGACCAATGCACTTCCCAACCTGGTATTCCACGTGACCACGCCGGACCGAGACCTCAGAATGTGGGCGTTGCTTGTAACACAACTCAGCGGCGCCCTTCTGCGGTCGATGGATCTCCTCCAGGGCAGCCCAAGGCCGGGTGGCAAGAGGCCGTCTATCCAAGGTCCGCCAAATACTATGGCCCTACAAGCTTTTCTGCAATATTCTCCGAGCACCAGGCTAAACTTCATGGCGAGCTGCTAGATATGGGCGAAGACAAGAGGAAGCATCCTGGCAATTGGGTCTTTGGACAGCCTCTGCTCGGTCGTGAGAGACCCAACGGACCCACGCAACGAGAGAATCGGACTGTGAAAGCCCTTTGGAATCTGCCTGCCAAGGAGATCTGCGAGGTCTTGCTCCAACCGGAAGCGAATCTTCGCGACGATATAACCTTGGATACGCGGCTCATTGGCTATTGTAATGCGTCTATCTGGGCCAATTTTGAAGAATCATTGTCCCAACCACGTTCAGCACAATCTCTTACCACTCTCTCGGATGTGCTTTTCAAGAATGAAGAGGCTCCTTTACCGCCCAGTCCAGACGATGCAATCGAATGGCTGAATACCTTCACCGGACCCAACATTAGATTTGAGATGATGGGACTCATGTTCTGCTTTTATGGTATGGGGTATCTAGCCTTGCAAGATTGGGACCCGCTCTTCGATGTCCCGGAGAACCACGGACGCGACAGAAAGCAGACTGCTTGGAGAATGAAAGAATGTGCAGACGTCTGTCTCGACATGTGTGATTGCTCGGAAACAGTCAACTTTTTAGTTGCCGCACTAATATTGAGTTTAAAGAGGCTAGAGACTGCATGTACTGGAGACGAAAGTATGTTCAAACTTATTTTGTTTACGTACACATTTTACTGACTTACAATAGCATATCACATGCGCCGTCTTCATGGAGATTGTAACCAACCCTCTCTCTTGAGCCGCCTCTTTGATTTTGCTGCATAGCCGCTCTGCGCTCGTGTTTTGTCCCCTTCAGTCCTTCCTCCTCAGAGAAAACACGGCACTAATATATTGTAGTGGTCACAACAACGCTTACCTCCGGTCTTCATAGGCTGTCAGAATATGGTGCCACAAGGTAAGCCCCTGCTTGACACATCTCCCACCCTGAACCACCTTTACAAAATGTCTACTAGAACATCCTTCATGCCCTCGTCTATGACTAGAGAAGCTAATTATACAACCTCGATCATCAGAATCACAGCCGCTTCCGAGTATAAGAGACGCCTATTTTGCGCAATATACTGCAACGACAAAACAAATGCCTCGTTGAATGGCTTACCTCCGCTGCTTACTCGACGCTTTTGCGACATACAGCCTTGCCTCGACTTACCTGATGAGGCATTACTCCTACCACAGGAAGAATTGGCCCTATCTGTTAGCCAACTTGATCCCAATGGATGGAATACGGGTTCCACCTATCAATTGACCACACTTCTGAGAGCAAGACTTCAACTGTCAATTTTTCGCGAAGAGATCCTAGAACTAGCTCTGGGTATCAATGTCGAGGTCTCAGTACCACGGATAAAGTAACAATACATATCCTGTTGAAATTTGCCACGGCGACTGACTATAACAGAGATATGCATCGACGTTGTCAAGAAGTCTATGACACACTCCCTCATCAACTTCATTATTACGAGAGAACAGGTATCCCGAAGAATGTTACTGGTATTGATTTATATGATAAAGCACATTTGCTCCTTCAGTTCCTACAAAATAAATTCCTCATTGACAGAATCGCGCTTGCTCGAGGCCTCGATAATGGACAAGGCCTCCTCGATACTGCCATAGAATCCATCGATATCACTCTCTTATTCTGGATCAAGAGAGATCAACTGATGCCTTTCTCGTGTAATTTTGACTGGATTGTACGTTGTAACCCTTTTCTCGAACAATCAAAACGAATTATAAAGTCTTTGTAAATTGTCCCTGAGAAACACTAATACGTGACAGGTCACTTTCTTTGGAATTCCTCCTGCTGGCGTCATCTGCGTTGAGCTTCTCAAGAAGGCAGCCGGGCAAAGCTCGGTCGACTTCTCTCGCTCAGACGCTGTCCAAAAATTGACATTGTTCATTGCTTTCCTAGAATGGATCCGTCCAACGGATGGTAATTACGCACTCGCTCAGCGGCTGAAGAAGGTTATTCAACGTGTTCTTGACTATGTCCTTGAAGCCAGGAACGAAACTTCGCAAATATCGAATACGGAAATTCCTTTAGACCCGATGTTGACAGCTTTTAATGAGATGAATGATCTAGATTGGCTCAATACTATTGACTGTAGGTGCTCGGGGCGAATGTTCTTGCATCTTTGGCAGTCTCGCGGTTTTCTCTCAAAATAATGTCAAGCTTTTACTGATTCGTTCGTTACACAGGGACTCAAGGATCTTGGATGGACTTTACTTAATTGCAGCAAGCTTTATGTTGTTTAAATCATTTTGATGGAGCATATGGTCGATTCATTCCTCAAGAGCACCTCGAAGCACCGTTTGAGTATAACAAAACATTATCAATCGTATCGAGAAGCCCGGCATTTCTCGGTCAGCGCGTCTACTTTATCAAACGTCGACTCCAGCACTTTCTCAAGGTCTATTGATCGACTAAAGCTTTATACCTCCCCTAGCGAGAGCTCTAATATTTACCTTTGTCGTTCCTATGACATCCCTTCGGTATGTCCTCTCGTCGCCTCTTCACTCAGCTCTTCAACTCACTCTGTATCTGGCCACACAATCAAAGAGTCAAGAACCTGACTCGATCAGCATCGATATTTAAAGGATGCGGCGTCATGGGACATTTAGCCTTGGCCATGTTGGCAATCTCTTTCTCGACTAAACTAAAATGCCGGTTCAGTTCCTCTATTGCTTTGCCTACACGTGGCCCTCCATCTTATTCTCGACATCAACAAACTCCAACGTGTCTGTAGTTGCACTAGTTTGAGTCCCGTGGACCATAGCAAACATAATATCTTGCGCATTTCGACGGTACACGAGAAACTCGTGGACCATGTTATACAAGAGAACTTCTTTTCGGACTTTCTGATATCGGATGCGATGGATCCTAATGAGTTGATGTGTGGACAGTCCTAAGGTCCAGGATACACCTCCCAACATATGAATTAAAGTCGCAACACAACGGATAGATATTTCACAACCGGCATTGATAAAATTGGTAGGACTATGATCAAGGAAATTAAACTTGGGATCGTTAAAGGGGCTTGGGCTGAGATGAAGTTGGGTTCCGAAGATGCGCTCGAACGATTTCAAACACTCGCTTCGCTTGGACTTGCGCCAGGGTTGCGGGTTGTAGGTTCTTGCTCTTTCGTAAGACCATCAATGCTGCCGACTCCCAATCGCAATAGTGAGCCATGTTCGAGATCTCAGCAAAAGGCAGGATACTTGGCGACTTTTATATCTTGCGTCGAGCTTGATGGGAGGCTCAGGGAAGCAGGTGCACTCTTCGGGTCTTTCTTTGTTGAGACATCGCAATCATAGAGAGTTTGTCCGTGATATATTCTCGCTAGCTTCATACTTGGGACAGAGTTGAGTCTTCCCGTTGACGACTGAAAGGTTCGATGGTTTCGCGACTAGAGAGGCAACCTATAATGGAAGGCATCGGTCATCGTAATCCTGCGCTTGTTCGATGGCCACTTCACTGTTGCTCCCGGCACTGGAAATTTTCTTTTGCAAGCCAAATTTATTAATTGTTACTGGTACTTTGAACGTTGTGCAAAGCCGAAGAGTGAGGATTGACCTCATAACTGTACAAATCAAGTGAGCCAGAACGATGATGATACTCTCAAAGTAGCGACATAAGTCTCAAGCAAATCCTTCTCGCTCAACAATCTTTCCACCGCATTTAAACTCGACTTTGAGCCTGTTACTTTTCGTTAGATGACAACCCTTCACGTGTGGTAGTAAATAGCTCGTGCCTTCATGAAAATGCACATCCCGATCAGGTCTCTCCTTGTTCAGTTGGTTACATTTCGCTGTTTCCTAAATATCAATATCATTGCGTTTATATTGCTCTGAGGATATTATATCTTGAGCAGCATGGAGATAAATTTAGGAGTTGGATTAGATTTTGAAAGGGAGATTGGTTAAGCGAGGTCGGTCGAAAGGGGGCGAGGAAGTCGACATCATCACGTTCCGTTTCTGATATAGGTTTAGTCGTGACATGTCTATTTATATTCATCGTGTGGGTATAACATTGTTCGTAATGATCTTATTTATCCGGTATGGCTAGCTAAAATAAAATAAGATATGTCTACCATTTCACTCCGAGAGCAAGCAGCCAAATAATAGAACCCCGCGACTTTCTCTACTTTGACCATAAACGAGCGGCATAGAAAGCTACAACGTGAGGATCGAGGAATTTCTGATTAAATTTTGGTAGTCTAAAACAATGTCTCATAATCTTAGAGACTTTCATCATAGTTGACTGGCAGAGACGCAGCTTGAAATTTACCAATCCCATGCGCTTCGTTCTGGACGTCCATTCATGGTAATATATCCAGTCACAATCCTGGGTGGCTGCCAAATTTTGGAAAGTTCATAGCCTTGCTCTGGTGAGTTGGTGTCTGGTGAGTCTGGGCTTTCTTGGAGCTTGTGCATGTTAAGTTCAAAAAAGGTGATCAGATCCCTTCGAGGAATCTCGAGACGGATCGCCCATGAATGGTTTTGCATCTCTTTCCAGTCTTCAGGATGCTCAGCGACCAGTGTTTCCATCTTGATGAAGCCGATATTCGAAGCATCACGATACGATTCAAGACCACGCGCTTCGGAACCAAATAGGAGCACTTCTTCGAGGCCATAAATCATCGTGGTAAGATCGACGTAAGGCCAATGCTGTTCTCTTAAGACGTTGAGTGCAAGGTAACGAAGACTGTTATCCTGACAGGTCTTGATGAAAGTCTTGAAACAACGACTCTTGTGTGATCCGAACTGGTGGGGCCAGAGTAAACATATTCTATCACAAGACCAGTTGACATATATCTGTGGAGGGGTTGATATCTTGACATTCGAGAATTCGTAGGAAGTTCCGAGTGACAGCCTGTAACGTTGCAGACCAACTTCTCGAGATTCTTTACATGTATGAAGTAATGTAGGAGGTTCGGTATTCGTAACAAATTCATGACTCTCGAAGTCTTCAGCAGCGGTCCAAGATCCAGGCGTGTAGTTCTTCACTCGAAGTTCCCCAAGAGTTCTAAGCCAAATGTTGATATTCCTCTGGAAGAAGCTGGCGTGATCCCATATTTTGATTCTGAGTTCCATGGGCAACTCAGGAAACTTGGTAAATTCCGAAGGTGGACTTTGACACAACAGACTTCGTGGAGATGGAAGAGTCAAAAGAGGAATGATATCTGGTCTCATCCTATCCATCTGATTTATGGCTGCCATGAGAGAATTAGGTGAGAGGCCGAGATTCCTCAAAGCCACGGCTGGCGATTGGGCCATTGCCTGTGAATTGGCAAAAGAAGCCATGGTCGTGAGAATAGGATAGCAACGAGGCCTAATTTTTCGTTCGCTTGAGTTTAATAACCTTTGGAAGTAGCTCATCAGGTGAGGAAGATTGAAGCGAGATGCAGGCGAGCTGCAGGTGAATGGAAGTTACAGCGGTGCAATTAACTAGTGCGAAACTCGAAAATTTAGCGAGAACACCAAAAAGTGTGAAATCGCCCAATCTTACTGCCACGGGCATTTGATTTTGCCCCTTTAACGCACTTTAACCAAATTTAAAAAGTTGATGCAACTATAGAGGAACCTTTCATCTATATAATTACTAATTTTTATTTTAATTTAGAGTTGCGTAGAAGCGATAGGAGTCGGAATGCTTAATATTGCGATTATTGCGATGTTTTGAAAATGGATTTTGGAAAGGCTTGGCGCGAGGCTGGGGGAGCCTCACCCAGCCCAAGCCGCCATCGCCATTTTTGCAACTTTATAACTATGCGTCTACACTACAAAATACTTAATTTAAACGGAAATTTGACGATTAAATAAGATATTTCTTAGGGTACAAGCATTAGAGAGAGGTATTGGTGATGTAGGAGGTGGAGGCAATGGCAGGATTTGGCTGTTCACCCTTTTTCGTGTTCTCGCCAAATTTTCGAATTTCGCACTAGTTAATTGCGCCGCCGTAGCCTGACACGCGATTCGCAGAGACCATCGCTGCCGACCTCGGGAGTTTTCAATAATCCCCTTTTCCACCAACACATGTATGATCTCGAAAGATAACTCAAGGACTAGCTATGTGGAATATCACAGCCGGTAAGATAAGCTGGGTGTTTTGTCCTATGGTCCTATTCGTCCAGATTTCGGGCACGTGATTAAATAGCCCAACTTCGAGATTGTAGGTCCTTCACAATGAAGCAATCTTGGCTTCCAGCAGGCTCCTCAGACCCAGTGTCCTACACCTGCACATGCGCAGCATCCAAAACAAGCGATGGCCTCGTCCTTCTCTTCTACCGCTATTTTTCGGCACCACCTCACCTTCCATCCTTGCACCATGCCTTGGCAGACGAGCCCTCACAACAGGCCGCATTTCACACGGCTATAACTAAGAGTCTCCACTTAGGAGGCAAGATTCGAGTCGCGAAAGAAGGGTTCAATATCACACTAGGCGGTACCAAGTCAGACATTGAAGCATACATGAAAGAATGCTGCTTGCACTGGTCATTCTCAGGTCTCGACCTCTCCTCGGCTGAAAAGCGTAATGCATTCTTCAAACCCACATTAGGAGGCTGTGCATGTGCTTTCGGCGGTGCACCAGCAAATATCCGTATTACGACTGAGATCACCCCCATGGGCGTGACGAACTATATCCCGGAGAAGTGGGATGAGATTGATAGTTTGAGTCCCGCAGAGTTTCATGAGAGATGTCATTCTCATTCTCGGACAATGCTTGTGGATGTCAGGAACCATTATGAATCTCGGATTGGTTATTTCATTGATCCGAAAACGGGAGAAGCAGCGCTCAGACCGCCAATTAGGAGGTTCTCCCAGTGGCCCCAGTATGTGAAGAAATATATGACTGGATCCCAAGCAGAATGTGAGGCCGGAGGCCGGCAAATCATGACGTATTGCACAGGAGGGATTAGGTGCGAGAAGGGTGCAAGATGGATGCAGGAGAATATGGAAAGCAGGGAAGGAGACAGGGTTTGCACTTTGAAAGGAGGAATTGCTGCTTACTTGTCCTGGATAGACGAAGAGATTAAGTTGGGGAGGAAACTCCAAAAGGACTCTTTATTTAAGGGGAAGAATTACGTCTTCGATGCCAGAGGTTCGACGGGACTGGGTAGAGATGTGTTGACGGACCCTGTGTCGAGCTGTCATGTTTGTGGTAGGCCTGAGGACCGACTGAGCAAATGTCGATCAGAGGGTTGCCACCTTATACTGGTTGTCTGCGAGACATGTGAACTCACGGATCCTAGATGCTGCCAGAACTGTCATGAACTCGAAGATCTCATGGCTTCTTCTGGCCCGAATGCAGACAGGAAACTACCAAGACCGATCTGTGATTGTGAACGACAAAGGGAGGCTCTTTTATGGGGTCCGGAGAGATCTAAAGAGGGAAAACAACAGCAGAAGAAGACCAAGGCTAGGGATAACGTTGATATTCGAATAAAGATAATATGATAGTTTACTCATGGTCAACAATATCCGTCTCCTTTGCAATTTTCAAGCCTTGGAAAGAGTCGAAATGGAGGGCCGATGCCAACCCGGACTCTAGGTATTCGAAGGACTCAGTTTAGAGCGGTGGTTAGAAAGGACTTGGGGCGTGCCGAAACGAATCAGAGATCAAGGTTCGTTTCTTGATGAACAGTGCTTCCAACCTCTTACGAGCTTATTTGTAATTCAGCCCTTCCAAAATGCACAATCGCCAGCTGGGTAGCCCAGAACAAACCATAAGCAGAGAAAACAGCCAAGCCCGTCATGCGCGCGAGTTAGATGAGCTAAAGCGCAAGGTTATCAAGCACCATGAAGCTCGTTCTGTATTTCAGCAATTGAGGGTATACCACCCACATACGCATTGTCTTCTGCAAAAGCTTACAAGTACAGCAACTCATTCGTCGAGCCAATCGGTTCTTCCTGGCGCCATTAAAAGTTGCTATCCTTCTTCTAGTGCTCCTATTTCCGTTCCGACTTGCGTCTCAACCCGCATTCGTCACCAAGTTCATTCTTAACTGCCTTCTCAAATCTGGAATGAACGAAGAGCTGGCTGCCAGTCTCACGAAGGTCATCTTACGAAGTCATGGTATCCTATCTCTAGTGCTGCCAATTGCCTTCATCCTTGTTCTTCTTGACGAGCTCGCGGACAACCAAAAGTCTAGTTCTGGACCTGTTCCTTCGGACTCTACTTCTCAAAATAACAAGACCGACGAACACAACCCTCCCTCTACTACCAACTCTGATTTCGATTCCGGTCCCTTCCTAGTCTAAACTGCAGTGCACGATCCCTCTCAGCCTAACGTCGACTCAAATATCGACTCTTACTCCCTAGACGGACCTCAATCTCCAATTCAAGTAAATACCACAATGATCGGCCGCATCGGAATTGCTCATGGGTTCGAGAGCGGGAAGTCTCGAGACGATGAGATCAGAACTATGAGTATGAGAATAGCAGGAATGATGACGATCACGGCTGTCATGATGATATTGACTACAGTCATCATGATGATTACAGTGGTGATGGCGTTGGAGAATGATATGTTTGATCGTCTGATGGGAAGATGCTGTGTCTGTCAGGACACTTGAATCTTGATCGGTGTTCATTTTCGCGATTTTTCTGCAGGTTCTTCCTGCAGCACTCATGCTGGACTTGACCTTGTCAATGTCCCTCTTCTTTCCTGTGTCCTTTCAGCGAGCGAGCCAGCCCGCACATCTAGAAGCTGAGGAATAACATTGGTTTTTCCATAACTCATCGAACTTACAGAAACACTTATTGTACCTGAGCAACAATGGGAATCGTTCTCTGCGGCGTAATACCTGTGATTCGATTTTCCTTCTCCTTTCATTGCCACAGCCTCCCCCTCGTTCTTCTCCAACCCCGACTCCTTTAACAGGGAGCTATGCCTCAATCAAGACATGCTGAACACGCGGCACAGAGACACAACCCCAATAATTATCTCACTTCTCCGCTGCCAAGACCTATTTCAGAGTAACGAACAGCCAATGAGTCCGATAATAGTAGTTTGTCGCACATTACAAAGATCAATGCCAGTCTGCTTAATAAGAGATTTAGATTTTGCTGCATATCGAAGGACGATTGTCCCAATTAGGTCCAGAGTTTAAAAGCAGCTTTAATCTTAATTGCATGCCGCAAGGCAAATATCCAACTTCAAGCCCGAGTTGAAGAACACTTTTAACTTTTTGTTGCACGAGGTTAATTTTCAGTTTGGTTGCATATCGCAGAGCTTGTGTCTTCTTAAAGTCGAGAAGACTCCTGATTCTGCGACTCCTTTATTGCCGGTTGACTTACCTTTCGCAGCCACTTGAATCGAGTTCACTGTAAGTAGTGGACACGTTTTAAGTGCGATGTGCAATAAAAAGAGAATGCACTCGCAACTATCTGCAATCGCATGTCTCACTCGAGTTTGCCGTGGAGCGAGATCAAATAAAGTGCGATGTGCAACAAAACTCCTGAACTTAGCAACTTGTAGTAGCGATCAAAGTTTCGACTCTGACGTATGAGTCGTAACTTACACTATCCTTAGTTTTGTTGCACATCGCACTTTTTGCAGCTCCATCCATCCACCGTGGACAGGTCTAGGACACTTTTTATTTCCAATACTTGATTTATTTCTCGACTTTAAAAAAGATAACTATTTAATACTCGAAATACTAGAGATTCTGTTCTTTGGAAAAGTGCGATGTGCAACAAAACAAGGAAAATGGCGTTGTTTTGTTGCACATCGCAATGGTCAATGTCTGGTTTCTCGACCTAACTTTGAAGAATTTTGTTGCATATCGCTTTGACCATTGTCTGGTTTTAGTCCCGACTTTCGAAACCTTCTTTGATTTTCAGCAAATATTAAATTAAGAGTTGTCTTATTTTTGAAAGCGTTTGTTGCTTATCGCTTCAATGTCCGGCATGCTGCGGGCTCTACAAGCTACGATTCGCCTCACCACCAGCAAGTTGGAGCTACATTGAGGATTGCAAAGTATGTGCATATATACTGCATAATATTATGGTATTTACATGTCCACATCTACGTCTACATTACAGCAAAACGCCTATATTTACACAAAAGACCTCGAACTCCTAGAATGCTATGCTATGCATCAAATGTAAGCTGGATAGCAACCGTCATGTGAATCATAGCGCCGTTTAATGTCCTTTCTTGGTATTTATACCCTTACTCTCCTTCTTCGCCCTCATGCTCTTTCCCTCGTTCACCACCTCGCCAATGGCCTTACCAACCATAAGTTTTGCTTTGCTTCCTAAATTCCATGCATCCCACCACATAAACTCTTCAGGCTCCTTACAGACCAACATTCCATTTCTCTCTACCCAGCTTTGGACGATCTCGCTCACGTCCTCGTCGAAGTCGAGCTCTCTCACGCAAGGAACATATACACTATCGAACGGTGATTCGCCTTTGCCAAGTCCTGCGGCGTCCGAAAGTCCTTCGTCCTCAAGTTGGTGTTCGATAATCACATCGACGAGGTGAGAGGCGGTATCGAAGTAGAAAATGTCCTTCTTGGAAAGACCGATCTTCTCTTGCTCTTGGGTCTTCTTTTCCGTATCGCCGTTTGTCCGTTCCTTGCCATCATTTTTTTCCTCCTCGTTGGCCGCGACCGCACCATGTTGTTCAAACTTCCCGTCTGCGCCTGTTGCTTCTTCCGTGGCATTTTGATGAACATTAGGGCTAGATGCGGCCTCATTGATCTCTAAAGAAGAGGGCTTTGGAGAAATAGTAACATTGCGTTCCATCCAAGCTTCCATCTTGTTTTCTACAGCTTGATTCCAGCGTTCGGTGAGATAGATAGCATTCTTCTGTTGCTCGGCTACGCTGCTTGGTCTCGCTGGAATTGGGCGTTGTGAGATCCAGCCTGGCAGAAGGGTGGGATCGAAGAGGCGGGGAATGATGACTTTGAATTTATGTGCGCATGTAGATTTGTTTGTACCTGTAGTGTAGTTGACCGGGTTCGGGGCGGAAGCGTTGATGGGGTAGAGGTTGGTGGCAAAATGGGCGTAGAGGATGTCGAGTTGGTCGAACATGAATTCAACGCTGGCATCTGTGACGTTCTGAGCAGCGGCAAAGTCTAGTCGTGCGAAATCATAGATATCCCAGAAGCCAAATGAGAGGATGAAGAGTGTATTTGAGGGCTGGACTTTTGGGGCTGGTAGCGAGATGAATGATTGTATTTGGGATGATAGGTCGGGTAATTCTGTGTATTTGGGCTCTTCAGCTCGAAGGAATTGATTCTGGGATAAGGCCCAAGCGTGAATATCGTTCGAGGTCATGACTCCCGTGGGAGGTGATGACGGCCAGGCATCAGGCTGTTGGGAGGCTGCGAAGTTGAAACGGGAAGTGCAGTTGATCTATCGTAGTACCAACTGGTTAGCATCGTCTTGTACTGTACGGGATAAAAGTTTTGGCTAAGGTAGCACTCGAATAGGATAGAACATACCTCATCGCACAAGACCTGCGGCCAATTGTTTCCTTTCCCTTCCTGGCCTTCCTCGATCACATCGTCCACCCACGAATCCCCGAAAACGACGAGCCGAATGCCATTCCCGTTATCTTCCTCCTCCTCGTCAACATCCTCATCAGAGCCCCATCTCCACAGATCAGAATACTCGATGGTGGTCCCTAGCGTGACCCTTTGTAGTTGTTTGGCTTTCGAACTCGGCAACAATAATGTGATCAAAACAAGCGACAGAACAGTCAATAATATCGACGCCCCAAGGCGTTTCCTCAAACTGAACATCTGATCAAAAAAGAGGAAAGCGTCCTAATAGCACTATATAACGGCGGCAGCAAGGCTTCAGCCTCGTGATCCCGCGATGATGGGTGCCAAGTCTTTGCCGTCCAGTTAGGGACCGTGCCAAGGAGGTCGAGAGCTATTGATTCTCCCGATCGAGCCCTGCAGTGCCACGCGAGACGGCTAATGACGATGTGACAATGACATGCAGCCGGATAGAATGTCACTACTCGAGTGCAATGGAAAGCCGAGAGGTGTTTATAGGATTTAATCAACAGAGAAAGCGGTTTTCTTACGGAAAGAGATGAGGTTGGAGGAGCACACGAGTCGTCGTCAGCAGCGGATGTTAGTGCAGAGAAGGAAAAGTGGAGTGGACAAGGATGCATTTGCTGAGGAGGACCTGCATTGCCCAGTCGGGAAGGTCTGCACAGTCCACATGCCACATGCGCACCGCTTATCGACTTTCCAATTGCTTTTCCTACGAGCGCGTTGATTCTTGACGTTGACGATATTTGGAACTGGACTCAACTTGAAAAATCGCAAAGTGATGGAAATGGAAACTAAAGCGTCGATGACAGGCGAGAATGGAATTGTGACAGGCAAGAAATGAAGACCCACCACGATAACTTTTTTCTGGTGACGACGATTCATGAAACGAGTGCCACAGCCGCAGCGCCACGAAGATATCTCAGCCCTTCCAGGCACGGCGAGCACAAGTTGTGTCACTGGACGCGGAGTTGGAATGTGGAGTCTGCCGATCAAGTTAAAATAAGAAACTTGGTGAGACAAGAGCCGCACCGGGATTGGAGGTCCCTTCTTTCTCTTGTTAATTCATGGTTCTTTTTGTTAAGAACCACCCCTTTTTTCTCTCGCTGTCACGCACTTGATCCAACCAGAAGCGAGAGTCGGATCAGCAAATATTTCCAAGGAATACATAAACCGTCACAGAAGAGAAGGTCTGAATATAAGGTTTTGTGGTTGAAAATCACCACATGATCGTATCAATATTCTGATAGTCTCCAGACAGTTGCAATGTCCAAAGAGACGATACACATCTATGCTTTTTACAAAGGTATCGCCAGACAGAAATATACCTGTAAAAAACGCCGTGCCATGCAATACGCCAAATGCTATCAGACCATTTTCACCTTTTCTTCGAGAACAAGCCACTAGTTTTCGGCATCTTCGTCGGTCGCGAGGCTTGAAGGCCATCGTCGCTCTCGTCATCGTCGCCCTGTGAGTCCTGATCATCATGATCAACCTCATCCTCGTCGCCCGTGTCCACATCGGTCTCTTCGGCTGCATCGTCTATTAAGTCGTCTTCATCGCTGCTGTCTTCCTCCTCTTCTTCCGAATCCGCAATCACACCATTTGTCAGAGGCATATCTTCTGATACCTCGCTCTCTGCATCCGAGATATCCTCTAGATCACCATTTCTCGCCAATCTTTGAGGCTTGGCAGCCCCAGACTCGACTTCCTCTTCACTCTCCTGTCCTTCGACGTAGATGACCCCTTCGTCATCCTCGTCTTCGTCAATCCGACGCCGTTGGTTTTGCATACTCCTTCGCAATTCGATTTGCGCCTCCAACATATCGAGCTTCCCTTTCAGTGACAAGAGACTCTGTAAACCCTTTGCTCGCTCGTCGATTACTTTATTCAGTTCCGCAAGTTTTTTCATGAGATCACGCTGTGTTGCCAAATATCCACCGTGGGTCACTAACGTCCATTGTACCCACACCATCAGGCTGCCTGCTCGACCGGGCCTTCGATGCAGTCGTTCGGCGAGCTTCTGTAGTAATGTGCCGGCTAAAGGAGACTCAAGACGTTGTATAGTAGCGCGGATAGTATTCACATCTGTGGTATGAAGACAGGATTCGAGAAGAGAGACGTCATTTGTTTTGAGAGCTTGAGTAAGCACTGTGCCGAGTGAAGCGCCAGAAGGAGCTTGTATTTGGGGGTTTTTGGGATATGATGTTGCATGGGCGGGGTCTTCGAAGGCGCCGGCTACATCGATAGGTTCCGAGGCATTGGCTCTGACGAGATCTCCAAAAGAGGGCTCTCCAACTTCTTCGTTGCCATCATCGGGTATGACTCCATTTACGGTCTCTTCAGCATCTTCCATGGGCACGTCTGCTTCAGCCTCGGATTGTTCCTCTTCGGCACTCTCAGCATCTGAATCGTCTTCCTGCTCGACTTCCTCCTCGTCACTGGATATTTCAATTGATTCTTGGGTCCCATTTGACTTTGATTTGATCGCATCACCACCGCTTGACACAACGGTCGTCGATTCGTCGAGATTTCCTTTGCCTGGAACTTTTGCGGTCTGCTTGACCACAGGCTGGCCTAGCTTCTGAGGGAGCTTTCGTTTCGTCGACATGGCGCAGGATTTGAACGATGAAAACCTAGAGCGAGGTGTGTTCTTGCTTCTCCCGCCGGTCTGGGAGTGGGCGACGAGTCGAGCGCTGTGGAAACCGAGATTCGAGATCTCGTTCACTCGCTGGTGCTGCTGGGAGCTAATCGAGCCTCGATTAGAAACTTTTTTTTCTACAGGGACGGCACGTGACGGGTTGCGTCTAGCTTTTCGCGGCCTGGACGGCGGCTTCGTGGCGTGATTGGCTGCGGCCACCAGGGACCGCCCCATGACTCAGCCCCAGCGCGGGCTCTCATTCGCCAGCTTAAGTTTGCGCTAGTGCGCTCGCACCTTCCTCTCGATTTAAAGACTTGATCGTCTTCCTCCCCTCCGAATTACTTTGTGATGCGAATTTCTGAGAGAAGAAGCCTCCCATAGGTCACCAACACCCGGCTCTCCTCACGTGCACAAAATCAAAACGCCCAGCCTGAACATTAAAACACTACATCCCCATCCCACGCGCTTTTCTTCTCTTTTCTTCCGTTCGCACGGCGCATCGCATTGGTCGCGGCTATTTCGCAAGCAGAAACGCTGTCTCGATTTGATTGCGCGCGCACCGTCGCATCGTCGCAACTCCGTGTATATTTGGAAGTCGCTTTCGTTAGTTGCATCTTCCACCCCATCACCGACGCGCTTTTATCACCACGCTGGTCGCGTTCATCAACCACGACCAAAAATCCACCCATTCACTCTCATCGTTGCCTCTATCGCGCATTCACTCTGAGCCTTTTCTTCGACGCGCTTCTCGAATTTTGCGCCAGGTGGCCACTTTGTCGACCGTTTATCCGCAAGGCTAGAAGGACAAGGCTGCACCTTTAATACAAGTCTTCATCAACCCCACCACCAACGACGCTTTGCCGTATCTGCAATACACACAATCAGTGTCGCCTCGTCTGTCGCATTCAAACGCGCTCAGGATCGCGTCAGTTGATTGGACTTGGCTCTCTCCACCTCCAGTCTAGGCTGTTGCCAGTCTGTTTGTTGATGGCCGTCATGACCTCTCAACTCTCAGAAGCAGTCGCGTTCGAGCAAAAGACGCAGCCCGTTCCATCATCAGATAAGATGGCTTTGGATTTAGATATCAACGGGTGAGTCTACCTCGATCTTCTTGTTGTTTTTCCCGTTTTAGTGTACACTTATTTATCAATCAAATTTTTGCAGAACCTCAACTCGAGATGATACCAACCATGACTCCGCTCTTGATGCTGCGTTAAGCAAACCCACACTTTCATCTTCGAACCACGTCGCGTCCGAATTTTCTGAGGTGAATGGCGCTAGTAATATTGACGCATTTTCTTCGAACCAAACAATATTGACAAATCTTTCCGAACCGCCCCTCGAGTCGCAATCTTCTCCTACGTCAGTTTTGAACTCCTCACAGCTTCTAGACACAAATACAACGACCACCGAAGCAAATATATCAACGTCACCCGATGGTCAACAACCTGATCACTCTACGTCGCTGGTTTCTGCTGAATCTGTGATCGAGTCTGCCGTTGACGACGTTGCGCCCACGTCCACAGTACCACCAGTAGTTGAGGCACAGGAATCCGATCTGAGAGAAACCCAAGCTCTTGCACCAGAAGCAAGTCTTGAGGAACAATCTCAAGACCAGGCACTCGACTTTAACGTTGACGACAATTCTCTTGCTAACCGAACTGCGGAGCTAGACGTCGATTCCAACAATCAAAGCGCCGATCTAACTTTTGGTCAACCTTCAACTGCTCCCGAAATTCCTTCCGATCAAGAGCTTTCGCAACAACACGCTGCCACTACTGCTACAAGTCTTCCTGCGCCCAGCGTACCCGGTCAATCACAAGCTGTTGACACCGCAGCTGACCCAAAAGACACTGATATGGTGGATGCGCCTCAGTCTCTACCTCCTCCCAAGATGTCGCGCGAACGTGAAGACGATGACGAACTGGAGCCTTCTGCAAAGCGTACAAAGACCGAGGACGCTGAAGTAAACATGCACGATACTCCAACACAAAATGGCGACGCGTCCGGAGCCCAAAGCGGAGATGCAGAGCTTACAGCACATGAGTCGAAGGAAATGACCAAGATCGTCAAATATGTTGCCCGTACTCAACATGGCAAGAACTTCCGCCTACCAGTTGCAAAGCTGTGGCCGAACTTCGCAGCAGCCTACGCCGAGAAGATAACCAATGAGATCGATCTTGAAACAGTGGAGCATCGATTGCGGGACAGAGTTTACCAAACCATGAACGAGGTCCGAAATGATATCCTCCTGCTCTACAACAATGCGTTTACCTTCAATGGTCCCGACCATCCAATCACAAATGCAGCCAAAGAAGTGCGAGATCAATTATTCAACAAGTTCGCGAACGTTCCCAAGGAGCCGGCACCAGTCGTTAAGAAGGAGAAAAAAGTGAAGCGTTCGACCCCTGTTCCCGATGTAGCTCCACGAGTAGCTGCTCGAAGACCATCGAGAGGCTCTCACGGTGCTGTCCCCGCTGCTCCACCAACCGCGCAAACATTTGCCCTGGACCCAACCTCTAATACTCCTTTGATCCGCCGCGACTCCACCAAGATTGATGGTGGTCGTCCCAAGAGAGAGATTCATCCACCCAAGAACAAGGATCTCCCGTACTCTGTGCGACCAAAGAGTAAGAAGCATGCAAACGAGCTTAAGTTTTGTGAGGAGATCTTGACGGAGTTGAATAAGGCCAAGTATCGCGAGTTCGTCTCTGCATTCCAGCAACCAGTAGATCCAGTGGCTCTGAACATTCCTCATTACTTCACTATAATCAAGAAACCAATGGATTTAGGTACCATGGCGCAGAAGCTTAGGGAAGGAGCCTATACCAACGCTGCTGATTTTGAAAAGGACATGAAGCAGATGCTCTGGAACTGCTTCAAATTCAATCCTGTCGGAAATCCCGTCCACACGTGGGGCAAGCAATTGGAGGAGCTATTCAATGCTCAATGGGCTAGAAAAGATCAATACTTAGCTGATCGCAGTCCGCCAGCCGCGAGTCCAGTCAGTGCAGGAGAATCGGAGGACGAAGAGGAAGAAGAGGAAGAAGTTGCTGTTGATCAGACCCAGGAGCACGCGCTCGCGGCGGCAAAGGAGAGATTGCTCGAGGAGCAGCAGAAACTGATCACTCTCATGGGCGCTAAGCATCCAGACCAGGGACTGATTCAAATGCAGAAGGACATGGTCGGTATTGTCCAGAAGCGCGTCTCGGAAGTAGAGGCAACAATTAAGATGAAGCCAAAGAAAATGAAGGCTCCCAAACCTGTTAAGAAGGCAGTTCCTCCAAAGAAGTCAACCGCTGCTACGAAGAAAGCTGGTGGCAATCGTCAGAGTCAGAAATACATGGGAACTCTGGAAAAAGAGACCATTTCTGCCGGATTGGGTGCTCTGCCTGATGAGGTTTCCAACGAAGTTTTGGCTGATATCAAGAGAGAGAGACCTGGTATTGATGTAAGTGAACGAATGATTCTCGTTGATCTATTGCTGACGTTCTACAGGCTGGTGAAGACGGTACTCTCGAATTGGACATTGATGTTATTAGTGTTCCTCTTCTTTGGAAGATTCATGGTCTCATCATGAAATATGCTCCCAACGTTCAGGAAGACATCAGAAAGTCAATGGTGTCAGACAACCCAAAGCCTCAAACCAAGGCAGCACCCAAGAAGAAGAACAAGCCTATGAGCAAGTACGAGCAGGAACGGAACATCGATGCATTGAACAAGACGCTCGAAAATTACGAGAGACATGGCTCTGGATCTCAAGAACCTGTCATGCCAAGTAAGTGGACCCGAATGGGCAGTCTACCAGTACTGACTAAGGATACAGCCGTTGAGCAACCAGACGAGTCTAGTGGCGACGAAGACTCTGATTCCGAGGAAGAATAGGAGACGATTGGTCGTTTTCCAATCCAAGCTCCACCCCTCTCACCACCACTTTCGATTGTAACATACCCCTTTCTCCTACCATCACGAATACTATACCATGTACATTATACACGACTGCATTCTCGACACGATTTTCCACGCTTATTTGGCTTCCGCCAAGTACTGCAACACGTTTCCCACGCTCATTGCATTGATGTGGGTAGATCGGGGAAGATGTGCCACCACATCAGGAAAACCTAATGCTTCTAAGGTGCGTAGGGCGGACAGTGGGATGGCTTTGTTCATACCTACACCTCGCTTCTATACTTTAGAAGAAGCCCAAAAGAAGAGACACCAAAAGAATTTTATGTATGTTAGAGTACGAAAGTTGCATTGGCGATGGCAGCAAGACGGAATGATGATGCTGCGGAGCGCCCATGCTGATAGTCTGCCAATGAGCAGTAGCATGAATGAAGAAAAGAAAATAATTTCAAAGACCGTATGTTTCCTGCTTTGAGTTTTCTTTCTAAAGTGGGTTTATCAATCTTTCTCTCTTCGTATGGTAATATAGCTTGTCTGTTGCTGTTATTGCCTTCACCCTTTGCTGCAGGTGGTAAGTGCACCTCGCTTCAAATCGCATTTAAAGACATCACACTATGGATGATATGCGTTCCAGGGCTTGAGAGATGTATAGTGAAAGCCAACAGGCTCGCCTGTGAAGTCCAGGAAGTCCAGGATGGATTGTCATGATACACAGCCCGCAAAGGCATAGTTTATATCACCGAGCATAGCTAAATGGTACCATATCGAACCTCAAACTCGTCCACCATGGCGTAGAGGAGCTGAGGAAAGACGAGAGTTTGAACTAAAAGAGAAATAAGATTGATGTTGCATACGATGAGTTCGAGAGTAAAAAAAAAAAAAAAAAAATTGGGCAGGAGGGAGAAATCATGGGCGTGAAAGTAAGAAGTCACAACCTCGACCAACATCCAGAGTCAAGTGCCTCGGTGCGAACCGGAACCCATGACCACTAAAATTCATGCTTTCTCAAGTCAAGCGAGGCGAGAGCAACAGCAAACAATTGATTGTCACACGCCGTGTCAGCCTTTCTGAAATGATCAGCTTTTTGACGCCTCGCACCTCAAACATATGTTTTTACTTGTATCTAAAGAATTGAAGATATTCATTGTCGGGACTCCAGAAGCTCGTGCCATTCGGGGCTCGGCTGTTTCACTTGTCCCTTCGAGGTCCTATCATCTGTAGATGACATGAGACATTTACATAAGAAAAAGCAAAGGTCGTTATCGTTAAGAGGGCTTTCACCAAAAAACTTCTGATCAGTACAATCCTTAATATTTTGCTGAAGAATTCGGAGCAAGCACAATTTGAATCTCCATGTCGTCGTCGAGCTCAACCACACCACTCAGTTGTGCAACATCCAACCTGCCTCCACCCAGCGCTGGGAAGGTCCAATTTACTAGTATCAGTAAGACTTCCTACCCCAGACTACTTATTGCCTTTAATTTATTGTAAAGTCTGATACATCTGGAATGCAGATATACCTATGGTGTATGGACTAACACTCAAATTGTGACGCAGTGCCTGGAACCCTATTGATGAGCTAAAGTGTTCATGATGAATAACGAGAACGAGAATGTAGTTACGAGCATCTGGATAGAGATTTTTTTTGGATAATCTTTGACACTACCACGATAAATATGAATCAAAAGCTGCGATGTGTTATGATTGATTTCTCGTCATTTTCGGGTTTGTAGTTGTAATCTTACTTTAAAGGGAGTGTGAGCCGAGTTAGTACGATAGGTTCAGTAAGCGCTGACAACAGCCGGACGCAGACTTCCTTCGGGACTCCTTGGAAACTTCCTTTTGGGTAAAGATGATCCTTTTCCCAACTGCTTGGAATGCGTGCAATCTTGGAAGGCTGCAACCTGAAGTGCTTACTTGATAGTTCGAGAAGGAACCAATCTCGACTATGCAGGTGTAACCGGCCCCTGCTCCTCTCGGATTCCCTTCCCCTGTCAGCACCTTATTTATTTGAAAACTCAAAATCAATTTTCAGATCTCACCCTGAGAAAATCAGAAATTTCAAAATATCTCAAAATCACACTGCATCAGCCAGCCTCTCGTCGCCTAGCCCTTGAAATGTACCTAGCTCTCATCGCTCTCTTTTCTCTCGCTTCATGCGCTAATGCAGCTACGAACACCAGCGAAGTCTGTTACACGTCTTCACTCCCGATTCTGCCGTCCTCGATTGGGTTAGAGAATAGGACAGTACCTTGGGGCTCGCCAGCTTTGACTCTTCAAAATGGGACTCTCTCCTGTTCATCGCTTGATCAAGTCAGAGCTGGAATTGACGATATTGACGCCCAGCTTCTGGAATTACTTGCGCTGAGAGCCGGGTATGTGAGGGAAGCTACGAGGTTCAAACCCACTTTAGAAAGTTTGTAAATTCCTTTTTCATTCCCAGGAAGATAATTTTACAGTAATTGCTAGAGCAAATTTAGAGAAAGAAGAAAAGCTGACATGTCATCAAGCTGTGGATGTCCCATCGCGAGACCAGGCCGTTATTCAGGGCGCTGTTGATGCTGCAAATACAACTTCGCCGCCATTGCCAGCTACGATTGCTAGGACTGTGTTTGAGGCTATCATCAATGCCAGTGTTCCCTTCGAGCAATGTATTTTCGGGGAGTTTTGCGGCGGAGCATAGCACCGAACGACTTCCTGACGACTCCGAAGTTAGCAAAGTCTCCCTTAAATGACCTCCGAAGGTATGAGCCGGCGAGATACCTGTGATCTCGTGCTCTGATTGATTTGAGCAAGAATTTCTGCATGGGTTTCGTCTTCGAAGTATCCCTTCAACTGGCCCAAGATATCCGAAAACGACAGTATTTCCATATTTGCAAGATCCTACTTTGATGAAAGATAAGAACCTAACAGGCCATGAAAAGAAAAGGGTAGCTTCTAATTATTTCGATCGAGAAGGCGGTGAATCACCTTTACCCCTTATCAGTGATTCCAAAACCTTCAAAAGCGAGACATTTCAGCGTTTTCAAAATTATCGCGAATTAATTATTGCACATTTTCCACCGCGCTCTGATTCCTATAAGACCTTGTTAAATCGAAAAAATGCATACTCAAGTGGCATGTCAATTGAAATTAAATTGATTGATAACGGTTGTGATTTGTTGCGTATTTTTGAAGAGAGAAAGGTCACGTGTTGGGGTTTGAACGAAATGCAGACTCACAACCAGGGTTATCGGTGCCTAGGTAGAGGAGGGGTTCAGCGCAGGTTGATACTGGAAGGACGAATCGAGATTTGTCTCTTTTACAGAATGTCAAACGATTGCATTAAAGTAGAGCGTTGTTTGTATTGCAGATATTCATTTTGATATCTACTAAAACTATGCTATTTGTTGTCCAAGCACAATCCTATTTGCTAGGTATTGCTGCTCAAATATCTCTACAGAGAGAGAGGTACTCCCAAATTCTTGAATTGCCATCCTTCTCTGGGGTTTGTATGGATTCCGTATTAAGAAGGGAAATGTCGCGCCAGCCCTGTTGTCTAAGCTTGTGGAAGCGCATTTCTAACTCCCTCTGCCCACATTTCCGAACAGTAGGTTGCCAAATGGTATATACAAAGGACCGGAAAGTCTCAAGGACCAACCCAGATCCCTTGAAATCATCGTTTGACATCTGCCATGTAGCCATAACTGCTCGTCCTCTCATAGCCAGGCGCAACGCTTGCCTCGACATTTCCGTGACCAACTGCTCCCACCATCTTCTCATCACCTGGGTAATCTGGAGCCGGCCACATTTCTTCTGCGCTTCTCGTTGGGTATACTGAACTTTCTGGGCCACCGAATTCTGGAAATGTTGAAGGTTCGTTTCGATTAGGCGCTCGGGGAGAGAGGGGAGGTCTGTTGTCGCTCGTATATCCCACTGGCCCTCCTTCTGCATGAGTTTTATCCCTTGAGAATAGAGCGAAAAGCACACGTGCCAAACCCATTAACACGACCACGAACCAAACACCCACCAAACATCCCGCAATGATCGCCTCTTGCCTGATGGCTTCTTCCACTTTAGTTGTGACCTTGATGATGGCAGTAGTGATCTGATCGGTCGTGCTGTTACCGGGAGTGCTCAGGAAGGAGTCGCTACTTGAGGCATTTGGTGCGATGCTTGCTTCTGCGCCAAGTGAAAAGACGTCTGTTTGAAATTCGGGGAACGTAACATGAGCGTTGTCCTGAACCCATGTGATAACTTTCTCGAAAGTAGCAATCTTGAGGCCGATCAAACATTCGTAAAGCCCAGTGACAGGCTCATAAAGGATTGTCCCGCCAAATGTCGCGTTCAGAGCTAAGGTCATCTCATCGGAGAAAGCATTCAGCGTATCATTCAATGCCGTGGTAGTGGTATTCACCCAACCGAAGACATCGTCATTGACTTTGGTGTTTGTGCTGTTTATAACTGCATTCGCTCCAAGCGCCCACGCCGTTGAAGCATTCTTGAGTGCGTCCACGACGACGTCCGCGAAGTCTCCAATTTCGTGTACAAGAATAGGAACTTCCTTCTCGACTGCTTTGAGCACAATGTATTGGAAGAAGCAGCTGAGAAGACCAGCAACTCCCAGAGCCAGCACAAACAAGGCTGGCAGAGTGGTGGCATAGGCGATGAGCCAGCGAGTAAGGATCTTGACCTTCGAGCCATGGACCTTATCAGATACCCAGAGACCAGCTGTTGTGGTATATGGCCGTGAAGCAATATAAATCACGTCAAGAGGATCGAAAGCCCTCTTCTCGATGACTTTCGATCGAGCTACCATGGTTCCATAACCCCATATCGTCCGGAATGCCATGGGTATGCAAACTAAGATAGCAATGATGGTCAAGACGATGATGAAAATCTTTCTTGCATCAAAGACGACTTTCGTAAGGCCATCAAAGAAATCGTTGATAGCTGGGTTGTCGGAACAGAAGGTCAGAGCTTGCTTTTGAGGAACCGGAAACACAGACTTGTCGAAGGTGTATGCGGCCATGGACGAATTAATGAGTCCCTTGACCATTTCGAATGGTGTCTGGATCACATTATTGGTGAAGTTGTGAACTTGGGCGAAATCAGGGATAGAGGAATTGAGTTTCGCTAGATCCGAATCGAACTGGGTTGGATCGATCGTGATATGCTGAAGACTTGCGATTTGTGAGGTCAGGTTGATTGTGGGAGGCGACTTTGAACTTCCCAAGAGACCGCCAATGTTGATGTCTGAGAGGAACGAGTTAAGACCATTCTGAAATGATGTAAGATCCCCGGCCATGTCGCCCGTGATACTAGCAATGGATTTGTTCATAAAGTTTGCAACATCCTCCATCATCTGAATAGCAACATGAAGACTCCCCGAAACGACCAGAGTGATAAGACACACGTAGGTCGATGTGAGCATATTAATGTAGAAGAGAACGATCTCCTCCACTCCGGTCACAGCAAGCGACAGCATGTCCATGAGTCCATTAACTGCCTTTGTGACTCCATCAGCAGCGAGGGCGTTGACTCCTTCAGAAAGGTAATGAGGCATCGAAGCCATGGCGCTGCCAACATTTTCAACACTGGTACATGCTGATAAGGCTTCTGCTTTGGCGCTGGCCAGATCGTTGTTGAGATCTTTGGTGGCGAGGAGAAGTCGACATATGATGAGGATGATTAGGATCGTCCACCGATTTATCCATACCTGTGATAATCGTGCTGGAAGACCGAGATATGGTGTGTATTGAGGTAATGTAGAATATCGAGCTTCCTCTTGCGAGTTCCAGTTGCGCATCTCGACATCGCCAGCGTTGAGAGATGAGGGAACAGCAGGAAAATTTTGCGGTGGTATCCTTGCGGACGACATTTCTGTATGTGAGGCGAGGATACGCCTAATCCCAGCCAATGCAAACATCTTAGTATCTCGTTCTATGCGCAGTGTTGTTGTCTAAAAGATCGATCTATTTCGAAGAGCTGGTGTGTGAAGGAAAAGTATTAAGTTGCAAGATTTTATCAAGAACAGGATGACGACGCTTGAGTAAAAATTATTCAAACAAACAAAATTCGTGAGTCGACAACTACTATTGTCATTCGCGTACGATTGGTGTGAGGGAAAATTATTATTGTAGAATGGGGACAATAGTAAAGAGCATCGCGAAGAACAGACGAGAACCGGAGGCGACCTACACTTAAGACTACGAAAAGGCCAGTATCGCGACCAAGAAACTCGAGCAAACCCGAAAAACACGAAACAAAGATGCCTTTGTTTCGAATTCCAAAATAGGCGGTCATGCGACAGTTCTCGATCTCTGGTGTTGACTCGATGTCCTTTGTCGCTGCAGGCGCAGGCCAAAAATAGGCGCTTTGACGATGAAGGCCTCACAGCCAGTCGATTCTTTGACAGACCCGCGGACTGAGATCCGACATCAGGCGGCTCTTCGAACCATCCGACAGTAGTGCAAGTAGTAAGTATGGTTGTATCACTGCCCTGTAGTGCTAAATGATTGCTTCATGAGATGAATCTGCGATGCTTCTGATATGAATTGGAATACTAAGGAGCTGATCATATACCAAGACCAGAAGATCGCTTGGGCAAGGGGACACTAGGATGGTGCGGTATGATGGACGGAAGGTGTCCATCTCTTCAAAGAAGTCGCCCCCGGCGGGAGTTGTTGCCCTTCTTTGTTCGTTCAGAGCAAGAGCAAGAGCAAGACGATGAGCCGGCTGGTCGAGGCCCCGCCACTCATGATGAATGGGGCAGCAACGACGATGCACTTTGGCGCAGTTAAGATCAGGAAAGAGCTCGCCGACTAACGACTAAGGTGGCTGTGTCTGGCGGTCCTGCATAATGGCTGCACTCCTCCGGCCATCAATCTATCGTACAAGCAGGTACAGAGATTCCACGATGGTGGGTTGCTGCAAGGTCGTGTTGTTGCATCAAGCTTTCTCCCCCTGGCCAATGGCCTCTACTCCACTCGCTTGCATTCGCTCGCATTCTGCATTCTGACCTCGCCTCGGCAGACCAGCTTTCATCCTTGCTTTTTGGATTTCCATAAATACTTTCTCAGATTGGGGACTGTTCCAGGTGATTTCAGAGGCGAAGTACAGAATCTATGGACAGCAGGCACCCGTGCGACTCAGGCTTCGAAGGTCTCGGGTACGGCTCGAGGACATCAAGAATCACGTTTCATCTTTCGACTTCGCTTGCTCCTGATTTGTAGATTGCCTCCTCTTGGAAGCGCCGCGCCTCAAGGCTCCTTGCCGCCTGGCCAACAGCCGTTTTAGACCCGAAGCACTGCGGCTACTGAATCAACTAACATTAGCCGCCAGTATGAGCATATAATTGGACATCCGCCATCTGCCACAGATTGATTCCAGAATATCAACGCTTAAACTTGCAGTATAAAGTCTTTAAAGGCCCTTCAATTTTCATTAATGAGATTTTTGACATCATTTACAGCCGCCCGAGCCATTTTCTTGAGGAAATTCCTCTTATCCGCCTCCCGATACTTCTCCCAGCTATCTAACCCTTCCTTTGCTTGGATGCTCAAAGTCTCGTACCCTTGCTTGATCACACCAGCCACCTGTGCGCTCGTCAACTGCTTTCCTCTCCTTCCGGATGCTCCGTCAGCGAGGAGCTGGTTATAATGCGTGCTAACGCTAATCAACGTCTCGATCGAACTTGTCGGCCTTTTGCTCAAATCATAGTTGTCACGGAATTTAACCAAAGTCTCCCCCGTCTCTACTAGCTTGTAGAAGAGATCGTCGTAAGCCGCGGGACTAGGAAGAAATGCTTCCCCAGCTGAGAGAGACAGCGCAATCAAGTTCACAAGGTCATCAAGGAGAGTCTCAATATGGTTGCTGTGCTTCAGATCCGCTGTGTAGGTCGTAAGGAAGCGGACGAGAGACAAGAGAGATCTGAAAAGTTCCGACCAGTGATAATGGAGACGTGTTCGAGATCGCGAAAGGTGAGATATTATCCGCAAAATGGTACCTACGCAAAGAATGTAAAGTTCCACATCAAGTCGCCGCCGCAGATTGTGGTTAATACCATCTATCACTGTATCCAAGATTGTGGCTGCCAATATTCTCTCACCCCTAACTAAAGGAAGGTAGGGTTGTCTCTGTCGACATAATCTGACAGAGACTTTACTCTCTTCACTGCATATCCGCTTGCAGAGAATTTGGTCTTCGATAAAAAGCCGTAGAATGAGTAGGTTGAGATGTGAGTACAAAGTCGTCCGCAATGATGAATGAGCATGTTGTAGAAAGTACGAGGTCAGTGATAGGAAGCTACTAATAGGTGCTTCGATGCCTTTCTCTGCAGGTAGAGAGACAAAGTTGAAACAGAACAACTTATTAGCATGAGCGAAATCATATGTGGCCAATAAAACCGCTGCTTCGCTGCTAGGCCTATAGACTATTAGATTAAGCTTGGGAAAAGTTCCATGTGTGACATACAGCTTTGCAAACATCTCCTTGGCTAGCTCAGGATCAATAGCTGGGGTAGCAGTCTTGCTTCCAGTGGGTACTATCGCTCCCAGGCCAATCATGGACAGAGTACTACCAATTGACCATCCTTCCGGTATATCATCCTGAATTGCGACATAGTTTCCTCGCAAGATTGAGCTTTTTTGCCCCACAGATCTTATTATCTTTTGTATAGTCCCCTCATTGACGAAATCATCCAACCGTAAGCGATATGGATTTTGAAATTCGAATTTATTGTAATTTGCTAAAAGGCCAAGAAGGGTGAAAGGTTCGAATGCGCGAGAAGTGGTGTCGGCATCTTGTACAAACTATTATTGTAAGCTTGGCTACAGCGACAAGAGGCAGGTGCCATACTTTCATGAGAGAAGGAAACAAATCGCGGTGTGTGAAGTAGGAAAGGAGACTCGTTTGATATGCGCCGGACACAACGGACAAGGCTACTTCGACGGCTTTCTGGCGAATATCCACTATAGGAACATAAGCAAATCTGCAGCGGACAACCGAAGGTAGAGCACCCACAATTGCGGCCAGTCCTTATGGTAACGTCCAGTGCAGCAACAAAATCTGTGAAGACAGCATCGACTCGATCTAAGCCTGCGATAACGTTTATGATATCGGAGCTCGGGTTCGTGTATTTCTTGGGGAGAACAGCCGCGAGGAACGCTGTGATGGTCTATTTCGTCAGCCTCGTCCTGAGCCAAGGGATAGCTTTAAACTCACATCAAGTGCATGAGCATCTGTTGGAGCGCTACCTGATTTGATGCACCCCACTGCTCTGGAGAACAACTGTCGTGTTTGGACCTATATTCCAGATCAAAATTCTATTATTCCTTTGTTACAGCTCAGCCTCGTACCTGGAGGTGAAGCAGATCGTCGGGGCTCAAGTCGTGGATGAGCTTTTGTAATGTGGCCTTGTCTGGTTTCAAAAGAAAGAATTCTCTCCAGTATCCTTCTGATTTCTCATGATCTTCCTCATCCTGCGAATTGTTACTAGTGTATTTTGTACAGGCAATAGCATATCTGCCGCACCTTGAACAGCTCCTCATATAGCGAGACGACCTTTTGTTGGAATACTTCTGGACGGGCTTGCTGGGTCAGAGGAGATGGCTCCATGCTTCATTTTCATGACAGCAGATTGTCCTCTGGAGATCTCACGATCACAGGAGCAAAATAGTCTGCCAGAAGCTGTTTCAATTTGTTTTGTTTTGTCGCGTTTCTTAATCGCTACTCTTTCCCTTCAAGGCCTCGTCAGCGCCGACAATGTTCCGGTTCCAATATTGTGATTATGCAAGGATCATCGGAAGTATAATTCGCCGGGATCTGCAACTAATATAATTATGGCTAGCGTTGTAAAGTTACATCACTGCACTGTTTTGAGGGGGGATCTAAGGAAGGAGCAAAGAAGTTCTAGAAGTCATCCTTCTATGCTTCTTTCACGCTGCATCTAAAGACGAGACTTATCCTATCATCACTCTTCTCGTTTGTATCCTTTCAGGGTCTTCTATCACTCACTCGGCTGTCCTTGTCGTGCTTAGAAACAGGCGAACGGTGATTGGCTTGTCGGGATATCGGCGCCAGCTTTGCTGCATTCGTTCATTGTGGCGCGAGCGAAATCATTCGATTACCAACGTAAAGAATAACATCCAAGGCTTCGACTCCTCCCTTGCAACAACAACGTTTCGGACAGCTTCAGATCTGGTTATTCCAATCCGATCTACTAAGCCAATATTCAATATGTCTATACAACGGGTTCTGGCGCCATTGGCAATGCCATCCAACTTCCTGTTCCTTCGGCTTTCCTCCTCGCCAGCTACGTCTGTGGCTCGTCCCTGCCAACATGTCCTGCGAACATTCTCCTCTGCCCAATCTCTGCAGATGTCCTCGAAGCGTAAGATGCAGACAAGCACTGCCTATCAGCCATATTCTCTTGATGCGCCACTTCCACCACCAAGAAATGCGGGCATTCCGGACACCTCGATTGCAGGAGGCATTCCTCAAGTCAACGACACTAGACCACCGAAGCAGACAGGACAACACGATGTTGGCAGAGAGCAGCCGGCCGAGGAGAAGACCAGCATTAGCCTTACGGAGCAAGAAGCCCAAAAGTCGCAACCCACTTCATCAACTTCTCAACAACCTCGAGCCAAGCCCAGACCAAAATTACGAGCACGTAAGGCAGCGATGAGTTTGACACCTCGAGCCGTAGGCCAGCTTAAGGAGCTGCTGAATCAACCCTCGCCAAAGCTCATCAAAGTAGGAGTCAAGAACCGTGGCTGCAGTGGGCTGGCATACAATTTGGAATTTGTGGAGAAACCAGGAGCATTTGACGAAGAGGTTGAGCAAGATGGTGTGAAGGTGCTGATCGATAGCAAGGCACTGTTCAGCATCATTGGGAGCGAAATGGACTGGGTTGAGGATAAGTTGAACCAAAGATTTGTTTTCAAGAATCCCAACATAAGTAAGCACCACTTTATATTCTGTTACGGCAACCATACGCTAACATTCCTTCCAGAGGAGCAATGCGGCTGCGGCGAATCTTTCATGGTCTAATGACTCTCGAGCACTTCTTCACGTACTAGAATTCGAATTACAAGCATAGCAAGGCATTGGGATGGCGTTTGGCTTTGGCTTTGGCTTGGATACCAGCATCGGCATAGAACACAGCGATGCATACATAGCAGGCAAAATGAAGACATGTCGCCAAATTTGCGCTGGACATGATTGTACTTGTACATTAACACAATGATATTGCCTGCTATTCTGCAAGGCTCACTTTCTCATTCACAAAAAGCTTCATTTCATTTTCTCCTCAAGCCTAGAAAACCCCAGGATTGTAATCCACCACCCGCACATTCTGTATGACGTTCTCCAAGCTCTTCACAAATGCCAAATGCGCCGGGTCCTCCTCTAGATAGTACCGTCTATCTTCCTCGTTCGCAAAGTGGGAGACGAAAGCATGTGAGAAGCCGCCCTGGAAAGAAATTGGTCAGCAAAGAGCTCCAGGCCATCGCCATTCGACCAAAGTAGAAGGTGCAAGGCCAATGAGAGGGGGTCGGAACTACTTGATGTCCTTCGGGAGAATTATCCCTTCCACCCGTGCTGTCCAGTATGTATGTTTGCTTAGTTGTAGGGTGTACGCAATTCGATTTCAATGCTAGCATGCGTTTGGAGACCTATTTGATGTATCCATTAGTTTTACTCGTATTTCATGCCTTTGAGTCCTTTATCTGCAATCCGTCGCCAGTCGGAAAAAAGAGTTTCAGGACCCCGCCAACAACCCCGCTATGAGACCGTTGAAGAGAAGTATCAACTTACATCGTGGATAACCGCGCTTTCAGTAGAAGGCTTGAACTCAAAAAGGACTATGTGTACGATGGGCATTTTGGCGATCTCACAGAGCAGAAGTCGAGGCGCATGTCGCGCATTTATGTGTTTTTGTGATATTGTGGGGAGGTTTATTAGAATAGCAGCAACGTCATATGATTATTAAGGTTTCGTGCATGCCCTGAGCAACCCATTGTTCCTGAGGGAGGGAAGGCTCTAAGGTTACCTGCGCTTGTGGCTTGGTTTAACTTCTTAATTTGGTGATCCGTATTCCGCCCTTAGCATACATATGTTTTCTTATGAATCCATAGAAAGACTTGGGATACTGGCATTGTCTTCATATATCGTTCGAAGCTGAACTTGCGATTGAGTAAAGATAAGTACAATCTCTGTTACCAATCATCGTGAGTTGAAGCTTCAATATCTCTTTTATTCTAAAACTGCGTTTCTGAGTCACACCGAGAGGCTTGCTTGGCTGCTACATTTATCGTCGGACCGCGACACGGTTTCTGCTTCCCTACATCTCAAAGTCAACACCACTAACAATTGAAGCCTTATGAGACCTGGGGCAGTTGCAGCCAACTTCATTATATAAATTTATTTTAATTCAACTTCTAAATCGAAGTTCATCCCCACCATGGCAACTCCACGAACAGAGTAAGTCACCTCCTTCAATGCCCCCATCTTTCTACGCATCTAACAATCTCCGAGCTTTCCTCCAATCCGAGCATGCCTCTTCGATATGGATGGCCTTCTCATAAACACAGAAGACATTTATACCCTCTGCCACAACATCCTTCTCTCAACTTACTCATCAGGACCAATGGACTGGATCATCAAACCTCAACTTCAAGGCCGACCTGCCGCCGAAGCAATCCGGCGCCTCCTCTCTTACTTCAAACTGCACCACATCGACCCGGCTGAATATACCTCCAAACTGCATTCCATTCAAGATCTTGAATTTAGAAAATGCGAACCACTGCCCGGAGCTCTGAAATTGTTGATGGATTTGAAAAGTACAGAGGAAGGAGGCAGAAAGATACATATTGCGCTTGCGACGAGCAGTTCGAAAAGTCATTATGAGATTAAGACGGGCCATTTAGGGGAGATGTTCACGCTGTTTCCTGAGAATAGAAAGATTTTAGGAGACGATCCTCGAATCGCAAAGGGACGAGGGAAGCCGTGCCCGGATATCTACTTATTAGCTCTCAAAGCTATCAACGAGAGTTTGGAACCTGGAGAGGAGAGTATTAAGCCCGAAGAATGTCTAGTGTTTGAAGATGGAGTCCCAGGCGTGGTTGCTGGGCGAAGAGCGGGAATGAGGGTTGTGTGGGTGCCCCATCAGGAGTTGGCGAGAGTACTGGAGGGGAAGGAGGAGCTGGTCTTGGCAGGGAAGGGAGAAGAAGGGGAGGAAAAGGTAGACGGTGAAATGTTAGGAGAGATAGGTGACGGTTGGGCAGAACAGAGAGTTAGTTTAGCGGATTTTCCGTACGAGAAGTATGGAATTGATGTCAAGTCGTAGGTCAGACTAGTAGTCAGAAGTTGTTTCGGCTTGAACCCCAGAGTCAGGCGTCAAACTTGTACGGATTATCGTGTACTGATGTGCCATATCCTGGTGTGAATAAGTCGAAGTTCATCGGTAATTGGTGGACTAGTGAGGATTGAAAACGTCTTCAAGCGAATAAGAAAAGGGGTCGTGAGGTAAGCAGATCGAACATTAAGGGGCTCTGCCGAGCAAGAAAAGGGATAAAGCGAGACTGAAAGATTGGACTAATGTGAATGCTGCAGGCCGTGAAAGAAACCACTCTGATACTAGGTACTTACGATTGAATTTCATTCGCCTCTATTCGAATTAGATTTGACAATGGCCCGTACAAAATTTCATTAGGGTGATGCTCAGCACAGGTCTCCAAATAATATCATCATGAATTGGCCTATCTATCCCTTATGTAAGGAACAAAATGTGCCAAAATTTCTTAAGAAATTACCATGCCTAGATCACAAGATGAATGATCTTGTGCCCTCCCATCCACTGAGGAAATCGCTCCTATCAACAGCGCTTTCTCCATTAGAGTCCCAAGGAAACTCTCTGATGTACAGACAGCGCAGAGCATATGGAACAAAGAAAGAGATGCACCCCAATCCGAACGCCATGCTTGAAACGAAACTACCTAGAAAATCATAAAAATCATCGTGAGGCGAAGTGCCTAGACCAGACAAGGGAACTAGGTTTGAGGGGCCCACTGGTCGGGAAATGAACAGGTAACGCGAAGTGAAATTATAGTCCCCTCCATCTTTCGTCATATTCTTATATCAGCTGTCACCCAGTGGTTTCTCCTTCTGCGCTGCCTTCTTCGGTAGAAAGCTCCTCGGATGCTGGCTCCTCGGCAGTTGCGTCTGCCTGAGTCATGCCATTCTGTCTTTCCCACACCTCTCTTCTGATTCTCTCGTCCTTAAGCTTCCTCGCTCGCTCGACTTCCTCGAACCCACCAGCCTTCTTCAGCTTCCCTTCTTCAACAAAAGCCCCCAGCTCTTTCTGGAACTCGCCTCCACGTCTGCTTTCGAGGTCTTTCTGACGCTGTCTCTCAGCACGTTCAATTGCCTCCAGACGACTCTCGTGATTAGGTTGTAGGGCACGCACTTGTCCCAAAACACCTTCTTTAGCTTCCGCAGGATCTGCTGCTATAACGTGCCTCAACGTTTGAGATATATTGCGTGTTGCGTTTGCTCCAGGGGCATCCTTCATCTGCTCCTTCGTAGCTTGCTCGACAAGAGCTAGGACCTCTGCAACTTCTTCGAGATCGGTTTGAAGATCCTCATTCAACTGTTTTTGTTGCTTCATTCCCTCTTGATCATCTGCTACTTGAGTGAGCTCCCTTTCCCATACCTTTGTGAAGATCGGAGATTCGCGGTCCACTGCGGCTCTGATCTTCTTGAGACCCATAGTCGCTTGAGCCAGGTCTTTGGCAGCAGTTTCTAGCTGGCGTGGCAATGGGCGAACGCCACGTGTAACTACATCCTTTCGAAGCTCCTCGATCAAATCTTGAAGGTCATCGACTTGACCCACGAGTGTGTCGTATTCTGTATTAAGTTTCTTCTTCTTGTCGTTAACATAAGCTCTTCCAGATTCGTCATCAAGCTTTGGAATGAGAGTCTTGGCAGCCTCGACCTTGACGGAAGAAGCCTTGTTGCGAATAGCGGTCATAGAATCTCGAATCTCGGATTGGAAGTTGGAATACGTCTGGCGAACGATGGCTAGATCGCGTTTCAAGCTCCGGATCTCGTTGAGTTGAGCTGGACTGGTCAATTTTGTGCCGCCAAATGGGGCCGCGCCGGTTCGTGACATGCTGCTTGATGGCACACCAGAAGGTGGTGCTGTTGCCAAACGTGCAATCTCCTTTGTGGCATCTTGTTGACGATCAGAAACGCGCTGGATTGCAGCTTGCTGATCATCAACTGCATTTTTCACACCCTCAACGACTTTCCTAATACCACCAAGTCCTTCGTCAATGTGGCGCTTCACTTCATCCAGTACTTCAAAATTTAACACGAGAACCGAACGATCTTTAATGTCACTAAGATCCTCTAACTCATGGCGAACACCTGAAACCGGATCTTGTATGTATATTTCTGGTAAATCAACCCCAGTGCTATGGGTGTTCCAGGAAAATTTATCCATGAAAGCCAACTGGAGTCGTGCCAGGGAGAGTTCATTGAAACCATCCTGGAGGACAAACTTCTTGACCTTCGTTTTATATTGTAAGAATAGAGTTAGTTCTTTGCCTAACGGCGGAGAAGCTTCGGGAGTGAAGTCCCTGTCATGACGAGAGTCAGGCCTCACTGTAGAAGATGTTGATTCTGAGTAGTTTGAAACTTGATGTTTGGGAGGTTCGGGAAACGGGCCGTCTTTTTTCTCCGGTTCTGATAGAACAGGAAGAGCATCCGATGGAGGTCCCTTTAAAGTTGCACTCGGAGCATCAAAGTCGAGAATAGGCTGTCTGACCTTGTCGTCGGGCGTTTTGACCACGGGGCTATCGTCTGCTGGGGGATCGGCTGGTGGGGCTAACTCCGGTGCATTCAGCCCTTCCTCAGAGATCCGGCTTGGAATACGAACAGGGGAAACTTCCGTTTGAAGACGAGTTGATTGTTGACGCATATGCCGTTGATCTGTTCGGTTTTGTACAGCCCGCATTGATTCACGGGCATCATTTCTTCCTCTATTCGGTATGGGAGAATTTTGTGCTGGAGGGAGCATGGGGATACCATTTGTGGACCCGCCAAGATGCTTCTGAATCTGGTAAGCAGAGTACCTTCTCGAGGCTCTCCGCTCCAAGTCACCACCTCGTTGCAAAGCCGCCAAAGGGTTTTGCTGTTTGGGTGGAGGTGGCGGGGGTGGAAACCTTTCTAGCTCCGAGTCGGGGGGTGCTGGTAGTGGGCCTTCTTCTGTAGGATAAGGCGGTAGAATAGACATACTCTGCATTGTTGAACTTGACATGCTCGACTCCGCAGAAGACAGAGACTCCCTCGACCGAACCCTCCCAGGAACACCTTTCCTGCTTGCTGTTGAAGACGACATCCTAGGAGGAAGACCATTTTCATTTCCGCCTACATTGTCCCTACCATCTGTGCTATTATCTCCTCCTTGGTAGTTGTTCGCAATCCCTTGATCCAAGAGCGTTGAGAGACCCGTATTACCGCTAGCAACAGTGCTGACGCTGCTATTTCGAGGTACAGATTGGTCGCCATTTTGACTTGCGCTGTCTCTCGACTGTTTCTGTCGTAGCTTCTGTTGTTTACGTTTCAACCCGTGGAGCAAGTTTATAATTATGTCTCGTATCCGAGGTAGGTACTTCTCCAAACTTTCCACACTTGCCTCCTGACTAAGGGTGGATTCGAGTATGTGCCGGAGAAGCTCTGGAACGTTGCCCAGGTCGGTGATATCCACATTTATTGCAGTAAAAGCTCTGCAGGCAATGTTGAATTCGTAGCCTAACCGCACATATACATCTGAGACTTGCGCATCAGTCGCTTGGTGCCGGGACCATTGTGTGAGGGTCTCGAGAAGCTGCTTGGTGGCCACCAAGAGGTGGGTAACACTTTTTTCGATTTGGGATAGAGGAGGATTTGCCTGGCTTCCCTGAGGTTGCTGGCCAGTCTAGAAAGGTCAAAGATTAGCACGAGGATGAATTTCAGCTGCATAAAGCCGGTCACGATGGGGGCTCGTCACAATTGCGCCGTTGAAGCTGGACTCACATTTTGTCTCCGACTACCATTCTGCTGCAGTTTCGCAGTCGAAGATGACGTCCGCGGCTGGACTCCAGGACCGTTTGGTGACATAGACCGGGCCGGCACAGTAGGAGGAGGTCCTGGATCTGCTGCAGGTGACCTTCGTTGAATCGAACGTTGGGAGGTTGGCGGCGCTTGCATCTCTGCGGTTTCCTTAAGTAATAATTGCGGCAACTCTAGCAAATCATGGTATCGTCCACGGTGGATATTCTAACATTCAGAAGATGTCAGAGCAGTGTTGCAAAGCCAGTTGTAGGATGGGCTTTTCGAAGACTCTACTTGTCTCAGATCGCTGGGAGATACGAACCCCCATGCACAATACTCCTAGCGCGGAAACGAAGTTTATCCTTGAAGCGAGCACATCCACACCATGCAGACAAATGCTTGAGGGCAAGGAATAGTCATATATAAATTACGCTGCGTTGACTGACAATGGAGACGAGATTGTTCAAATTATGGGGTACACCACATGTGTCACGATGAAGTCAATAAGCTTCGTCCCTTCTGTCACTGGAGGGCCGCAGTGTTCTCTACCTAGGTAGGTAGCATCGCACCTAGACTTGGCCCTCGTGATGCCTTTTGAAACGCTTCTCGTCTTCTAGAAGCATTTATCCGCCCTGGTGGGTTATACTCTGGGTACTTGCTTCTGCTGGATGCCCTTCCATGTGCAGTATAACATTACTCAGTATTCATTGCTTCCACGTGGCGATTGACAATGGTGAACTTGATGGCAACTCACTTCTTAGTATGAGCCAGCTGTGAAAAGGGTCGTGAACAATTTCTTCTTCCAGTAATTGTAAGACTGCGTGCATTACGAGGTAGAATCCGAGAAGAGGACGCTGGAAAATACTATGGATGTTCGGCTTTGCTCTATTGCATTGGATCTCTCATTGTATTTTGCAATGCTGAGGTCTCAGGTTCGGGAGAAGGCATTAACGCAGCATTCTTTCCCAGAGCTGCAAGCCAGAAGTGCGCTCAAGTCATGTTTAGACGGTACCTTTGGAAGTAAGGAAAGAAATAGTCCGGCATGCGGACCAACAACTTTACCTCTTTTTTACTTGTCTCATGATAATTATCAGTGTGTTTTTATCGTCGTCTTCAGCCTCGTATTTTATTTCCTGGAACCCAAAAAGAAAGAATCTTTGATATCAAACAGGTTCATACTTTCCCTTTCTTTCGTCTGGCTGTTTTATTTTGAATGATGTGGGCCATCTGCTTCTTCAGCTGCTGCAGGAAGATTTCATGCACCTAACTGAGGATGGACATTGTTATAGATTCATACGACTAAGCTAGCAGAAGAGGGAAGCATCGTAGAACAGTCCCAAGCATCCAGAAACAGAAGTTAGCCAGATCTAGACGGCGGGGTATATATATTGCTCCGCATATGCCCTCCCACTCTAACCTTTACAAACCTGATCCTTTCCACTGAACGCTCCGGTCTAGGATGCTTTATCTTGGGTGCGTTGATTGGGCCAAGCCAGGGAGCGACAACTCATGGATTGGCGCCTCGAGGCAATCAGCCGCTGTAGTTCCTGCCGACATTGCAAGTTCTCCTCTTAGGGCAATGCCATGATCTCCCAAATCCGGGGGAAAGTTTTCGTGGTGGAAATGAGTCTGGCAGCTGTGGCATGTGAACGCAACCTGCAGCGGCATTACCGAGTCCCGTTTGTGTTTCTGTAAGATCACAGCCCGTAGAATCAATCGCACTCGTCGTGCCCGTCCAGTCCGCATTGATCGGATGGCGGTGCTGCTCGCAAGGCGTCGACGACAATTGAGATACAGTAGGTCGTGTTTGTTCGTGCTCGGGTTGAGGAGCCGCGACGAGAACAGAATCCAGAACGCAGACCCCGAGTGCCATCGCAGCGCATCGCACCTGCCGGGGTCAGAGCCCACAAACCTCGCAGTCCGTCCTCAAGGTGGTGTCTCTACTGCTGTCGCTGTCGCTGTCGCTGTCTCTCGAGCATCCCATCCCGCACGCATTCGAATCGTCCTCGCTGCCCGTCCGCCAGTCAGTCCGCCATGCCATAACTGCTGCCCTGCTACTCCGCGTCTGATCTGGTCTGGTCTGGTCTGGTCTTGTCTCCCTTCCACTGCCGTCGTCTGTCCCTCCGCACCGCTCACTGGCCGGCGTCCTCTCAGATCGCCTCAACGGATTCGCGCCAGGCTGGATCCGGCAAGGTGCTGCCGATTCACTAGCCATCCGCAACGTCGACGTTCCCACTCACCTCACTTGCCATCAGTTTGTCGATTCGGAAGACGAGACGACCTCTGCCTGTAGCATTCTCTCCTCCTCCCTCTATTCCATCCTTCTCCGACTGCAGCGGTTGATGGCCAGAGCGTGTGCATCCAGACAGGAGTGCAGTCTTCAGTAGTCTTTCATTCTCCTAGCGCTTTTTGTCGTTTGTTTTTGACGTTGCTACGCGCACCATCGCTTGTTGGACTCTCGAAAGTTTCCCTTCGGTCATCTTCCAACTCCCCAATCCGAACACCACCACCACCATTGTCCGGTCTGCCTTCGTCTGCTTGTGTCACAGCAGCGGATGCGCGAAGGAGAGAGCAGGCGGGCTCAAGAATAATTTCCAATCCTCCGAAGTAAGACATCCCGATCTCTCACCAGCCTCTTTTCGAACCTGAGCGTATGGAGCTCGGAGCTTCAGATTCACTCTTTGCACCTTGCCCTCCCCTCCACAAAGCCCTATCCCACGAAGCACATACTAACGCTTTCAATCAATCAGACACCATCCTATTCCTCAACAGCTCGCCCTGCTGGTTAGCGGTCCGTCATCGAAACATCTCCCATTTCAACATTGGCACCGGTATTAAGAGAGAGTCGATCTCTTGCGCCGACCCATCAAAGAATAGGTGAGCGACACCAATCTACCACATTCTAGACCCTACCTTCCTCATGTTCCTGGTCTCGCCTTGTCACGGCCGACGCCTGATCTTTGTGTAGCCTGGCGCTCAAGGCCGGACCACACCTTGGGCCCGACAAAGGGGTTGTGTGAACTGATGCTAATTGGCCTGCAATACAGAATCCGATACTTTACATTGACCTGTGTACAATATTTTCACCGCGCAGCTCGAGTAGAATCTAGCCAATCCGCACCTTGAATATGGTACAGGCAAAGAAGGGCAACGAGTTGTCGAACGGAACCACCAAATATCAACCATCCAATATGTCATTTCCACGAAAGGACATGTCGGGCCCAAAGAGCGATGCTAGACAAAATGGTATGTTTACACACTTTTTTTGATTGTTTCCCATACTGATCTGCATCAGGCAATGCAAGCTCTTTTCGCACAGACGGTGCAATTTCAGGTAGTCGAAACCAAGGCGAGCGGACACTACAGAGATGGGTCCCTGATGCTCCCGCCGATATTGATAACTCCCTGGAGTCGAGTAGATCCAAGTCAAATGTTCCTTGGGACCAGTTTGCTGAGAACGAGAAACTCTTTGGCGTTAAGACCGACTACGACGAAACTATCTACACTACCCCCATTGATAAGAGTCATCCGCAATACAAACAGCGACTCGCCGAGGCGGATAAGAAGGCGCGTGAGATCGAGCGAAGTGTAGCTACCAATTCTCATATCGCAGAGGAACGCATCAGAGATAACCTAGCTGCAGAGGAGAATGGTCTCGATGAAGAAGACAAGTGAGTGCACTTCTCTTCCCTTGTCAATATCCGCTAACATGAAGACAGATACAGCGGTGTCCGCAGACAGCAAGATTTCCCTCCCTTGACATCATCCAACAATAAATATACACCACCCGCCAGAAGAGCTCCTACAGGGCAATCTACCGTTCCTGGTGCTCCTGTTGATCCTGCCATTATTTCATCACAGCTTGCTCGTCCTGACAAGCCTGCAGCTGAAAAAGCCAAGACTACACCAGCTCCAAAGCAAGCTAAAGCAGAAATCTCGACACCTCCTACTACAACGGAATCAAGCTTTGCTGCAACGCCTGAGCCCAAGGCTATCACTACCACATCCTCTTCTGCAAGTCGCACAGCATCCCCTCAGGTGAAGCCCGAAGGTGTACCAAATGCTACTGCAACTGTTGAACGTGATGTCGCAAGCGCATTCAAAAACTTTGCTTCACAACAACGCACCAATGTTGAAAAAGCTCGCATGACCAGGGCCAGAAATGACAAGGAGATCAAGCTCAACGACTTGAAGAAGTTTGCAGACAGTTTCAAGCTCAATACGCCTGTTCCTTCTGATCTTGTTTCGATCATTGCAAAGGATCCGGCCAAGCAAAAGGAGATACAAGAGAAGGCCAAACGTAATGCTGAAGCTGCTCAAGCCAACCCCTCCGAAGGTGTGAAGCCTATCGCTCCTCCTGCAGATACGAGACCGGCTCAAAGACCAGCTCCTACCACTCATGGAACATCTCCATCCACTATCTCTAATCGCCAGGCTCCTACTCGCAACCCAGGGTTCTCAAATCAAGCTCAGTTCCGAGGCCCTGCACCAATTCCTCAATCAACATCTGCTCAGCAGACTCGAGCCCCAGGTACTCTGGGCTCGCGTCTGAGGAACAACGAACAGTCCAAGCAAGCTCAAGTGCCATTGCACCCAATTCCTGTCCATGAATCGGCAAGACAACCTCCGACTGGTCCTGCGAACAATGTCGATCCTAATTTCTCCCGTCGCTCAAGTGGTGTAGCAAGCGCCCAGGGAGCGAACCGCCTGAATCCTCACAGCAGTGAATTCCGCCCCAGCCCTCACGCAGCTACCTTCAACCCGAACGGTAATCCAAGCTCTGGTTCTAGCCCTAGGTCTGCCGTGAATGCTGTTCCTCCTGCGCCAATCTCGAGATCATTATTGCGACGTAAGCCTCTCCCCGAGACGGAACGTCCATCGATCAAGGATAAGTTCAACGCCTTGGAGCACGTCAAAACCATCAAGCCTGCTCCGGAGAAGACTTGGAAGGCATCTGGTGGCATAAAGCCTGCATACGACACATTCCCACTTTGGCGCAGAGTGGAGGAGGGCAAAGAGAAGCCGGATTCTACAATGCTCATGACATATGTCAAACTGTTCGAGATGGCTCCTTTCCCACCACAACCAATGTCGTCCCCAAATGCTTCGCACGCAATGCCCCAAGTCCCCCACCAACATCAGCTGCCTTTCCATCTACAGCAAGGCGTTCACAATATGGGTGCTCGACAATCTCCACGTCAGGCGCCTATGAACATTCACAACAATCAACATGTCCATGGACCAACACCTCCTTTCAACGGACATGATGATCATCGTATGATGCCATCTCATTCTGCGCAGTCATTCGCGTCTCCCCGTCTTCAGAACGCCCCGATATATCCGTCTCCCATGGCCCAGCCAGCTCAGATGACCTACAATTCCCAGATGATGGCATATCAGGGGGCACCACCTATGCAGCCTCAGTATCGGTCATTGTCACAAAGCCACCAATTCATGCCTCAGCAAGGTCAAATGGGCCCGATCATGATGCAGAATCCTGGACCTACGTTCCTTACCTCCCAAGGCATGGCTCCAGGACCACTGATGTACGGTCAAGCTGGTCCAGGTCCTTTTATGCCACCAGGAAATGGCCACCCTCCTCAGATGCCAGGTGTGAATGGCTTTCCAAGTCCAGGAAGAGGTGCTCCGATGATGATGAGCCAAGGCTCTCAGCAAGGCCACCAGCAGCCTATGTACGGAATGACTCCTGGCATGAGCCCAGGTCCGCAATTTGCTCCAATCTATGCCCAACCACCTCCGGGACAGAGTAAGCCTTGTGTTTCACAGTGCCTTGAACGTCAGTACTAACAACATGCAGTGCCTATGCGTGGTTATGGCGCTCCTAATCAGTTTGGTACAAGTCCGCAGCAGATGCACCAATTTGGGCCTCAGCAGCATCGTAACAACCACCCGAACGGAACCTATAATAACAAGAACTTCCAACCTCATGTATCACATCCGAATGGACCTACCAATAATCAGGTTCCCACCGGACCGCAGACACGAACCTCGGAGGGTAATGAGGAGACTAAATGAGTGCCGCCACTCCTTATCTAGGAAATATCTACGGCGCCGATGCTTCTGCATCAACCGTATTTACAGCATCAAACAATATTGCTTCAGCCTATCATGGGATATGGTGCATATTTTAGAACTGCTGTATGGATAGAGAAGATCGTCTCGTTTTGCTTGGTCAGTGGTGGCCACTGACAATCGTCGAAGCATCGGGCCTCGATGTGTTCTCGCGTGGTCTGGAGCGCATATGGTTCGTTTACATTTTGCTTTGCTGTGGACATCAATACTACCTTCGCGAAGAGATCTGATGTTTGTATCAGCAAAGGTTGCCGACGATCATCTCCGAACAGCTCTATGAGATTGGACAATTCGCACTCCAAACTGCAGCCCGGGAGGAAGGGAGGGACCATAGCATCACTCGAGTCTCTTCAAGACAAGAGTCAGCGCACATGGCGAAAGCTGAACAGACTGGCAGATGGAATCGTTGGGGGCTATGATTTTATCAAAGTTGTGTGGAGGGTGTGATAGAGGCCTCCACTTCGCAGACACATTCTGCTTGATGATATGTATCATAGCCTTAGTTCTATAAACACCCTCCACAAAATACATTGTTTTCTGTGATCTTCTTTGCTCTGATGATTGATTCCAGTCAAGTCCTCACTCTTTCACCTCAATCCTCGTCGGAGTCAACGGGAGGTGGGATGCCTGCAGCCTCCTCGCTAGGCAATTGTCTCGGAAACCACCCATACTCTGCCAGGCTCACTGTATATTCGCCTAAGCTCGTAGTATTAACTATCACGCCTTCACCTCTCAGAGCTTGGGCTTGAGTAGCAGCTCCAGAAGGATGTCTGATTGGGACAGTCAGTGCATGTGCAGCTTTTCTCTCCCCAAATCGAGCTTACCGGGGCGAGATTTTCCCTGCGGAATTAATGACGCGTTGCCATGGGACATTGTTTTGGTGAAAGCTTGCTGTTGGGTCTGTCGAAAGATGCTTGAGACATATGCCGACTTGGCGTGGACGTTGTGCTTCAACAGGTCAGCCGCGTTTCCACATCTAATAAGAGTATAGTAAAAGGCAGCTATACGGGTGCCTATCAGCCGAGCGATGTGCCCGTAAGAGGTAACTTTGCCGTATGGAATCTCTTGAATAGCACTATAAACAGCGTAGAAGAACGCTTCTGCTTCATCTGTGCGTGGCATGATTATCCTCCCTCATAGCATCTTCTATCTGTTCGATTAAAGGCGTTTTGAAGACCAGGCTGTCAGGTGATGAAAATTGTGAAGAGGCTTTAGATACTTTATACCTAGGTACTTCGTACGTGAGGTAAGCATCGCATTATGATCTACCCGCTTCGAGATTCCTAATCCATGCGACTCGGTATCCGTGGAGTGTTTGCTGCACTACGGAATCATGCGTGCAGGAACACGCACCGGTTACTCCACCGCCGGGACATGTTGGCAGCGTCTCCCAGCCACACAGTTCGTCACTGACGCTGGGATTTCTTGCTTCTTTCTCATCCCAGCCACCAGCATCAAAGTCTCGAGTGGTGGGCTGTTAAGTACTACATAGATACATTTCTTCTCTGGTATGTTTTCCTTGCATATCGCTCAAAGCTCTTCTAATCACTTGGTTTCTTTTAGGCGCACCGGCTTGTTGGTGCTGATCAGGCTCTGCAGCCTCGCTGTAGATCTCCCCAAACCCCACCTGCATCTGCACGCTCCAAAACCAACACAATGCGACTCGATTTGAGCATTCTAGCGCTTCCGGCTTCCATCCTCGCTCTGATAGCCTTGCATAACATAAAGGTCCTGGCAGCAGAAGACGACCAATCCCCGAAGCAATGGCCCTACAATCTTCCTCCGCATGTAAAATACTGGCCAGAGGATCCACCAAATCGTCGGCGAGACCTCGAAGCAATAGAAGAGCATCTGCGGCTGGGTAGGAACCCGGTGGGAGTTATGAAAATGAGTACAGATGAGGGGGAGAAATTCTATATGGAATATTGGCAATTCGAAGGAGAGACAAGACAAACGGATATATTGGAGGCTCCAAGCATGTCATTACGAAGGAGAGAGGATGAAGAAGCTAGACTATTAGCAAATACGTCTGCGGACTTGCTCTTCAGACCGCGGTTCGTGCTCCATTCGGACGACTTCAATACAATGGGGCTTGGAGATATGAGAGCTCGCAGATCTTGGGGTGTACGAAATGATGCAACAGTATCAGCTCTCCTTGAAAAGCGAGGATTTGTCTGCCCGACAGGCACTGCAAATTGCTCTGCAATTGGATACAGCAATAGCTGTTGCGCAACGGATGAGACTTGCTTTGCTATTCAGGATACTGGATTAGGGCCTGTCGGGTGCTGTCCCAATGGATCTACATGTGGAGGAACGATCACAACTTGCAATGCACCTAACACACCATGTGCAGATAATATGGGCGGAGGCTGCTGTATACCGAATTATGTATGCGCTGGGGTCGGATGTGAGTACCCTAAGCTTGGAAGGATAATAATGTGTTACTAATCCTCACCAGGCGTGTTAAATTCTTCTCTGATTGTCACCACAGTCATCACGCAGACGGTCACAATTACAGCGTCTTCATCGACCCAAACAAGCACAATTGTCGTTACTAGCACTTCGACCTCTTCTTCCTCAAGTTCATTGACATGCACCTCCAGCTACCAAAGCTGTCCAGCTAGTCTAGGCGGAGGATGTTGTCCTAGCACTCGACTCTGCGCTTCAGGAGCTTCTTGCGCACCTCTTTCGACCACTAAAACGACTACAACATCCACCAGTGCAAGTGGGCCATCAACAGCTACGGGCGTACCACCAGTCCGACCAACAAGCGATTCCTCAACATCTACTCAATCTTCTGCGACAGGAACATCCTGCCCCACGGGCTTTTACGCATGTGAAGCATACTATGCTGGAGGATGTTGTCGAACAGGAAGAGACTGTCAGACTACATCATGCCCTCCGACAAGCTCTACCACCATTATCAGCGGCACTGTCACGGTCGTCGTTCCTCTTGGATCAGCTGCTACAGTTGCGAGTCCGACGGGTACATGCGCCACTGGTTGGGCAACATGTGCTCCTAGTGATGGAGGAAATTGCTGTCCGAGCGGATGGCAGTGTGGCACCGCAAGCTGTTCGTCGGCTGGAGCAACAAGTACTGCTTTGGTGCAAAAGGAGAGTCCGGGTCTGGGACTGAGCAATAAAAATGCGGGCGGCTTCTTAGCTGCTTTAGCGGCATTCATGGTTGGAATAATGGTATTGTAACGCGGCACGATGTGATGTATTATGTTTAGATGTAGATATCCAATAAACTCGACCACAATGCTTGCTGCACATAAGCAGATACTCAACAGTCCCCTAGATACCTATCTTTTCCCCCTATCCACCACGTGACACCCCTCTCTCACCCCTGCCCAGCCAGCAACCGAAGGAAGGCACAAACCGGCTTGATGACGAGCCTTTCCCTTCTAACGTGGGGCAACCCCGAATAAATCCCTTGCGCGAGATTCTCCAAACCAAACAAATACCACCACATCACTGAGTCTTTCTTAAACGCGCCATCTTTGAAACAAAAGAGATCCATACCCGTCCTCTCCGCTGTACCCCACATATGCGCGTCGCTGCATTCGCAAAAGAGATCCCTGTTTCGAGACTTCCGAAAGTCTGAACGAACGCAGCTGTGGTGCGGGAGAACGGACCGTGTCTGCAGAGAGGGACAATAAGCAAGCGCGATTATTGCCCGCGAATCGTGGGTAACGCCATACGATTTTTGATAAAGGCTCGCGTGAGGGCCTTAAGTTACATTTATTGCTAGATCAGCTTTGCGGATCTGGGAAATTCGAAGCTGGAGACTGCCAGATAGGAGGAAAGAAAGAGCAAAGATGGCAGCAACCGCTTCTCGAGGTCCGGCGAGTGGGCAGACGCAGATGCAGACTCCGGGACAGCGGCCACAGGTTGCTACAACGCAGACGCAAGCGGTCTTGCATCTGAGAGGTGCGACGAGGGAGCAGGAGGGGGCGACATCGACGGGGAGGCGGATACAGTGGGCAGAGGATGTGGTTGATAATGAGGGAATGGGAAAGAAGAAGAGTAAGGGTTTGTTTTGCCCCTTTCCTCTCTCTCTCTCTTTCTCTCTCTCCTTTAAGATTGCCTAGGTGTGAGAGGATAGTACTAATTTGTATAGTGTGCTGCATATACCACGCCCCGAAAGGAATCGACGAATCGAGCGATGAGAGCTCGTCGGACTCGAGCGGGAGTGACAGCGATAGTGGTGATGATGGGGCTGCGAGACCGACGAGGAAGAATGGGTGTGGACCCGGAGATGGACATGGACATGCTCATGGAAAGGGCAAGGGCGGTGGAAAGGGGAAGGGAAGGGCGAGGAGTCCAAATGCGTATGAGAAGATGCCGAAGCCGAAGACGGGAGCGCCGAAGGGAAACAGCTGATTATCGGCACTGAGACCGGGTCAGGATATAAGCTTGGCATGATAAAGAAGTGTTTTATGATTGTACGACTGGAAATGAATAAATATGGGTCTCAAAATGGAGGTTGGAGTTAATTATCAGCATTGGGAGGCGTTGGGAATATGTATCATATCGATGGAAGAGGAAGCCATCGAACTATGCCTTCGTAGAATCAAAGTATCCACGATCTCTACGTCTAGATATGGGACAGTCCACCATCGTCTCTATGCATTATAAATATAATACCAACAACCGTCAAGTAGCTACCAGACAAGCAACTTCGCCAGCCCACCCCAATACAGAGGGCTATAAAGAGCCAAACAGTTCCAAGCAAGACAGCAACATCATAAAGTCAAGTCCCGTGTAACCAAATGTAAGGTTAAGCAACCTTCTATTATAGATGCGTCATCTCTGAAACCGCTCTGAAAATATATCTACATGGGAAGAAGATAGCAAAAGAGTAGTTCCACCACTCAGAAGTAATGTGACAAGAAATATGAAAACAGGGTTCAATGGGTCCTTCAATGGCCGTTTTCCTTGTGAGCGTTCGCCCGCAAGCTCTTTAATTTTCAGGAGATGCTGCTCTGGACAGCTTCCCCAGTCTCCACACTCCTAATTCCAAGATTGGATTTGAGAAATCTAGCAAGCAGCTCCGGATGGGACGTTCTTGCACTTGCTGCTGGTCTTGCCACCGGTTACGGACACGCCGGACCAGGTCCAGTCTGAGCAAGCTCCTGAAGCACAGAGAATGTAGATGTTGGTTGCGCTGGAGTCAACAGTCCCGGTCACGCCCTCGACAGTCAAACCAGTGATCGGGACACCAGCAGTTGGAGTACCTTGAAATATATCAACATGAGAAGAAAACTAATTCGTGAAGTTGACATACCAGTTGGGCTCCCATTCTCATAATCTTGCTCGAAGACAATACCGTAGTTAGAGATGCCGGACAAGCTTATGGACTTGAATGTAACACCCGACACGGAACCAGTAGCACCGCTGACGGTCTTGATACGGATACCGTTCTGGGAGTTAGTGACGGAGGAGCTCTCGATGATCACGGTCTCGACGGTGTTGTCAGTACGTCCTCCAACGGAGCCGATAGAGAGGCCATGACCTCCTGAGCAAGTTCCGCCGGTGAAAGTAATGCTGGTGCCAGAGTTGATGGCCAGGCAGTCATCTTGGTTCTTCACTATGGCACCAGAAATAGTAATGTCTGAAGAAGAGCCACTGAGTTTTATGGTCAGCAATTTCGCTAACTGAAGCACGGGTCGAATATCACTTACACATCGAAAGCGTCAGTGTTGTGGCCAAGACTACCAGTGTCTCCAGCAGAGTCATCAATGGTAACGTCGGAGATAGTAAGACCTTCTGACGAGTTAATAGAGAAGCATTGCACGGGAGTGTTCTTGATATTGAGACCGGTGATTGACGACGTTCCTTTAAGACTATGGGCATAGAAGAACTTTGGCTTGGTCTTGCCTCTGTTGCTTCCCTCTCCATCCCACCACAACGCACCGTTGCCATTCAATTCGTGGCCAGAAGCACCCGAGACCTTGATGTTGGTCCCAGAGACGGAGAATAGTGGACCACTCCACTCTTCATATTCCCAAGTTGTTGTTCCTTCGAAAATAACCTAGCTATCATCAGCGACGAACTCGATTTCTCTTCGAGAAATGTGTACCGATGTGCCTTCGGTCAGACCTGTTAAGTCAAGAGTAGTTCCAGAGGGCACGGTAATACCATCCAGAACAATGGTAGCACAACCCGCCTTGGACTTGCTGGCTGCAGAGGCAGCAGTAAAAGTGCAGGAAGCACGTTTGTGAAGAGAAGCAGCGTCGGCGAGGTTAGGTGCAGGTGTTGGCATAGGAGTCGCGGAGACCAGAACAGAGGCCGTGCTGAAAGCCAACCCAAGAGCTTGAATTAATTGAACCATGATTGATTATTTGTTGGAAGCCTGTCTAGAGATGAAAAAGAGGTAGATAAGAAGAATGAAAAGTGCTGAGTCTGGAACAGGACTGAGTCAAGCAGGTCAAGGAAGACTTTTATAGCCTCGACCGGAGAGAAGACTGTTCGATTTTGCTTCCGCTTGTGGAGTCAATGCCGATGTACAGCTCATTCCCGTGAAGCATCAAAGATATAGCAGATCTCCAATTTTCACTATTAGTACTGGACTGCTGAACGCCATTCGAAGCGCAAGGGAAAGCCCGGCTCTACTAAAATTCCAAGTCCTAGTCGTCTCCTCTCCTCGTCTCCACTCCTCATTTCTAGGCGAAACATGTGTGTTGTTCATCCTAACTTCGGACTTTCCAGGTGACAGTCCACTGCGGCCGTCCACCTGCGGGCCCGGGACCATGAATCGCATTGAGATGATTTGAGGATCCGTGAAGGGCCGTTGGTGGAGAATATCAAATAAAAAGGGCGGTCCCTCGCTTAGTTTCGAGTTGATTAAGCTTGAAAGTAGTGCAGACCCGGCAGCGGGGTCCTTCGGCAGTTCTGGACTTCTGACTGGTGGCTTTCATTCGAGCGGATGGACCCGTTTCATTCTCAAATCAAGAGCCTCCTTCATCCACAGGAACGGTCAAGATGCCATGGAAAATATATCGAGGAACGGCTCAAGCTTTTCCCATGCCAGCTCCCGGTTTAGCGTTAATGTACGCCAAAAAGAAGCTTTAGGTGAAGCTTCATCTTGATCTGGACTTTCTTCATGCGCAAGGTACCATCTGACCTCCCAGCTTCAAGCCTACCATTATAATCAAATAGCTCCATGCTAGGGTTCATAGTGGATTCTCAGTGACCCGTCCTTTGAATCTGAAGTCCGAACAGCTCAAAGATCGAACAGCTATGGTCTGTTGTCCTCTAATGTCGCTGAAGCTCTAAGGCATGATGGACTTAGGTACGCGCTTTCGAAAGTTCTGAAAGTATTGCGCGGTGTGTGGACTCGTTCTTGGCTTGTGCTTCGTAGGAGCTCCTTGCTACCGGGACGTGCAGACTCTTCACATCTCAAGTCCCATGATACGCTTCTTCTCTCTTGGCCCACCCTATACTCGATATAATTCGGAGCTTTCAGAAATATTAATAAATAGATGCGATGTGGACGTGATTTTCGAAATGCAATACCAGTGCAATCCTGGTCGATGCCTTTCATCTTAAATTTCCGTTAGAAAGATCGTATTTCGAACGGCATGGGAAAGACCCTTTCGGCACTCTAATTACCACAGGCCAGCTAGAAGAACTTCTGTCTCATCCATATAAGAGGTCCACCTAAAAGGGACGCTCAGCATCTTTTAGAAGGTCTTCAGAAGTCCAGACTACAAACCTAAGACGTGAAAGGATACTACTATAAACAGTCCTTTGAAAGCTTGGGAGATCACTTGTCAAGGCTAGCAAGACAGCTCAACCCAGGTGCTCGCTGCGGCCCAGAATCATGTTTCCCACACTCTTCTCCTTTGGTGGAATGTTTCTAACTCTACAGCTTCCATCTCATCTCAAGTCACAGTGGGACTTGTGGCCTCGGGGCGTGGTAGTTCCTCTCTTCCTCTATGGAATAATTCTTCCATTCCCTGATCGGTAAGGCAAGAGCGTTCATTGGCTGCTCCTTTGCTTAGCCAACCTTCATCCAGTTTCTCACATTCTCCTCCCTTATTCTATCATCAAGCAGTTTTTCCATTATATCACAGCATTTGACTCCGCTGTCCGCGCTCTCAACACGCCGGAGGTCGCTCCAGAAGACTTTTTTTTTAGCGACATCATCAACAACACTCGCTGGGAATTATAGGCAGCACCAATTCAAACGCAGAGGTTCTTGCTATTGTGGAAGACGGCAACACAGGTGCTCGGGCATCTGGAAGTCGCACCTGCTTTGCCACTATACTCAGCTCAATTCTTATTGTATCTTAAGATTTTGAGAACCGACTGTGCCGGCTGGGTGATGGAAAACTTGGTTCGATCCAAAAGTAGATACTGGCAAGTGAACGAATTTCGAGGATATATCCCTTGCTGCTTTGTACATAGCATATTCATAACTTTGGAAGAAAGAATTAGTTTTGCAGAACAACATCTTGTCGTTTCTGAAAATCTCACTTTGAGGTTTACATAACAAATTATTTCCTGAGAGATCAGAGTTCATAGGCAGCGCAAGAGAACTTTCTCTTCTGCCTGCTCGAATGATCTTTCATCCGGGGCTGGTCTAATGCAACAGCTATAATTGCAAGACTTTTATGGACAAGTGCGATTAATATTGTGCCACGATAATGGAGATACTTAATTTGATGTTGGATTCACGTGGCAAATTTAGAGGACGACGGAGGTGTCTCCTCTATACGCCGATGGCTTTATCGTCCGCCGTAGAAAAATGTAAAGTTGCATCACACTTGGAAGCTTCCCCCTGTCAAGTTACTAACCTGGAAGGAGAGCCTCAAATTTATTTAGACCTCCGTCAGACCACAACGAATTTCACAACATCGCTAAAACGACAGCGGCGGTCACTGCAATTTTCTTTGAATGATTTCTATGTCTACATCCTGCTGATTGTTCTCTTTACTTCTATATTACCAGCATAAGAGACGCCAGAATAGCTCGGTGGCGCAACGAAACCTCCATTCGACGGATAGATCGGGCAATAGCTGAAGCATTCCTGAGTGGCCAGCATTAGATCCAGAGGGCCTTCAATTCTACCGACACACTATTCCAGTTCTCATTGCTTTTTGTCATTCTTGAGTACTTGCTGCTAAGCTTCGACGTCGCTTTCGAAGCAAGCCGCTTCCCTCGCAATTCCGGCACAAATAAGCACTCAAGATGCTTCGAAGCACGATCTCTACTGTTAGTGCTCGAACAGCAGTTCGTTTCCCTTCTACCGTACGCTCCAACTTTCGCCCATTCAACATACCCACAAACACCACACTTCATTCCAGACCTCGACGAACCTTCACCAGCACCTGTTTCTCAAAAAATTCCTTCACATTCACATCCTATGGTCGACCAACGCTCCGCAATCCCAACATCCTTCAACATATTCGAAACTCTGTACGTTCTTTCCGAACTTCACGTCCGCGATTCAATGGAGGAACTGCAGTGAATGAGGAAACAACAAGTCTGAGTGGACGATTGAAGAAGTTGAGTCGGGAGTATGGGTGGTCCGCTTTGGGGGTATATTTGGCATTGAGTGCGCTGGATTTTCCATTTTGTTACTTGCTGGTGAAGTATTTGGGGACTGAACTAATAGGTGAGTCCGAACTTTCTTCCTTCCTGGGGTTGCTGTGTCGTGTCCGGTCTGTGGTGATGTGGAGGAAGCCAGGGACGGTTGGAGATGAGGCCAGAAGTTATAGATGAAACTAGTGCGCGACTTCATGTCGATGGCCAGCATTGCTTGTGCCCAATACGCATGTACTGAAGCGATCCGACTAGGAGGATATCGGGGGGAGATGGTAACGAGAGCGCGGCGAGCTCGAAAGCGGAAATAGGGCGGCAAACCGAGGAAAAGCTGGGCGAGTCACCATATCCAACTAAATCATTAGAAGCAGACGGCAAGCAAAGCCGCAATCAGCGAGAAATTCTCTAGATTTCGATCGGATATTATCTCAATTCGATTACAAGAGCCTTTGCCACCAGACCGCCATCGCTCTTTATGACCGAGGAAGCCAAGAAGGCATGGGATACTCTCAAGGAAAAACTATGCTCGGAGACGGTTCTCGCGCACCCAGACTTCCACCGGCCGTTTAAGCTCTACTGCGACGGCGCTCTAGAGAAGGGCTACGGAGCTGCCCTACACTAAGTGGGTGAGGATGGGAAAGAAAGGTCGATCCTGTTCATATCCAAGTCCCTCTCTAAACATGAGAAGAACTACTTCTCGTCCGAGCTAGAATACGGGTGTGTTGTGTGGGCATTGCACAAGCTCCGATACTACCTCGATGGCAATAAGATTACCTTGATAACCGACCACAAGGCGTTGACATCTGTGCGAGATGCGGACTTGTTTGCTGGCAAAAGCACTAGACTAGTCAGATGGGCACTCTTTCTAAGCCGCTTCGCCGACCAGATGGAGATTGTCCACCAAGCGGGAGTGAGCCAATCCCCGTTCAAGGCGAATAAGAGAGATTCATCACGGCCAATCGCTCCTCTGGATGAGCCGACGACTAAGCATGCTTACTGGGTCGGTGAAGAAGGTGTGATGCAGGAGTTACAGTCCGACTTCTGTGATGGTCTAACTGCAAATTCGAGGCCGTTCATAGTCACTAATGAAGTGATGCTACGTTTGGAGGACCCTTCCTAAGTCATAATCGTTGTGGTTCTTCTGTTTCCATTTATCTATGATATTTAGCCTACAAATTTATGGCAGATTGGATCTGCTCTCGATGGTGGAAAGACTGGACACTACACAGCTTCTCTTTCTTTCCTTCTGCCTGATGTCGAAGCCGATGTTGTGCTAACAAATAGATAGGAGAATGGGAAGAATTTATAGTTTCAAACGTGAAACGCTTCATTCCCGACTCGGTCAAGCAAACATGGCACGACTGGCGCAGCTCAATGAAACAAACAGAACAAGCAATAACAGGGGATGATAAAGTCAATGAGCATATCGACCAAGCAACACCAGCAGCTGATGCATGGGGTGTGGAGGAGGCAAGAGAGAAGAATAAACACGATGCTAGTGAGTCGTCATTTTCTATCAGCGCCCAATCTAAGCGACGATAGCATGGAGTTTGAATAGTGAATGCTAATCATGGAACAGGTTTGGCTACCCAACTGGCACTGGCCTATGCAATCCACAAATCGTTCATTTTCATTCGCGTTCCTCTCGCAGCAGCCATCACACCCAAAGTCGTCCAAATCCTTCGAGGTTGGGGCTGGGATATCGGAAAGAGGACAACAAAAGAGGCAAAGGCACTGAAGAGAGCGTCAATGCCAGTGAAACCAAAAGCAAGATGGGCAGGGAAGCCGAAGGAAAGGTGAAGTCGAGGAGGGAATAGGATGTAGATATACCAAGTAAGTACATATGTATAATAAGCTCTCGCTGGAGCAGGTCGCATGTCTCAGGCGGCGGCAAATATTGCGGATAAGCATCAGAATAGTAGATATGGGGATCACGAGCGAGTGTACGAAGTGAGTAATGACCTAGATGAGAGCTGTTCTTGTACATGACACAAGGAGCTTAGCTAAGGAGAGCTTTAGCAATCGAAACCTTTCTTCTCTCAATGAAGCTGACGGAGTAGATATCCGGCTTGCTCCTTTTGACTTTTCGTTGACTTCTGATATAATATTGTGTGTTGCTAAGTAGTTTGTTCGCATTCCTCTCAAAAAGGAGGGAGGTTCTTAGCCAAGACCCTATTCTTTACAACAGCAACTTCAGTATAAAGCACACTATGAGACCCGGCAGTTCCAATATTTTTCTGTCCAGGAGTGATACTCGGTCGCTTTTGGTTAAAACAAACTTCCGGTAGACTGATACCCTCGTCGATTTAATGGCAAGGTATATAGTACTAGCACAGTAAGAAGAGGCTAATTCATTTAGCTCGATACTTCAACTTGCGTGGCACAAATGTTGCATCGACCAAAAACTCTTTGATTAGAACAAGCCATTCTACAAGACGGTGATTTTTTTTAATTACCTAAGTCATCACAGGCGAAGATCGTCCTTCTCCAATCGCCAGGCTCTAGGTCCACGAAAGGTTTCGAGCCCCTGCTGGTGGCCATCACTCGGGATCTGTCTTTCGGGTCAGCCCCTGCACTAGCTGCAACACCGCACGCTGCAAATGGCTGCCGGGAACCAGACGAAACCCACTTTCACAGCACTCTCAGCACTCTCAGCCCTACCCAGGAACTCCCCAGGACTCCGAGCATAAGGTTACGAATCTACGAATCTACGATAGAGTCAAATAAGCGCAGTCGGGTCGCATGTTTGGCATCTTCGTAAACATGCAAGTCGGGACGAGATGTTTGGCTGCCACAAGTTCACAACGCGGTAGCCCTCCCGTCCAGGGTCCCATGTTGCTATTTCTAGAGCTCGCGGCTTACCAGCGGCTATCTCATTGGGCGCGGTGGCGCCTCTTGGAGTCTTGGGTAAGTTGGGTGTTTCCCACGGTTGGGAGGTTGGAACTTGGGGGCCATGGCCTGGTGGCCATCATCCAGGGTGGGCTTGGCTTTTCAGCCCTGGCAGCCCGTTCGTCTGAATGAGGAGTAACGAGTAAGGTTATCGAAAAAGGTAGGCCCGTGTCGTCTCTCCATCGCGTAAGGCTTTCTCTCTCGTCTCTCATCTCTCGTTCTTCTCAGCCTTGAAATGCGTTCTCACCGTTCTGTCTTGTCTTCGATGATGGCTTTCTTCGATTGAAAGAGCAGTTTCACGTCTGCAACATTGAACATTGTAATCCTCCGATCCTGCAAATGAACCTTGCGGAGTGCCTGCAGCGATTCATCCACCCAGCGACCAACTTACGGTGCCGCGGCCGCTGATTATCGAGAGCGGTGACACGAGGTGTTCTTAGACGCGGAGTCTCAAACAAAGGCTGAGAGGGTGTGCGAGATAGGGCTTGGTCCGGAGCTGGAGTTGGAGTCTGATCTTTGAACAGACTGCCTCAGAGGACTAGCTGGTAGTCACTGGAGGGTGCGCTAGGTGGGTGAGTTGGATGTGATTACCGCCTTATTTTCTGAATCAGTTACGGCAGCCTGGTAATTGAAACAAACTTCAAGTGCTAATGTTTCTTGTAGTAGGACGCTCGTTCACAACTTTCGTTTTATTTCTTTACTCGCGATTTAAGCTTTAAGCATACCTAGATAATGGCCAACAATGGCCCAAACGACGGCTACCCTTATCCATATGGCGGGGTTGCGAGTTCGAGTCGACCCGATTTGAGACACCAAGTATCTTCAATCTCTGCGGTCAGCTCGATGGACGATTATCCGGGAACTAGTCACCGCGACTCTATGGTTTCTTTACCGTCTCCTACATCAGAACACGCTCGCTCAACAGATGAGGTGGATATTAGTCGTGTGAAGTTATCGTCAGCAGGGAGCTCAGGGATCACTTCTCCTTCTGAAGGCTCGAGGGGTCAGAGCAGGTTGGCAAGTCTGCTTCCGGATACTCTCCGCGCTGGGACACCAACTTCTCCTACGTCCCGAGGCTTCAATCCTTTCCGAAGTCCCACGCAAGCATACGAACCAATCTCTACTCCGTCATCAAGTAGACCAACATCTGGCAAATATGGAGCGAAGAGGCTATCAAAGAGGAGGACTGGGTCAAGCGGGTCCTTGCTAGGTTTGACACATGGGACTATACAGGAGGAGGAGATAGACATGAGTCTATTGAGCTCTGCTATGCCGATGGGATTGTCTAAGCAGAAAACTTCATATTCTACGGTAGAAGAAGATGATCTGGAGAATGCACCTATTCTGTCACCAATGCCATTCGATGTATCATCATTCTTGGGCCCTCCTCAAAACGAAGAACAAGTCAAGGAGTTCAACAAACAAGAAGCGGCTGGGAAACTGACCGGAGGCCTTGGTGTTGGGTGGGAACCTGCAACTACGATTAGCAGCACTGATTTGTTCAACAATGCACCTACAACGCCTCGGACTCCTGGAACTATATCGCGCAGAATGTCTTTTCGCAACGTTTCTGCGCGAACACCTTCGTTTCGGACACCAGGGTTGGCCAGAAAAGCTACTGTAAGGGAATTGGGTCAGGCCGAGGCCAATAAACGCGGAGAGATCATTAAGGTGATCGTGGAAGAAGAGCCTGAGAATACCCAGGAGCCAACATTTGATATCAGCTCTTTTGCTGGCGGGAGTACAACAACTCTGGATTTTGATAAGATGGATAAGTCTAAGAATGTTCGCAAGAATACGTTGCCTGTTCCTACAGCAGAGGTCTTCTATCCTCAACCTAATTGGAAACCGTTTTCGATGAGATGGCCATATCTCTCGGCACTCATTATCATCTCAGTAATCCTTGCAGCTGCGCAGGAATATCTGCTCCGTAAAGGAGTATTGTATAGGTTTGAAACTGCTCAGGCACTAAGTACTTGGAACTACTTCACATTCAAGTACTTACCGACTTTGGTAGCAGTCACTTTCGGTGTATTTTGGCAGGTTACGGACTTTGAAGTAAAGCGATTGGAGGCCTATTACCAGCTGTCCAAACCCGGGGGAGCATTGGCAGCAGAGTCGATTAACGTAAGCTACACAATCATAACGTATTCATTGTACATTTCCTCTTCCGGCATTGATCATTATCGATGTCCAAATCTAAGAGGCTTCTTTCAAGCCTCTAATTTATATTTTAGCCAAGATATTCAAAGCTAACAATTATTAGGTGGACTATATCACTTTCTTCAACTTCCTGCGCCCATTCAGAGCGTTCAGGTACAAGCACTATGCAGTTGCAGTATCCTCTATAGCAACACTACTTGCAGTATCCCTCGTTCCAACCTTGCAAGCGGCCTCAGTCGACCTTACACCAGACCGCAAAGCCAGAGAACATGATCCATTGGGACCAAAGGAGATTCGTATCAATGGCATTTACTCCCGCTGTCTGACCGTCTTGCTGCTACTGATTGCTGTGATGGGATGTATTTTGGTCTGGCAACTCGAGAGACGACCATCGGGTTTGGTGGCAGATGTCAAAGGAATTGCTGGTATTGCGGCCATGGCTAACAGAAGTCACATCCTAATGGACTTCAAAAACATGGATACCGCGAAGCCAGAATTGATCCACCAAACCCTTAAGTCTCATCGCTATAGTCTTCGGAACTCCTCTTTAGCACCCGAATTCTCAACACCTCTTACGCAGGAGGAGAAAGACAAGTACGATCAGCAGACACGTACCGAAAACCCTCATCCCCTCATGCTTCGGTTAGAAGCCGGTATCCCTTTCATCATCGGCATGATCCTCTTCCTTGTCCTCATCCCGATCGTCCTCTTCCAACCAGCCGCAAACACCATCACCGACAAAGCCCCCTGGTTCCTCACCGCCCTAGCTGTCTGCATCAAACTCGCCTGGGGCACCCTCGAAACCGACGTCCGAATGATCGAACCCTTCTACATCCTCTCTCGGCGACACGCCTCTCCAAAGGTCCTGACACTAGACTACACCGCCATGGCATTTGGCTGGATGCCGATCCGGGCCTTTCTGAACCGCCATTTTCTCGTTGCTCTAGTAGGACTGGGTTCCGTGCTAGCGGAAGTGCTCACTATCTGCTCAACTAGTTTTGCGAATGTTTCTGGGCTTGACTTCGCTAATACACGGAGTCACGACGGCCAGAACGGTCAAGATGCAGGAGAGGAAACGTTTCTCTCGTTCTGGCTCTCCTTCGCACTTGCCCTCTCCATAATCGGCTTCCTCTGTTTCGTCGCCGTATTTGTCTTCTCCCGCCGCCGGCACCCGTTCCTACCTCGCCAACCGAATACAATTGCTTCAGTGTTAGCATTCATTCATCAGAGTAAGATGTTGTATGACTTTGTGGGTACGGAGAAGATGAATAATGATGAGATGGTGAGGAAGTTGGCGACAGTCGGGAAAACATATGGACTAGGCTGGTTTACAGGCAGAGATGGAGAGATGCATTGTGGGGTTGATGAGGAGGAGTTGGTTAATGATTATAAGCATGGAGATGATGCGAGGAAAGCTAGTCAGCCGTGGAATACGCAGTGGGAGAATTATTGAGGGAGGGTTTGGTGTCCGTTTGTTTCTAGGGTTGGGCAATGATATACCATGGTTCGGCGTGAGAGAGGCGTTGTAGATGGAGCGGATAGATTCGCATGCGCGTTAGGCTAGGGATGGGGATCTGGGGGATATAAAGGGTGGATATTTTGACAGCGTTTTCTGTATGTATTTAGTGTGTAGTCACGATAGAAACGTTTTATACAGCTTCAATACCCAATCCTATTCATTTCTTCCCTTCCTCCTTTCCTTCCTTGCAATGCAACATAGGTAAGCTCCATAATGTCACAATAGAGATAAATCCCCGTCTTCCTCTTCCTCTTCCTCCTCCTCCTCTCCGTCTTTCTGTCTCTTCTCTAAACCCCAACCCGCTCTCTTTCTCTCCCTTATTCATTCACTTACTCATTCACCCACCTCCTTCCCCATCACGTTCACGTGAACCCGAATCTCGATTTTGTTGCACATCGCACTTTTCGCAACATGCCTCCTCCATCGTGGAGAAGTTTTTAGACCCTTTCCATTACCAACACATATTTTAAATCCTTTTTTGAGACTCCATAGTCGACCAAAACTTCTCCCTGGTAAAAGAGAGGTCTCTTCAAAAGTGCGACGTGCAACAAAATCTTTGGTCGTCCTCGATTTGTTGCACATCGCACTTTTAACCAGAGCTCCCATCCAACATGGAGAAGTCTTTGGACTCTTTTATTTCCCAAGACCTGTTTTAAATCAATTTTTAAGACTCCGTTATTAATTAAAAGTCCTCGTCCTAGAGCTAAGAGAGTCTTCAAAAGTGCGATGTGCAACAAAATCTAAGGGGGGTGGTTATCCTCGATTTATTTGTTGCACATCGCACTTTTGAAGACGCCTCTCTTTCATCGTGGAGGAGTCTTGGGACTTTTTTATTTGGTAAGACATGATTTAAATCTTTTTTTGAGACTTGGTTATCGAGGAAAAGGCAAGGAGGTCCTTGGGTTCTGGTTGTGAGAAAATGTGCGATGTGCAACAAAGTGTAAAGGACGCAGGTGGAGAGTCAAGCTCATCACCACGACAACTTCCAAAAATTATAACTCCACAACGCAACGAGTGAATTATCTTATGTGGGGATACTTTTAGTCCCTGCAGTGGGTTCTTTTAAATAAATTATATGGAATTTTCAAGTTGAATTATTATTTTTTCGATGCGGGAATGAGATAGGATTTCGACGCGTATATGTTTTGGGAAATGGAGGGGGTTGCGAGGTGCAACAAAAATACAAAGTAGGATAGGGGGGTGGTTCACGTGAATGGTGAGTGGTTGAATGAATGAGTGAATAATGAATTTAGGTTTTGATAGACTGAACTATCTATGATTTCTATATTGTATCAAGACATCAAGATATCAAAACATGAAGTAGGTAGGTAGGTAAATACGATTCAAAACTTGCAACGAAGTAAAGGACTATATTATATCTACTCCATCACACCACCCACCTCCTTCTCCCCCTCCCCCTTGACTCCAAAAGTCCGATTAACAACCAACCCCCTCCTCCGCGCATCCAAAAACATCATAAATTCCCCATACGTCTCGGGAACGACCTGCAGCTCCCGGCCTACTTGAAACGTATAGTTGAATGTGCCTGTTGGTTTTGTTTCTCCGCCTTCGATACTGCGGACTTTGGAGTCGACGCGGATTTGGATCCGGCTACTTCCTTCGGGGGAGGCTTTGGGGTCTGAGAAGGTGGAGTTGGAGTTTGGGTTTGCGAATTTTGATAGTGATGGGAGGGGAGAGTCGGAATAGGCCACAGTGGCGGTGAGGTAGAGTACTGAGCCTACGGGGACGGGGTGCAGGAAGGTGGAGGGATCGAGGGCGATGAAGGTGGGGCGCGTGTGAGAGATTGAGCTGGCGCAGGTGAAGGCTAGTTCGAAGGTTGTTTTTAAGAGGAAACCGCCGAAGATCATGAAGTTATGGCGGTTGCGGTATTGGGGTTGCATTATTTGTGTGGAGTCTATATGAGGGAGGGGTGTGTTAGGTGGGTGCTTTTTGTTTAAACTTTATACATACATATCATGAGATTGGAGAAGAGAAGAATGAACGGAACGGAATTTTGAAGAGGAGAGGGAATGGGCGTACGGATTTGTGTGCTTCGCATGTAGAGTGCCGAAGAAGGTTTCCGTGCAGGTGTGTTTGGGTTGTGAAAATCGAGCTGAGCTAACCAGAGGGCGTGAATCAAGTCCGACTCTTCGTCGTTGGGCGTCTGTTTTCGGAGAGCTTGTGATTGCATGGATTTCTTGAGGTTATAGTTCGCCTCGCCGTGGGCGAAGATGGCTTCTTCTTCGGGCGTGCTGGCTTTTAGTGGGCTGATATTGACTGGTTTCTTAGTTGCTGGATCAAGAGAGACCTGTCTATATTTCAGTAATGTACGTGAAACAGGGATAGAAAAGACAGACCATGGTAAAAGCACAAGTCATAAGAATATCATTCTCTTGAACCTTCTTCCCTTCTTCTGGAGCTTTAGCAACTTGAATAGAAACCTCCATACTGCTTCTCCCCGTAGCAAATGTCACTTGACCGCTCAGTTGCAAATCACAGATTTCGCTCAATGGATGCTTCAATGTGATTCTATCCACAGCGGCAGTGACGGTCATCACCGAGTCGCCAGTATGCTTGTAAGCGATGATTCCGGCCAAGGCATCGAGGTCCATGAAAATGGTTCCGAGTCTTATATGGCCGGAGGAGTTTATATACGAGTCTAAGAGCCAGGGATCTCTTGCTAAGGGAAGTATCTAGAGTTTGTTTGTTAGTGGGGGAGATGAGTCACGTGAAGAGGGCTTACGATGCTGGTATGGCTGTCTGACATGGACTTTGGGGAGAGATCTCGGGCAATCTTGGAGGTGGATGTAGGCGAGGTTGTTGCTCCTTCATTCTGTTTTCTGAAGGCTTCTATGAAGGGGACCCGGGTCCGCATTGCGGTCAATTCCCGGTAGACACCATCGGTATGCCATCGTGAACAAGCTGTGAAGGTTCTTATTTGATAGTGTGGTGAGCGAGTTGAAGTTGCGCAGAAGGTGGACGTCAGGCGAGAAAGTGGTCTGAGCCTGGACGACATGGTGTTGTGATGTTCCTTCTACTTTAGAGGAGTGAGGGATTGCGCGGGGAGAATTCCGAGATTATGGATATCGCTTCAAGTCTTGATTCTGACTAAGAGACAAACAGACATGAGGATTGAGAGACGATTGACATTTGGCCAAGATCGAAGAGTTGCTATCGATTAGGAAGCTAAGCCAGCATATGCATACATTTATGAAGATATATTCTCATACTTGAAGTTCTCACTATACAGTTTACCCCTCGCTCGCTTGACTGCTCGTTTTCATTCGGCAGTGAGGGAGTGAACGTCATCCAGAATAGTGCTTTAGTATCGAGCTCCATTTCCTTGAGCTCATAAACACACATTATCGTTCATTAGCTACAGTTGCAATAGAACTAAACAATTCAAGCTAAAATTCTACTCGAGAGTTAAGAGGTTAGTGGTGGTATCACGTGATGCGTTCATGCAATGTACCTTCGCAGTGAGATCTGGATCCGATCCAGATTCCATGCAGAGTGACGAATGTCAGCTTCCTTCAGATCCTGAATCTAAATCTGAATTCAGATGGAGAGAAACAAGACCTCGCCAAAAGTACGGATATCCGTCTTCCAGAACTATTCATGATCCTCTTGCCGGACATGGAGTGACATCCTCCACCTTACTGGTCTGGCAAGTTTCGAGATGCCATGTTCTGAAAGGCCTTCCAGTTGGCTCGATGCCAATATGCCTCGTCCGAAAGTTTGCATCCATCTAGGACCTTGGTCCTTGATGGCCATTAAACAAGATCCATCCCAGCGGTGACAGTCGAGGCCCGTGAGCCAATCTAAAAATATAATTGAGGTTAATTTTCCAAATGACGAACAGCCGGATGAGGATCATGTCTTTGGAAACAAGTTGTGGTTGCACACCAACATGAGATGCTTCGAATCCAGCGTTCCAGCGATAATCGGAAACGTGCCATCGTCGACATTAGCCAGTCACAGCTGCAGAAAATGATTCTTGATCGCGGTGGGTGATCGCATCCGGTGATACGTTTCGTGCTTCAAAAGGCACGCCTCCGGTTTGAGGAGAGAGCCACGGCGGCGCATCGGAAATAATGACATCTTCAGATTCATGCGAAGTTCAGATATCCAGTGTCCACTCATCCACCCATCCACCCATCCACGTTCAGGTACCCGGGTGGCTCGCGTAAGAACCTTTAATGGACGGTGCAATCGTTGCAGTGTCGTCCGAGGATCATTCCAGCATAAACTTCCATAGTGGTGATGTCAAAATGGCCACCATCGGACGGCTGCGATCGGATCACACATGAGCCTGGAAGATAAAATTAATTCTGGAAATGTTGCGCATCGCAGCGACGAATTGACCCATAGATTCCATACCGGCTGGCGTCCAGGTCTCACCGTCATACCGCACCGTACCGGATGCACCGCGAGCCTTGAGCTCAGCGCGCGTGGTGACTCGTCACTCGTGAGGGCGAGGGCGAGGGCGAGGGGAACAGAAGAAAATGATGATTTGATACGAGGCTGCGAAGGGAGGGCGAGCTCCTGCTCAATTTCGCACATCTCGGTTCCTTGCCCGGAGGGAGGCTGTGCAAGAACCAAGAGCTGGGGCTGGGGCTGGGGCTGGGATCGCCAAGAAGGGCAATCGGGCCTGAGGGGGAGATTAATTTTTCAACATCACAGACACGAGCTGTTACAGACGCCGACCCACGGACTCGCACTCTTCAGATGTTCTGGCAGTTCTGCTATTCACAAGCCTACTGCACCCGTCCCATAAGATGGGCGTGGTGATCAGGACGAGGTCCAGCCAGTTGTGGTTGATGGAGAAACAGCTGCTACGGACGCTGGAATGGGTGCAGCTCAGTGACGGCGAATGTGAGTGACCTTGAGGTTTGTGGGCGTGAATACGTGCAGAGCAATGCTCGATGACCTAATAATACGGGTGCAGAGAGGAACACGCAACACGCAACAAGCAACACGAGGCGCGGCGGCCGAAAACTCGTGATATTTGTGCGTTCATATGCGGTGGCAGCATCGAAACTTTCGTATTGTACAGTCCCTTCGTACAGTACTGTGCTGTGCTGTGCTGTATCGCAACTTGTCGGCGCCGAAAACAAAGAATACGGTGGGCAGGTTGATTTGATATCATTTTTCGGCAGCCGTCGCTCAGGGGAACGCAACATAACAAATTGAGCTGGCCTGGCGGGCTCTCCTGAATGCGTGAATGCGTGAATAAGTGAATAAGTGAATAATTGGCCCCCGCTGCTGAATGATCACCCTGGACCGCTGCGTGTGGTTGGACCAGCAGTGCAGCACGCCCCTCATGGGCGCTGGATTGGACAACGCGTAATGGATCGTAGCCCAAAGCTCGTCAAAAGCTATTCTCGATTGCGGCTATGCCCTTCCAGGTACTAAAGTGCTCCTAGCGCAGTAGTTAAAAGCACATCCACCACTCACGCCGCTCCGGCTGGCTGCGCAACTTGACCAAGCTAGGCCAAACTGGGCCAAAAACCCCCCGGCTCCGCTCAGCTTCACACTAGCCGGGCCCAAGCCTTCCCCAATACGAGACTGCAGCACTGCAGCGCTGCACCTGCGTTCCCACGCCTGCCACCCAGTGCAACCACCAGCGCCGCCAGCATCCAGCCTGCTAACGTCTTTACTCCTTCATACACTCTCTTTCCACCCCGTTTCTCAACTTCAACACCTACCACGCCCTCCTTGCCGTCGACATCGACCTCTCTCGCTGCTGTCGATTCGATCTCTCGGTTTTCCGCAGATTCACTCGTTACCGTGAGCTGGAAAACTCACAACGTCTGCGAATCCGATTCTATTGTTCGCCCCTCGCTACAACTCGTCATTCAATCAGCTGCCCTGTTTTTGACACATCCAGGAACGTGGCTGAACTTCTAAGCATCCTCGAAATCCTCCCATAACAACACCACAACGAACCAACCAGTCAATTTGCGGAGGGATTTGGTGCGACCGGATCTGTGGATGTGAAAGGGGTTCGACAACTTTCGCGAACTAAAGTATCGGAAGGCCCGGGACAACAACAACATCTTCACCTCGCCGCGACGGCCTCCGTCAACACACAACCGCCAATATGAGGTTCTCAATATTATCACCCGTCGTCACTTTTCTTTCCTTCTCCTCACTTCTCTCTGGCGTCTCGGCCATCAAATTAATCGAGTCGAAATCCCTTAATACCTGCCAGGCAAATTCAAGTTTCACGGCCAGTTTATTCAATGTCGTCTTCACCCCGGACAACAAAACCATCACCTTCGATATCGTCGGCGTATCCTCAATCCAAGGCAATGTCTCGTTCGGAATCGAGGTTACCGCATATGGCTACACTTTCATAAAGGAGACGCTCGATCCGTGCAACATGAACTTAGCTGGAATGTGCCCCATGGCAACCGGACAAATTGACATTCAATCTAACCTCCAGCTCGATGCATCGACCGTTAACCAGATCCCAGGCATTGCGTATGGCGTTCCTGATTTGGATGCCAACGTCAAAGTTGTCATCAATGCAACCAGCAATCCAGGTGTCAGTTTAGCTTGTGTCGAAGCAAACCTTTCAAACGGACAAACAGTCGATCAAAAAGGCGTAGGATGGACTACTGCAGTTATTGCAGGCTTGGCCCTCGTCGCATCTGCGGTCACTTCTGGACTCGGACATTCAAATACTGCTGCACACGTCGCTGCTAATGCATTGTCTCTTTTCGGATACTTTCAGGCGCAAGCAATTGTTGGATTGACTTCTGTCCCTCTTCCCCCAATTGTACAATCTTGGACACAGAACTTCGACTGGACCATGGGTATTATTGAAGTGGACTTTATGCAGAGTATCGCTACATGGTATCAGAAGTCCACTGGTGGAACTCCGGCCACTCTTCTCAACAGCCTGACCACGACTTCTGTCCAGGTTGAGAAGCGATCTATTGGTGCTGGCATTGGCAAGCGATCAGTCGAAAAGACGATCGAACTGCTCACCCACGCTCACCAACTCAGCAAGCGAGCTGACAGCACCACTTCTGGCACGTATGTTGTTAAAGGCATTAAGAGAGTTGCATTCCGAGCCGCCATCGAATCTACGAACGTCTTCTTGACCGGATTATCCTTCTTTTGTATCTTCATTGTCTTCACGATCATCTTCGTGGCCTTGTTCAAAGGTTTCTGCGAATTGGCCGTCAGAATGCGATGGATGAAGAATGACAAATTCCAGGACTTCAGAAATGGATGGTTTACCGTACTCAAGGGCATCATGTTCCGTATGGTTCTCATTGGATATCCACAGATGACCATCCTCTGCTTGTGGGAATTCACTCAGGTCGATTCACCCGCTGAAGTTGTACTCGCTATTTTCTTCTTCTTTGGCATGACTGGTACTCTCGCCTGGGCAGCCATGAAGGTCATCCGCATTGCTAAGCGCTCAGTTGAGATGCACAAGAATCCTGCTTACATCCTCTACTCGGATCCTTCTTGTCTCAACAAGTGGGGTTTCCTCTACGTCCAGTTCAGAGCTACTGCATACTACTTCATCCTCCCAACCCTAGGCTACATCGTCATCAAGGGGATGTTCATTGCCTTCGGACAGAACGCAGGGACTGTGCAGGCAATTGCACTAGTGTTGATTGAGGCTATCATTCTTATTGGAGCTAGTGTCATTCGCCCATGGATGGACAAGAGCACCAACACTTTCAACATTGCCATCTGTGCCGTTAACTTCTTGAACGCTATCTTCCTTCTGGTGTTCACCAGTGTTTTCAACCAGCCAGGTCTCGTGACGGGAGTTATGGGCGTCATCTTCTTCATCCTCAATGCTGCATTCTCCTTGGTCCTCCTGATTTTGGTATTGATTGCTACAGTCTATGCCTTCATTCGAAAGAACCCAGACAGCCGATACCAGCCAATGAGTGATGACAGAGCCTCTTTCATCAAGTCTCAAACCCAACTAACAACCGAATTGGATGCTTTGGGCGCCACAGCCAGAGGCGATATGAAAGGCGGCTATAAGCAACATCTTGACCTGGATGAGGACAACGAGTCATGGTCATCTGATTCTCTAAGACACCCAGCCAACACGCAATTACCACCTTCCACCGCCAATTCCGCCAATGCTTATAGAGATCCTCCTCATTCTCCCGTCGACCCATCAGTACCTCTCTTCCCAGCTGGTAGCCGTGGACCTCCTCCAAATTACCAAGACAATCCTCGCCAGGGTTACGGATTTTCTGACAGCCGACCGAATAGTGATCTGCCATTGATCAACAATCGATCAAATGCACCATCTCCTTCTCCTTACCGAGAAAACCCGTCGAGCTCCAATCTCTCATCAGGATACCGCTCACAGCATAACGCGAGCCCTGCAGGCTACAGAAACCAGAACAATGCCAGGTAAGCAATGAAATATTTATTTATTAAAAACAACCGCTAACATTAACATAGTCCTTGGCAACGAGGAGCCGGTTACGAACACTGATGAGCATGTTTAATCGGCGTTCTGCATATTCGAGACTTTTACTCGACAATGGGAAAGGTGTTATCTGCTTTTAACTGCATAACCTCACACCGGCAGCAAAAATTCGGCAGCTGGCTGTGCGTGGAACGATTTCATTTTCTGCATGGAATTGGCGAGTCTGTTTGGATCCTGTATAAAGGAGCTCGTACATGACCTGCTTTTGCTCGCCCATAAAAACCTCGGCGCTTTACACTTTCATCGACAAATTCACATACTGTCGGACTCAGGATACGAGTCATGCATCATCTCCATTTTCATTGCGTCTGGGCATCGGTGGGAGGGTAACAATTTCAATCCAAGGAAGCGTTTGAAGGAAGCTGAGTTATGGCTGGATGTACAAAGGATTAGGCAGCCTCTACATGCATGGCTTGGGTGTAGCAGTTGATTGTGCATCCGGGTGTCATATAATCAATCAACGCTTGTTGAAGAAAGAGGGTATTTCTCTCTCTCTGGGGATAAAGGGAAGACGGTGTATGGTGTATGATAGATATTTATCGATGTGTGCTTACCCTTACATCTAACATCTTCTGCGTGCCCATGATTTGAACCATTTTATACAGTAAATGAACGGTTTCGAGGCCCAAGAAGAAAGTTTTCCGAGGCGATGAAAGCCGTTTGCTCAGGAAACATCTCACTACCATTTCCTGCAGCCATAGTCTACGTACGTTGCAAGTCGCTACTCTAAACTCTTATCTCCTCATCTTCTCATCTCTTCACTATCACACATAAACAGGACTCACTCTCCAACCAAATTCCAAAACTTCAACTCCACCCATGACTAGGTAGGTAAGATCTTACCTTTCGAATCGCTAACACGTTAGCTAATCATAGAACAAATGCATTGAGATATCAAGTAAGTAAGATTATTTTTGTTTCCGATCCGATCATGAAACGGACACAAAAAAAGGAACGTGTGAAGTGAGGTGTGAGAGGATAGTTGATTGGTTGAGAGAAGTGCTAGAGTAAATAAAGTGAGGCGAGTGGGGCGCCTCTTGGCTAAGGTTGAAATTTGTTTTTGAGAGGTAGGAATATGAGATTCTTGTTGGTTGGTTTGGGGAGTGTGGAGAGGGTAGTTGGGTGGGTTTATCTATGGGTTTTCTCTAGAGTTTAGGAGGGAAGATGGGATGTACAGTACAAATCCAATGATTTTCTACAACCACATCTTTATCTCGGAGAAGAATTACATTTTTTAATTACTAGAGAAGACTTATCTGTGTTCAAAATTGAAGAAAAAAACGGCTTTTTAATTTAAACTCCTCTCATCTCGCTCTCTCTCTCTCTGCTTATACACATCTCCATCCCAATATGCACACCATCCCCCTCCCCAAAAACAACTTTCAATAAATTAATTCCCTCCCATTCCCTCCCACTCCCAAACAAAAACAAATCAAACAATAAACCTCTCCAAACACTCCAAATCTCCCCCAGCAGCCCTAACCGCCCTGACCGCCGCCTGACTCAACTTCCTCCTCTTCTCCAACGCCTCTTTCTCCCTCCTCGCTTTCGTCTTGCTCGATCCACTTGGTGCGACGCCCGTTAGGATCTTGCGGCTATCGCTTGGGGTGAAGTTTACGAAATCGACGACGAGGGCGCTGCTGCTGTGGGAGGTGCGCGGGGTGCGGGGTTTGGTGGGCGAGGATGCGTTTGGGGATTTGCGTTTGCGGACGGCGTAGGAGGGGTGCGAGGGGTGTGTTGGGGAGTAGGGGTGAGAGTGAGAGGAGGGTGGTGAGGGAGAGGAGGATGGCGAGCGGGAGGAATTGCGGCGCGGATGATGGGTGTTCTGTCTAGGGCTGCGGCTCTGTCCTTGGCTGGACATCTGGCTATGGCTATAGTTTTGGTTCTGGATCTGGCGAGGAGAGTGCTGGTGCCTAGGTCGGGCGTGGCCTTGTGAAGGATGCCTATTGCCTCCTCCTGACGTCTGGCTCCGAGTCTGGGATAGGGACTGCGATTGGTGGTGACGAGGCTGAAATCGTGGCTGACTATTCGGTGTAGGAAAGTAGCCCTGCTGTCGCATCATGGGCGGAGATCCCATGATGAATGTTTGCCCGGTGCTGCTCATGTTGTTGAGAGGCATTTGGATCCCGAGTCCAGAGACTATGTTCATCGGATCGAGGGTTAGGTCGTTGGTGCTGAATGCGAGGTCGTTTTGCAGTTGCATCGCGAGGGATTTGGAGGCTCGTTGAACGGGATTGGTGTGGAAGTTGGACGGAGAAGGTTGTGCTAGCGGTGCGGTGTTGGCGTGACCGAACCAGAGTGGTGATTCGAGGTTGGCAAGAGGATACATTGTTGTGGTGTCGAGTTGTGTAAAGTTGGGGGAGGTGGGAAGCTGTGACCATGCTGCTGTTCCGTTTTGTGTTTGAGGAGTTATAGGGTAGAGAGCTGCATCTGCTTGTACTTGTTGGCTAACCTTTCGAGACGATGATGCTTCTAGGGTCGGTGTTGCTAGAGGTGTGTCATAGAGGGAAGATCGATTTCCTTGCTGATTTGAAGCGTCTCTGTATGTGAATCCATTTGGGAGTTTTCCCTTTGCTGGAGTCATCAAATCTGATTCTTGGAAAGCATCTGGTGCCTTCGCAGAGGGTGGTGGTGATAATGGCAGAAGGTTTGCTTGCAGGTCGAAGTCGAAGTTTGATGGATCGAGTTGTAGCTTGTCTCCCCATAGATCAAGGCTGCTCTTATTGTTGGAAGCACGCATCATTTTCGGTGAACTCGACTTCTTGATCGGACTTCTCAATAGGCGTATATCCAGATTCGCAGTCGCTCTCTTGAATGATTTCGACAACGATTCCACAATGCGATTTTTCCTCCGTGTCGCAGCCGTTGTGTTGGGTAATGGAGATGATGGAAGAGATGTCTGAGACGGGGCAGGAAGCTGAAGAGATCCTAGGTTTATGTTCTCGAGGCTGAGCAAGTCGCTATCAGAGACTGCGGCTCTGCCAGATAGCTCGCTATATAATTGACTGCCTAGTGAGGCTGCACTGTTGTTTGCCCAGGGTTCGCCTCGCTCCTGGTTTTGGCTACAAAATTTTCCTTCATCATCGCTCAATGATACGTCGCCTGACTGACTATCGCTGATGGATGTTTCTAGAAACGAATCTGGTAGTATGGTGTAGTCTGAGGATGCATCCTCCAAAGGACTGTAAGTGATGAACTGGTCGAAAAAGTCACTACCGAGTTCTTCAAAGCCACCTTGTCCAAACATGTCGGCGCTTTTGTCCGTGGTATAGGTGGCAACAGCCGAGAAAGACATAATGGGCAAGGATTGTTATCGAAGGGTAGAGTTCGGAATGTTTCTCGCAGGCTGCAGGAAGGCAAGACAATTGCTTTTGCAGGTACGGAATCTTAGGGTGAGTAAACATGCAAAACAGTCCGAGAGGAGTTATTTATGCAGAGATCAGGTGCATGATAATTATCCAGCCATCTGCATTAAATCTGCTCTATTCTTAGAAGAATAAATGTCAGGAATGTAGAGGTTTCACCTGCCCGTGACCTCTCTACACGTGATAATCGCTATTTTGCACAAGATTCAAACAAGAGAATGAATTCCTCAACAGGGCCTGGACATTCTGGGACCAGCCCGTACATATTTCGAGGTGGTTGGTAAGGATATGTCTCAAATATGACGGGCGCCTTGGTATTCTTCACCAATTCCCATCATTTCTAGCATATGGACTGTAGAATAAGAAAAGAAGCAACTCTTGTTTGGATGACTATTGGTGATCTGAATGTATATGGGCTAGTAGAACTTACTAGCAAAAATGTGTATTCTGGAGGAGCTTTTGGCCGCAAGAGACAGAAAAGGGGGATATTGGTGGATGAACGTTTGCGCTCTGTGGAATGTAGTTTGCAGCCACTTAGCTGGTGCACATTCCAATTGCCAGCCAACTTCCGCAAACGTACTCTGTCCAGTAGATAAAAATTTCAGATGCTGTTGCAACTTGCCAGAGTGAGAATCGGCGGGGTCGAGACTAGAGTGGAGGTTTGAGACAAGGATGCGACAGTTTTTGCTCATTGCTATTCATACAAGATACAGGGTTTAAGGCTATGGGCGGTCTGTTTCGAAAACAGGAGGCATGAATGCCATACCTACAAGGAGTGTCAATCATCATTTTCATGCGAGATTTGGATATACATACCACCACCACCAGTACCCTTCACACTCTGGTTCAAACCATCTCCTTTCACATTAGCCTCAAGCTCAAGTACACCTCCAGCAGATTTAGATAGCACATGGCGCCTCAGCATAGCCAATATCTCGCTATTTTTCCATCTTGCAGGCACAGGTCGATACGCAGGCTTGAATGTGCCAATAGTTTGTGCCCACTCTCCACTTCTCGGTTGACCTTGTCTCCACTCATCGGTCTCCAGCTCTGGACCAGTCTGCTTTCCGACGTCTGTTCCCTGTGCGACTGATGATGTCTTCTCCGTGCCTTGAGCATTGGATGTAGCGCCTTGGGGCCCTTTGCCTGCACCTTCTGCAGTTTCCTGTGATGTTGGAGTAGGCTCTTGAGTCGCCCAGTAGTATATATCCCAGTCATTCTCGTCCAAAAACAAATCGTATTGTGCCATCTGCGCTGGTGTCATGTCTCTCAAATGTGCCTCCGCGAACGTCGACATCAAAAGATCGCTCTCTAATGTGCCTCTCTTACGGCTCTGGTCTGTAAAGCAGATGATTAGCTTGGCTCGTTGGCTCGAGCGTTGGGTAGGATGTAATGCGGACATAATAACCTAGCCCTCATTGTATTTGCATCTTCTCCAGTCCTGCGCAGAGGCTCAACCTTGAACTTGGCTCCTTGGATCTCCCCAACTTCTAATTCAGCATTTGGTCCCTCCTCAGGTGCACCCTTCTGTGTGCCGCCTGTCATGCGCTCAGTATTTTCTGGGACGGAATCTTTGGGGACGAAATCAGGATCGATGGACGAAATGAGCTCTGGAGGAGCTTTTTGAGAGCCAACTGATGGCATTTCATTCACAATTGTAGAATTGGTATTGGTCATATGAGGGTTCAACAGTTTCTCTGTCTGAATTTTGCGATGGTCCGGTGTTGTCTCATGCTCTTTCGCATTGCCCGCTCCAGCCATTCGGCGTGATGTTGTTGATATCGGTCGTGCGAAGGCCATTGAAGGTCTCGCAGAGCGGAGAGCTAGCCTGAGTGAAGACATGTTGTATTTTGGAAGGCTGCTAAACTATGCAACAGTATATGGCTGCACTTTAGGATGGTTTGAGTTTGTTGAAGTTTGAAAGCTTCGAACTCTGGGGAATTTGTGCTGCGTCATAGACCTTTGATTTTCGTACCGAGGATCATAAGGTCACACGTGATGAGAGAGTTACCCCTAACCCCTGAATCATGCCAAAAGAGCCAATCACGAGAATGACAAAGTAAATGGAATACGAAGGACCCGGTCAAAAGTCACAGGATTATAGCGCATCTAGCCCTGTAAGGACTTTAGAAGGAAAACCTCAGCCCCTATAAGACGCTATAGTTACAGCGTTACACGCTGAAAGGTATTTTCCTAGTATTGTCTTAATTAGGGTTAGATGCTTGTATTTACAGGGTACTAGTCGCTAGAGAAGCCTGTGAGAAGCCAGGATTTAGTGAGTAAGCTCTAAAGTTGCCATGCCAGCCTATGATCGGCCTAAAGCCTGTAATTCAGGCGTTATGCCCTGTAATCCCGTGACTTTTGACCGGGTCCTTCGTATAATGGTCAATGTTATATGCCCCATTTGCCTTTGAATATGTCAACTAGCCGCCAATGACTCGCTCTATGCTCCAGTCCATGCAAATAGCCCAAGCATACATTCCATACGCCGTAATCCATGCAACCTGCAGCAAAATTCAGTCATCCTCGATGGATTCGAGGTCATCTTGGTCATTAGAAGCTATAAAACTGTCCACATCATATGCTACACTCTTACTGTGTTCCGAATCACTCCTCGTCTCGTTGTCCAGCAGATGTCGCCCAATATGAAGCGATTCCTCTGTGGAGGATGGCTCCATGGTTTTTCGACCAATAAAGCGCGTCGGTTTGGTAAAGATTACCTTCTTATAGGTTTGATGGCTCTTATAGTTCTCAGGGGCTGTCGACTTCATAGACGACGATCTTCCATATTCAGCCATTGTGCCCGAAAGACACCTCGAACTAGAATGCATTGAAGAGTTAGAAGAACCATGTTGTTCTCGTGCATTGTTCATCATTGAATGGCTTTTCATTAGAGCCTCTTGATCCGACCTGTACTTCGATCTACCAGTGAAAGTACTAGGTGCTTGAGTATGGATTTGGGTACCTAGAAAGCTTGTCTTTGAAATAGAATCGATAGATTGACAGGTGGCCGGGTGAGCAAACACCGAAGAACCAGGGGCCGGACCCGTATGGTCATACGCAGCAAGATTTAAGCTCGATCCATCCTGCACTGGAACATCGCTACTGCTACCAAAGACAAATTTCCTCCACATCTCGTCTGTATCTTCTTCTTTTCTCGGCCCAGCTGTAGAAAGTTTGTCAACAGCTTCGGATGGTTTTCTATAGGTGCTGTACGTCTCGTCTCGGACTTTGGTCGCTGAGCCTCTTGCAAAGTGTCTAGGCAATTGAGAGTATTCATAGTTTTCACCTTCTGTTAGATTCCCACTTGCTGACGATTGATGCTTAACCCTTTCAGCGGATATCCCTTCCATGTCGTCTCCAGCTTCTGAAACTTCGCGATCGAATGAGGCTTCCTTATGGCTGCAGGTCTCCACTTCGAACGGCCTCTGATAAGGAACAGTACTGATTCCAGGACTAATATTGCTTTGTTGGCGATGTCTTGCGTCATCAAAATAATCGTTATCCTGTGATCCCTGTTCCTGGTACAGAGGTGCAATCCAGGACTCCCACACCTCATTGTCAACAAGCTGTGAGTTAGGTACTGCAGGTTGTATCTGCCCTACTTGTGCCACTGTGCTCTTGACTGCGTCAGATGAGCCTGTTCGTATCAAAGCAGATACGCGAGAACTTTTTGGTTTCGGATGATGTATGGACGCCGAGGATGACGAGAAGACAAGTTGTTCAGGATGAAGGCCATTGTATAGATCTAGTGATGGCACTGATCCTTGACTCGAAGAATCTGACTTGTCTCTATCTCCAAGTTGTTGTTCATTTGGGGACTCTGGGTCACCAATAACGTCCCGTACGTCGTCCTCGGGATCAGGGGATATGCCAGCCCAGCCTTCATACGTATGCATGTCTTCAATCTGCTGGCCTTCGCCTGATACCTCTAAGTCAGAACACGCTCTTGAAGGTTCAAGGATGTGATAGTTGTGGTTGTTATGGCCTCGAGTGGATTTTGTGTAATGTTGAACAGTATCGCTTCGCCATCTTTGCTCTTCGTATTGGACAAATTCGTCATTATCCAAGAGCATCACATCAGATGGTGTAGCCTGTGACCTGTTGCGTGCGGCTGTCCGAGGTCCTGAGCTAGAACTGAGACCGGGTGGCACCACTTTGCCGTCAATGGAGATCCTGACATCCGGCCGTACCGTCTGTAAGTGTTGCTGCTTAGCCCATGCTGATGGCTCAATGTTGGCTGGATATCGAGATCGCGCAGGAAATGGGGATGAAATGTGGGGTTGTCTTGTTTTATATCGGGCTCGATGCCCACCGTGTGGTAGCTTTCTTCTCCGGCCAATATTCTCTCTATCCCCCGAAGAGGCAAAGGTGACTTGTAGAGGCTTCTGCATGCTAACCCCGACCCAATCTCCTCTACGTAGGATCCTCTTTCTTTTCTCCGATATCGATTCTTCTTCTTGCGGCTCTCTAAAGCTCTCTCTTTCCGATAGGGACAGCGACTCCTCGCGTTTTCGCTTGGGTTTCCGTGGTGGAGGAGTAGCATTGTAGAGGTCATCGTCAGGGACAGCACTTGGCCTGCTCTGAGTGCGCGTTCTTAGGATATCTTGACTTCCTCGATCGGCGATTGGGCTATATGGTTTGCTAATTTCATGTCTTCTACTGGCATGAGCATCAGGTAATAGGACGGAATGGTGTTGCACGAGCGAATTACTCTTCTCCCGACCCGATGCTTTTGCAAGGTGCTGTACAGCTGTTGATTCGTGTTGACTTTGCTCGCGACCTTCTGCAATAAGGTCGAAGGCCGACCATTTGCCCGGTGACTTGAAATTTGGGGTGCTACGCAGATTCTGCTGCACTCGTGCGAAATGCTGCTTCTGCCGGTGCTTGTCAGTGCCAGCTACTACCGAGTGTCGTTGCAGGCGGCCTCCCGTCCAGTTCATTGTATTTGTTAAAAGGAAGAGAAGTGCATATAGGTTTGCATTAGTGTAACGATCTTGTGTAGATAACTGGCATGAATGATAAGCATAATGCAAATGCTGCTGTCATTGAAAAAGAGGATGGAAGCAGACAACCATCGGCGCTGAGAAAGCTCGCTTAATGGCCAAGGTAGAGTTGGTGAAGTCTGGTGCTCGACGAGCTTCAAAAAGTTCATTGAAGTTTGAAGTAGGCCCTGCAGGAAAATAGACACAACGAGAAGGGAAATCTATTCCGTAAAATCATTGAATGCATTGAGATGGGTATTATAATATATCTTTCAGTGTTGTTGTGACTTACGCACGGTCATCTTCCTTCTGGCTTCGGTGCCTTTCAAACTATCGTGAGCCACGCCCATGCAGGAAGAGAACACCATCGGCATAATTCGGGGCGTCGGCCCGAAGACTTAACGGTTCGTGCATTGGATTTGGGGTGAGGATATGGGGGCATGCAAAAGAAGGCGTGCCACCTACATCAGGCTCTTTCCATCTGCAACATCGCTGCACCTTCATGAAGAGAAATTGTCCGAGGAGCACAAAACTAGTCAGGTGAGAGCCTAGGCTAAGAACTTATACATTATAGTGTTTGGCTGAAAGCCATCATTTGCCAACTGATCTGACACTGGGGCAGTATCGCGAAGGCAGTGCATTTATAAATCAAGTCGGTGATATATTGTTGCTGCTTGCATCTTTGAGCACTGCCAGTGTGAGTCGGCGTAAACAAACAGAGGAATAGAGGTCATTAGTATATTTCAATATTCTGGGCAATAAAATAATACTCGAGATGTGGAGAGGAATAGGAATGTCGTGCGCTCTTGAAACGGTGCTTTCGAGATCCTGAGGAAGGTGGTCTTTGGTCATTGAGGATTAGCCTCATGTAGCGATCTTCGGCGTAGCTGCTGAGAGGTGTACGAAGGTGCCTTTGTAATATCAACCCTAGTCTTGACGCCACAGAGAATTGGTTGAAAGTCTGCAGAAGTATCTGGAGAAGAGCATAAGCATTGAATGCGAATGCCAATCGAGGTCCCGATAATTCTTGGCCAGAATTGGTAAGTAACACTGCTGAGGAGAATTGAAGATTTGAGACAAAGTTCTTGGGTTGGGGGCGGCCCGACGTTTTCCCGTCGCTAAGGTTAGCTTAGCCAGCTTTACTTTTAGCTTAGCCAGTGTTCTACGTATATACACAAATAAGCATTTTCGTCACCATCCAAGCTCGATAAGGTGGTGTGGTGGTGAGTTTTCACAACCAAACATTTCAGATGATCATATCTAACATCAACTAGTAATGGTAGCACGTGACGTTGTGGTCAAACCCATAATAGATCCGTTTCAATCTGGGTTCGATTCCCAGCACCGCCAGGAGCAATCTTGGATTGAAAATTAAGGTGGTTTGATTCCATCAAAGATTCATTTTTTGTTAATTTTTTTCCTTTTCGCCTTCGGCCGTTTGTGTATTCCTTGAAGAGTTTAGCCGCGAAGCATTTTCCTTTTGCACTAGATAGTTTTGGCGCTCGCTTATTAACTAACCATCTCTCCCAATAGTCGCTTACTCTCTCCCTTTTTTTCATTGCACAAACTTCTAATTTTAGCACTACTTCCTTGTGACATTGCTTTGATGCTTAAGTACCTAGAAACGACCGAGCAACTCCGTGATAATATATCGAGGCTCAAATGCCTAACGCTCTAATGTTTGTCTCGTAATATGAGGCTGGACTGGACACCTCAATTATATCAAACAAATTAATTAGCTGCAGGGGCATCAGAGAAGATAGATCATAATCGGTTTGAACACAAAGATCCACCCTCATAAAGGCTACAATTCTCACAAGAAACTGGAGAAGATAATAACTTCGTGCCCCCTAGAGTTTTTCTAGGACCTAGAACACATTTTCATTGGCTTGTGATGAAAGTTGAAGTATGGTGTCCTCGTTTATTCATTGCTATTCTGGGTATCTAATTCACAAACGCGTACTTACATATTCAACAAGAATCCCCGAATCTTCTGTGATCTCCAGCATTTTTGCCAAATCTGCCTCGGTCAATGCCTTCCTGTCACTCATTTGGTCCTTGTTCAATACGGTCTCCTCAACAACCCGCACTGCACCATTATGCTTAATCTCAAATGTGACATAAGCTAAAGTGCGCCCGGGGGCTTTCGCCCACGGAAAGGCAATGCGAAGACGAGGCCCTGGCTGCAAGGATATATCGATTGTCTTTTCAACCCGAGGGAAAGTTCCAGTCATAAAGGAATCGAAGTCACTTCTTGTACTTGGCACTACAGTCTTCTTCGCTTCCTTTGAGATAGGTCTCGAGGAAGATCCAAAGCTCTTCTCAAGGATTGTCGAGGTAAAAGCATATTGCCTGAGATAAGGTAGCATTTCAACCAATTGCCTTGGATGTGAGAATGGCAGTTCGGTCAAGGTATATCCATATTCGAATCCCTCCACCCACAGATTGTTTTTGTGGAGCTGAGTTGTCTTCTGTCCATCTTTGTTGAAGATTGGGACAGTGACCTCTCGTTTGATGACTCGTGTATCATTGCTGAACCTTTCTTCCGGGCTACGAGGGAACATCAAATCATCGAAGTAGGCCGATGGCTGTGATGTATCGAGAGTCAAATTGGCAATGTGGTAAATTTGTGCTGCGACCGAGCCTGGCACAATAAGTGGAGGGTCGAATTTGGCAACAAACATCACCTCCGGACGTCGAAGACCCGTGGTCTCGTCGACAAGTTCGACGATGTCTCCTCTTGGTGGTTCCCCTTCCTTTGGAGGGTCCGGCGGAGGTATCAGAGTGTTTTCAGGCTCTAGCCAATCGAGGACTGGACCATCTGCTGCTGCTAGAAGGAGATCTTCAGCTGGGGGATTGACTTTCTCAATCTCCGCAGAAATCCAATTCTCGGATACTCTTGCTGAGGTGTAAAAAGCAGATGGTTTTTTGATGCACTCAATCATGAGAGCCCATGTTTTCGCTCCGTCTTTTTGACGTCTTAGTCGCCGTTTCTCTTGCCAATAATCCAAGCTTAATCCAAGCCGATTTCTCACATGCATCATTGGTTTTCCACTTCTGGTACACATCGCAGTCGTCTCGAGACATTCCTGTCCCTTTCCAATCATCTCTTCGGTACCCCTCAGCTTTTCAACTTCCCACTTGTGTAGCTTTTCCAGGCTCTCATAAATTCCAGCAATGGCCTCGAAGCAATTAAAAGGCTTATTAGCTTGGCCCAGATGATCTTGCACAGCCAATTTCTCCAGATTGACAGCGAATGCGTCTAATTTTTTCGACAACGGACTCTCGTTTCCTGCCATTTCTAAATCTCGCATCAAGATTGCCCCCGCTTTGTCCACGTGCCTGTTGACAATGGGTGGTGAAGTAGGGAACTGAAGTAAAACCGTTTTGACCAAATTATTCGCGAAGACGAGATCGACTGATATAGCATATCCAGCAATAATGACTGATCTGGAACTGGTCCGGCTCTTCAGTTCTATATCTTCTGTAATAGCGTCCAATCCCAAACGTGTTGCTAAATGCTGTATGCCTTTCTCGCTGATCCGTCCTTGGCTTGCCTGTCATGGAATCGTCAGCACAGCGCAGGTGCGCCTGAGGGACGTGAACAAGGCCAGATATAACTTCACTAACCTTTAGGATATCCATAACGGCCCCAAGCTTCCTGGCCCTCTCCTCCTCATCACCTCTCCCAGATCCTCCAATTCCAGTATGACCCGCACTAACAGCCAAATGGCCTACTCCTCCTAATGGCGTGCCTATCCCTTCCAGGCCGAGCTCTAATCCAGAAACACCACCTAGTGCCATCGCTGCAGATGGACTATCATATCCTGCACCAAAGGACGAGTTTGTAGGATGTCCTCCACCGCCTGGGTATCCGTACATGGTATTCGAATTTGCAGGTGATTTTTTCACCTGTTGAGGTGAGGGTACAACAGACCGAGGGGCGTGAGGAGAAAAAGCCGGATGGCTTGGATGGTTCGAGGCTGAGAAGGGCGTTGAGACTGGCGGGGTCGCGACGACCTGTCCCGAGTTATGCTTGCCAGGAGTTGGAGTTGCCATACTGAATTTGAGGAATGAGATATGGGCTCAGGTTCGGTTCGGGAATATGTCATCGTTAGTACATACATACGTACTAGGTAGTTCAATTGATAATCTGAGAATGTGCATCCAGGGAGGACGCGATGGACGCGACTATGCTACAGCCATGCGGCCGCTTCCAATGACTCCACATCGCACGAGTTTGACCTAAGGAACGAAGTCTTAACACTAAACATGAATTTAATGAACTACAGGCTACTCGATAACAAGCACTAATAGTGCTCAGTGGATGACTAGCTAATTATGCTTAACCTTGATGCAGAGAAGAACTCTCGTCGACATCAACCTCATGCTGTACTGTACCAGAGCCTCCATTAACACCAAGACCGAATCTGCCGTATCCTTTCTTCAATGCCATCCCTCATCGCTTGCTTCCTGGACTTGAGCTATCAATCAAATTTGATCAAATTCTCGCTTTGAGAAGACAACAAAGAGGGAATAGGGTCGCTTGGGATCCGTTTCGCCGAGCCTCTGGATCGTCTCTCAAATGCCTTCTTTTCTTTCTGTTGGAGGAGCAGAAGCTCTAGTTTCTGTTGAATCTGAGCTGCTTTAGTGTCAAGGTCCTGTATTGGAGGTACTGGGAAGTTAGACTGGCATTTGCCTGTCATTGGAAACTTCGACATGAATTTGGTGAGTACCATGTCTGCCCAAGCAGGATCTAGCACTTGTGCAGTTCGACCAGGCTTCTCCTCACTAGGAACTCGCATCCTAGGTGCTGTAGGAGCATGCATTGAAGGCTCAGGAACGAGAGGCGAAATGAGAGATACGGGCAGCTGCAGAGGGTATGGACCTTGCGGGAATGGACCACCGCAGTTGAACGGAGGAGGGGGCACCGGAATCAAGGGACCAGCGACAGGGAGGGGCCAGATAGAATGCCATTCGGCGGGGAGATTCGGCCATTGCACCATACTCTGGTTGACTGGAGCCCAGTCTAGAGGTAAGGGCAGTCCATGTCCATCATTGGTGTGTGTCGCGGTGTCCCTATGCACTTGGGTCGATAATGCAAAGTCTTCAATTGCATGTTCATAGTTTGCACTGCATGGCTCGATGCTATGAATCACAGCTTGTGATCCTGCTGGATGGTGAATGCCTGATCCATGATCAGGCTTCGCAGCTTCAAGTAGCCACTGACTTAGCCATTCCGCCTGGTTCTGCTTGTCAACCTCTAGTACATTGACCTTCGGTTCCTGATGCCATTTGACGAACGACTTAGGATTTTCATTTCTTCCTGGATCTTGTGTATCTGGATACTGGTGCTTGTTCGGTGATTGATCTGACCGAATCTTTATCCAGACTGGCTCCTGAGGCCTTCTCTCGGATGAGTACGCTTTGCGGTCGCCACGCAGTGCCGGAGGGACGTACTTCTCAACTTTGGCATCAGTGCATATTCCTTGCTCAGCACCATCGCCATCAGTACAGGACTGACGCTTTTTCTGAAGGGTGGATTGGAGATCATGCGGCTGTTTCATCTGGTCGAATCGAGTTTCTTTATATTTTTCTTTTTCAAAGTCACCAAAGACTGGCGCTCGAGGATTGAGCTTTTTGAGTAAAGAGAGACTCGGGGCTGCGTTAAGCTTGATGCATGTTTCGTCGCTACCAACGAGTGTCTGATCACTTGATGTCGATTTTGATCTTTCTCGAGTCGTCCCTTGGGCTGATGATGCAGATTGAACCAAACCCGAAGCTAGCGCTTCTTTGTTAGTTTTCTGACCCTTTACGACAATAGCTTTCGATATTCTTTCGTTCGATGTAAGTCCATGATCGAACTTCTGTCCCTCTGTGTTCGTCGGAGCGCGAGGAACGATGACGTTCTGCTCTGATTCGTCCTTATCTACCAAGACTATGCTGGAGTCGTCGTCGCTCTCGATATTCCTCAGTGCTTCAAGTAGCTGGGCCAGGACATGCCGATCTCTTTTCTTCAAGTCTTTCACCGTATTGGTGAAGTCTTTTAGACTATCTTTTAGACGATTTTTTGCGCCTGTGGCTTCCGATTGTTTAACCTTGGTGCCCGTCGTCTTTGGTGAAGTCACCGGGCCTAGCGAAACAATCGAGGGGTCCCATTTGACCGACTTGACCGAATCCTGGCTCTTGTTTCCGCGATGACGCTGAGCTCGATTGGATTGAGTCAGAATAGAGCGGATGTTTGACTCGAAGTCTTCATCACTCTTCTCTCTAGAGCATGCAGATGGTTTGTACTTGTCAGGGCTGCAAACTGAACCGGCCTCGTAGAGGTGTGGATCTTTGATAGATGTTTGGGCTTTAGAGAGCGATAAAGTATTTTCAACGTCAGTGGAGGACTGTTCATTCTTCCGCTTAGGTACGGTAGCTATAGGCCGAATCCTGATTGAAGGATATACAGGTGTAATTGAGACAGGTGTCGGTGTTATAGGTCTAGGATAGTCCACCAGCTCCCAATGAGGCATCTGGTCGATATGCGACGATGGGTTTTCTGAAAGCACCTTCACCAAGAAGGAATTGGGACCGGTGACCTGAGATGGCTCGATTAGATGTTCGTACTCGGCCTCTTCGTGTCCTGTGAGCCCTGGCCTTTGGAAGGAAAGAGTGGTGTGGCGGCTTGGCTCACGAGAGATATGGACAGTCGTAGTTGGCTTCGCTGCTCGGTTTCGGTTTTCGTCTTCTGCAATTACTTGGTGGCTGATGGTTGCAGCTGCTTGTGTGTTTGGAGCTGGAGATCTACATGGAAGTTGCACCGATGTGTTTGCAGATTGTCTCGGCTCGGCTAGTTTCCTTGGATGCACAGTCTTCGAGGGTGATCCACCAACGTAGTCTAGCATACCTTCACTAAGAGCATGCGAAGAGTTTCCGGCTCTTGACCTGAGAGTTGTGTGTGGTGATCGACTCGGTGTCGAATTCGTGGCTCTTCTCGATGTATGCTGTGTATCGGCCTTAGCAGGATTGGTTGTCTGTCCATTCATAGCAAATTTGCTTCTCTGTCCATCTGTGGAAGGTTTGATCGTTGTTTTAGTCCGCAGTGTGAGACGGCTCGTTAGCTTTGGGGAATTTGACTTCAAGACGATCCGCTGAGCCCGCTTTTCCTTTTGTGTTTCGTCATCACTAGGCTTGATTTCCTTTCCCTTTCCATCGGCCTTTGGGTTGCTGTTGTTCTTCTCATCTATAACTTTGCCTTCTTTGGTAGGGCTTTGCTTCGTCATTATGTAACCTCTCGTAGAGATTTACTGTTTGATACAAGGTAGTCACCTAGTCTTGCCTATGATGGACATTAGCAAGTGCATGACGGGGGAATCCAATATCCCTAGCCAATTACCCATCAATATAAACTCCCAAGTTCAGTAATTCTTCACGGAACTTTCTGTGGGCGAACCAGTTCGGCAACTCGCGGACACGAACGAAGCCTGGGAAACTAATTTTGAACCTAACTAAGTCAACGGTCAGTAGATCTCTCCAATATTCAGGCCAACGATAATTACGAACCTAGAGTCGTGAAAAATCTAACGTAGAAGGGTAGTCTTTCCCTTTGAGGCAAACGGGAGAAGCAAGTGAAGAAGGAAGTGAAGATATTGGCAATGTTTTTGAAGGTAAAGCGAATTCCCTCTGATGGTAGACTCGGAATTATATAAAATTCGGATTCTGGGCACGTTTCTCTGATCCTAAACACTTGGTTCCTGAACACTTGCCACGTTTGGTATGCGCCGAACACTAGACACGTTAGTTATCATCACCATGGAGAAGTTAACTTACAAGGAGGATGGTACGCGCTGATCCCGCGGTTATAATCACTATGCTCACGACAGATATCGAGTAGTGGACTAGGCTCAGCGTCGTCCTTGAAATTTTCCCACTCGCTGTCGTTGCTGAGTAGCGAGGCCGTGAGCTGCATGAAGAGATGCTTGAAGGCTTGTCTGGCGCTATTTCAGGACTGTAATGCTGTTCTTCAATAAGAAGAAAGTGTAAGCAAGCTATGCAATGCTGTACGTGATGTTGCGTCTGAAAGCAAGTGAAAGCAAGTGGAGGCTTGTGAAAGTTTTTGAGTTGCGACAAGGTCGGGTTTTCGTTGACAACGTTTGAGGAAGGAACCGACGAGTGGGTAATGTTCGACAGCCGAATCGAAAGGGGGCAGCACGATCATGAGTTTTAGACACGTGAATTCATGGAATCGTAAAAGGGTATACCTAAAACTCGCAAAAAGCGGATCTTAGAACTGGTAAGGTCGGACACATTACCAAGGGTTCAGAAATTTGTGAAGGCTTTAAATCAGATTCAAACAAAGTAAGGTCCGGCAAATTCAAAGATTTTTATAAGAATACAGCGCTAAATATCTAGCATCACTAAAGTATACAATACTCAAGTCGCGGGCCTGGGAAATTGTGTTGTACTAGCCAGAAACAAGGATGAAGTCCAATGCTCCCAAGTTCTTGCTCATTCTGGGACACAAAAGAATACGGTAAACGTAAGGCCGCACTAACTGCCATCTTCCTCCAAAGCCATGCTATCTTGAGATTAAATTGGATAGCAAAGAAAGACTTCCCTGCCCTAAACTGTCCCAGCATGAGCAGATAACCATTGTCCAAAAGCAATCTGCGCATCTCAGTTAGCTTAAGCTATGTATCAGCAGGATCGAATACACTCACCGGATTTCTCGTCTGCATGAAGATAGTTCCTGGCCCTGTGAACTTACACACCAATCCTTCTCCTGAAGAAAGGCCCGAAATAATTCCTCCCGACGCCACGCGCTCGAGAATATATTTTGTGTTCCAGGCAACCAAATGGCCATTATCCACAATGTATCTTTCTCCATCCGCAAGCTAGATGATATCAGTCCTAAGATATCTTTGAGGAGTTTTGCTGGCACAAAGAAAAGGGAAAAACCCACATCTTTCCTAATGATGGCACCCAAACTGGTAATCCAAAGCAAACCATTTCCACTGATCTTATACACAAACAGACCTTCTCCAGAGAACATTGCTTTTCCAATGCCCTGTCTCTTATATTCTTTGATTACACCTTGAGTACACGCTAGGAAAGCATCTCGGCCAACAGACCACTGGTCATCGCCCGATAAGCGAATATTGGTAATATCTCCCAAGGAAGCGGGAGCAAGGAGTAGCTCTCCAGGACCAGTGAAAGTCGAGTGTGCCATTTCCCCCGAGGCAATGAGTTTCTTGATCGAGAATTTGACAGTACCTTTGAGTGTTACCGTAGGAGTCATGGCGATCATTGCTCCTGCATTATATATTAGATCAATCTCTTCCTCTCATGCTCCAATCACGCTAGAAAAGCAAGCACATACCGGGTTTTACAGTCAAAGGACAGCCCATTGCAAGTTGCAAAGTCAGGATACTATTTGTATCTCGGTGACTGATCCTGTAGCTTCCTCCATTGAAAGTTCCTACATCATCCTGAGTGGTGCTAGCACCAACGAAATGTGCAGCAGATGGTGCGCCATGATCCAGATTTACCGTCTCACTAGTGTCCAAAGCAGGTTTCTCTTCAGGATAATCTTTCTCATGGTGGCCTGCATATCCGCTTGATGGAGGTGGTTGCTCATAAGATGGCAAGGGAGATATTGCAGGGGCGCCTCCGAGGACTGGCTGTTGGTAGGACGTCCGATGTGAGAAGTTTGGAGGTTGTTGGTAGTGCTGCTGAACTTGTGGGGGTATTTGCTGTTGCTGTGGTGGAGGACTTTGATAGTGTTGCTGGACTTGGGGAGGAGTGGGTTGTGGGGGAGGAGGAGGATAAGATCCACCTTGGGGTGGAGTGTTTTGTTGTGGAGGAGGAGGATAGTAGTTGTGAGTAGTTTGAGTTGGAGGAGGCGATGATGGAGGAGGAGCAAAGTGTTGTTGAGGCACTATCGACTAGTGAGCGGTGGAGTGATGAGAAATTTCGTCTCGACTTACTGCCGTTTCCAGCGCCAGGAGGAGCTTCTAGGATTAGTAGATTGGCCGACGAACAAGGCTGCCGAACTTACGAGGGTAGTAGTTGGACATTTTGAGGATTCAAGAACGTCAAAAATGGTGTCACGACGGGATGGGCGAGGTGGACGAATTTGAAGCTATTTAGAGCAAGGAAAAGCTGTCGAATCGTCCGCGTTTCTTCCAGAATGTCAGCTCAGCTGCAGCCTTGTCCTGCCCCGCATTTCAGAACAGCTCACCTCAGCTCTCGACTCTTGGCAGATTTCTTCTGCTCTCACAAGTAAATTCCGACCAACTGAAGCATCAATGGCACGCAATCCAGCATTTGTAGGAACAGAAAAGTAAAAGAGTAAGAACAAAATGGGCAGCTCTCAGCCAGCTCACCGTCGAGGTCGCATCAGCGGGGACGAGCTACTTAGCGCGTTCGCTGAACCTGAATGGTGGGGGCTGTGTCTATTTCTATCCCACGAATGGGCGGCTACTTGGTTGCCAGCTAGCCTATCCTATGATTCCTATCATCCAAGAGAGGCTTTTTCTTGTGCAATTTGTGGCATGCTGCCGGGCGCTTACGAGCAGCCTACTTGGCGCGGTGCACAATGTAAATGAGCCCAAATTGTTACTTGCCGGTATTGCGAAATGTTGTGCGTGCAGACTGAATTAGTCGTATTGGGCATTAGCTATCGAGAGAGAAACTCACATGTCTCAACTGAAGTGAAGCGCAGCTCGAGCACTGTGGGGCTGGTGTCTGAAAAGGGTGGTTTATTCACTCTATTTATTCACTCTAGTCTCTCAATTTTGCTGCGATACGGTGGCAGATCTTCTATGTACGTCTTTTTGCAGACCATCAGATGCAGCCTTCCGCCCAACCGCCCAAGCCAATGCTCATTATGCGTGTTCGACATCCTGTAGTGAGATCCGAACTGGAAAATTTCCAATGTAGCCATCCACCAAAGTTTTCTAACCTTGCTGTCTGCGTCTTTTGCCGACTTGCGCAGAGAAACCAGTCTTGATAGCAGTGACACTTCGTCGCGATCCACACGAGTTGCAGGTGATAAAATACAATCTGTTCTCTCCCTTGTTGAGTTCTGTATCTGGGGATCGGCAGGTTTTGCAGGTGACGTATTCCACTGGTACAATGTTAGAATGAATTATCAGGGAAGAAGACAATGGCCTTACTGATATATCTTCTCAATACGTTCTCAATCTGCTTCTGTTGGAATCGACCCTTGATAACTAGACGTCTGCTGCCATCCACGGAACCGCTCGTACCCAACTCGGCAAACAGATATGATGTGACATGCTCGTCTGTTCTCTTCATACGTTTGCAGATCTCAGCAATGTTGGCGAAAATCGTCTTCTTGTTTCCTTCACGCAGACATTGAGGAGGTGGGATCTTGTAACTTCTCGAGCCGCTCGATGCATGGTCTGGGTTCTTTTGTGCGAGGAGTGTGAAGAATCGTGAGAGTAGCAAGTCGTACGGGATCTTGACCTCGGAGTCGTGTTGCCAGATTCCAGTTCCCTTCTCCATATCGCCAGCGTCGACGGGCTTCTTTTCCGTGGACTCAGCAGGCTCTGCCTCACTCTCCTTGCCCTCGATATCGAGTGCTGCAAGTTTTGCGGCGAATTCATCCTCAGTACCTTCCTTCGGCTTCTTGCTCTTCTTTTTCTTCTTCATCGACGAGAGGTCCAATCCGCCATCGTCAGCTGGGGCATCGCCACCCTCTGCCTCCACTTCATCTGTTTTGGGCTTCTTTGTCTTCTTCTTCTTCATGCCCTTGAGCATGTTGGCCACATCATCATCATCTTTCGTGGGCTCGTTGTCACCATCATCGAGGCCTTGGATCGGATCAGTAAAGTCCCCTAAAGCCTGTGACAGTGGCGGCGTACTTGGTGAGTGCGACTGCGCCGTATCTTTTGTATCGTCGTGACCATCTTCCTTCATCGTGACTGCACCGTTCTCGTCGACGATCGTAGTCCCTTCGCTAAAAGCTACGGACTTGCGAGGCTTTCGCTCGTGTGGGATTTCCTGTGATGTGGTGTTACAATTTTCGATCTTGAAGTGAATGAGGCGGGGGAGGGGATTGAAGAATGGCAAACTTACAATATCCGCCATGATTGTGGTTTGACTTGGTTGCCGAAAGTCCTCTGATGTCAAGAGATTGATCGAAATATTATTGAAATGACAATGATCTTCGATTTCGGGCGTTAAGCTCTATCGTCGCGTTTGAATGAAAAATCTTGGATTTGCCCACAGTTCGAAAGTGAGTGCCCTGATTGAGTCACCGAACGATCACGTGTCACAGTTACGCATGCTTATTCGGATAGCTTCAGCGGGAAGCTGCCGCGTATTGTAGACCGAGTTCAGCAGCAATTTGCATATTGAGCCTGCTCGACCCTTTTCACAGTTCCAGCAATCTGCCCACACTCAATGCATCGGTGCTGCCGGCGGTAGCGCTCTGTGCTTCTTTCCATACTCAATCCTCATCAATTTCGTGGCGAAGATGTCGACCTCGGATTCATACATCATCCAGGATGCCTCGCCGGAATCGTCCAATGAGCACGACGACATCGATTCCCTCCCTTCCTCAGATCTCAGCAGTGACCTAGACTCAGAGGAAGAGTCTGATGCACAGAAGGAGTGGGAAGCAAGCCTGCAGCAGCTGGAATTGATCTTGACGATGGTCATTGTACCTTATGCTGGGAAATACTTTGGAAGGAAGTTTGCATATTGGAGTATGTATCACTGTGAAATCCCCTCAAATATGACTGATATTGATCAAAATCCGTAATAGGTTGGGCAAAATACATGGAATGGATGTATCCGGTCGAGATTAGATACACGAATAAAACTGCATTCAAGGCTGCCGGTGCGGTGGAAGCTGCTGCATCACTTTGATAAAAACCCAAAAATACGGCTGCTGGCATACAAGATAGATACCAAATTATATGGGAAGAGTGCAGATACTGCATTGGGAATGGCGTTCATGGGCGTTTGAGCAATTGTGTATAGAGTCATGCTTCTATAAGCACCAGTACATAAGAAACGATGCTCCTCTTTACGAACACCGTATTAAAGGGTTTGGATACATCGAATTATGGAGAGTGATGCCTTGGCGCTGCCCCTTCACAAGTGTTTTGGAAGTGGATACTTCAAATTACACCCCCAGATCGAGAACAAGGACGTATATTCAACATTTTTAACGACACTGGAATATATCACAGACTTCAACTTTACCATACATCACAATGACATGATCTTCGTCGTGGCAGTGCATGTTGCAGACGCAAGAGTAGAATTTGAACCACTAACTGTCATCAAGAGATGAACAAATTGTTGTTCATGGACAATACTTGATTATACAAACGACTCTCATACCCTCTCTTCATCATATATATACATTAAGTAATCATTTCCATAAAGCTATGCCAATCGCTGATTGCAAGCTAAATAATCGTACAACATAACGCCTCACCTTGCCTTGCCTTGCCTTGGCCCCACCGCATCCTGTTCTCCTCGAGGCGAGTACTAAAAGGCTCGCATGTGTGTTCTTACCAAAGCCAAACTAGAACGCAGGCTGCGGACATTCACCTTCCACTAATTGTCGAATTGCCTGCCTTAGACATAAGGTCCTAGTACGCAAGTTAGTGGATACTCATGTAGATTGAAAAAGTGCAGCAACGTATAAGCAGTCAATCGCAAGTGCATAGGACTGCTCACCATTGTTGTTCTTTACACTTGAGACATGGACGGCCCACCTCTGCGGATGCCACCGCGGCCTCTCAAAGATGTGGAGTTTCTCGAATTCATACCGGCGAGGACCGCGGATACAATGAATCCAAGGAAGGCAAACCAGTAAAAAGCAGTACTAGCTTGCAGTTCTCGACATCTCTTTCCTGGGTTGTGGGAGCCGTTGGTGAGATGGTTTGAGAGCGTGTAAGACTTCGAAAAGTTAGCAAAAAAGTTTGCAAAACAGGGAGAAAGTAGTTGCAACATACGTGATTGCTACAGCTGTGGACGCCCAGCTTAGCAGCTAGTACAACACCTGCAATGAAGGTGAAAATTGTCGCGAGAACATCGAGAACGACCATTATTAGTCCAGCCGCGGAGAGATCCATGAAAACTGCGGCGAAACCAAAGAGGACGACGAGCATATCAAATGTTGACACGAACATGGCGTAGTTGATGCTTGAGGCGTTTCCTGCGAAAGCTCCTGCAATGACATTGCCAATCAAGGCCATAGTAAGAAGAACCCAGAGGAACTCCCAGGAGCGGAGCCCAAGTTGCGCCCAAGAAGCCATGTCGAGAGTTGTTTATTGATTGCTGGTAGGATGGAGAGAATAAGTTATCGCCGATATCGAAAAAGACTGGCGACGATGCGTTGTTCTATGGAAAGCTTTAATGTGAGGAAATGCTTAGAAGCTTGGAGCGCGAGGAGAGGAGGTGTTTGGCTTTAATGCAGAGACGCTGGGGTGACGAGTGGATGGCGGCTCGCCGGAGCTGATGAGATCATACCTTGCGCTAGAGTAGTGTTCGAAGACTTCGAGTCCAACAGAGTCTGGGAGTCAATCGGTGAATCCTCTGAGATCATGCGGTAATCTGGACCACGAAAGCTGCCCGAGAAGTCCGACTGGTGATGAGCTCCTGTTTGCACTGATAAAATTGTCTGGATTTTGTATGGTTCTTGGTGAAGTGACCTTCATGGAGTGGGATGCTTTTTATTGTTGCCACTGCCCCTCATACGATCCCCGATAACAAACGTGAAGCGACCACCCAGCAACGCAAGACAACAGCCAGGGTCACGAAACATCATCTGCTTACTGTACTGTACTGTACTGTACCTGTAATCCGATCAAACCACCACCTCATCACCAATGACTGCCGCCGGAAACGTGGTCATGATACCAGCGACTAAACTCTCGGCTTCTCTCTCATCCATTGAATTTGTTTCCACCTCGCCCAGACCATACAGTCAAAGACTGTCTCACTTGAGAACTCCACAATAATAATAAAAGTCCAAGCTCCTGTGAATCCGGAGAAGAAAATGCTTACGTAGGTACCTACCTAGGTAGGCGGCTACAGCACGTGTTACGAACGCAAAGCTCTTGGACCAAGCTTTTTCCCGCTCGAAATCGAAGATCAACCATAAAATATGGCGAGTGAGAGAACGCGATGCTCGAAAAGTATCCGCACAGTTGAGTTAGTTGGAACGTGATTGCATGGTTGCTGCTTGAAAATGCAGTCTCATGACGTGCTGATCACTTTCATAGGTTGCCGTCCGTGGGACAGCAATCTATCTCCACTGCCGACCTCGATCTCACCACTGCCGGAAGCCTCGAAGATTGCATCCGTACTGTACCTGACATCGACCCGTTCCATTGTCGAGATCTTAAAGTTGCATGTTGAGCCTTGATAAGTAAGTAATCTTATATTTCATGATAGCTTGTTCAGTGTCGAGAGGATTCAATGATGTCGTAGTAGGTAGAGTGCTACCGGTATATCGAGCACACTAGGTAGCTCGCTTCTAGGTAATACGATTATGGAGAACTCCTCCTTCGGTTTCGTTCGTCCCTCGGTAAAGCTGACGAAATGCACGTTGCCCTCCATCCCTGCAAGATGAATACGTTAGTATATCTTCATATAAGCATGTAAAATTCAGGAACGTCAAGACCGTGTCCATTCGATTATATCATCTGCGTACCTCATTTCCTCCTCTCTACACACTATTGCATGATTCACAGGCCTTGACAGTCTCAACACACTTGCAGGGATAGTGTCACGTGATGATCTCGATCCCAGATTCAGTCACTAGTATGTGGGGTTAATGGGCTTATTATACCTGGTCCACTCACGGTGCTACCTTAATCCTGGTATATAGGTAGATATTGAGACATTTTGATGTTTTGATGGTCCGCAAAGCGATGTAACACATAAACGACAACCTCTGAGGTAATGGATAGCCGGAGGTAGGCAATAGATTTTCTAAAATCAATATTTTACAAGCCTAAAGGTACACAGGAGATACAAGACCCTTTAATTTACCTTTCTGGGGACTCTAGCAATTTTCATACAATAGAAATTTATACAAGCTCCTTTTCGGTCTCCCCTACTCGTTGCGAGTACTGCACCAAATATTCTGCTGCAAGCCCGGTAGAAATGACTCCCCCAGTCAACCAGCATCCGTTTACAAACCACCACCAACAATCCTTGACGGATTTCAAGTTGACCTTCTTAATCATAACAGCAAGGGTGAGTGCTGCACCACCACAACTGCCAATGAAGAACACCGGCCCAGCTCCTGCGGCTGCACCAGCAGCTGCAAGGAGTCCAATTTGGACGACTGCTAATCCGCTCAAGACTTGTTTCGTTTGCTTATCATGTCTCAAAGCTATGCTTTTAATGCCCGCCTTTGCATCATCCTTGATGTCCATGTGAGCATAAATCATGTCGTACAGCACCGTCCAAGCAATACTCGAAGTATATAAACATGCTGCAGTCGCCAAAGCAGCACTGTTGTGAAGAAGATCGACGCCAAGAGCTGGGAATCCCATGATAGCTCCCCAAGAGAATGTAAGTCCCAAAACAAATTGCGGATAGTATGTGACACGCTTTGCTAGCGGATAGGTAGCAACGAATAGCAAGCTTGGAATGCCGTAGAACAAGCATTGATAAGGAAACTGTAGAAGGATTCCAAGACCAGCGAGCAGTTGAGCGCCTGTGAAGGCAAGGGCATTGAAAGGAGTAATTGCTCCGCGAGCAATGGGCCGTAATCTCGTTCTTTTCACGTGCGGGTCAAGATTGCGATCCCAAAGATCATTGATAGAGCACCCAGCACCACGCATAATAAGTGCGCCGCCGAAAAACAAGAGCGATGTGCTGACTACCGAAACAGGCGTTGCAATAGGCATAGCTAATGGAGCTGCAAGAAGGGTCGAAAATAAGCATGGGAAGAACAGATAGTAGGTCCCTGTCGGCTTATCGAGTCTGATGAGCTCAGCGTATGGCACCCATGATGAGGGTAGAAGTGAGAGAATTCCAGTCTTCGGTAATTCATATTTAGCTGGTGGCGGCAACCCTGTGTTCAATGCAGGACTCGGAGTCTTTTTCTGCTCAACAACTAGGGAGGTTGATCTGGGAACTGAAGAGTGGACATATCTGCTGTCGACATTGAGACTAGAGTGTTGAACGAGGAGCGGAGAAGAAGTAAGAGACGTTCGGGCATGAATATCGTCGAGGATGAAAGGAGAATTTTGCCATCTGAAGCTGGAACGAAGTGTGTTACGACAGCCGTTAGGCAAACGGAAGACATTCCTGCCAATCATCTTGTTTCTGAACCTCGTGAGGAGATTCTAAGTCTTACATCAGTTCAGTTCTTAAGATGGGAGGATAGCTTTAGATTGAATTTAGCGAGCCATAAAAGATCATTCTTGAGTGCTCTCGAGCAATCGCTATGAGCAGAATATCCAATCATTGCTCAAAGAAAAAAATTGTGGTACTGCCAGGCCTAAGAATTGAGACTCACAATGACAATAAAACAATAAGTGATAATGAAGAAACACAATGCTCGGTCACAACTCTAACACATTTCAACCGTCCCCAGCATATGGTGGTGCATTCAGCGGGAGAGATATTGAAGCTGACCTCGAGGTCTGGGGAAAGAAGTGAACATTGGTCCGAGCTTCCAAGCTTCACGCGAGGCTCGGCAAGGCGTCGCTATTTGTGCAAGCAGTTCCACGTTCTCTCCAGCCAATTCTTCCAAAGTCTAATCGCATTTCGAAGCCGTAACTTCAAAACTTCAAACATACGATCTCCCTTCCCTGTCCACTCGTGGACACTCAGAAAGGATACGTAGTGTCACTCACACCATCCTTGAGGGTCCAATCGAACGCGCTTGCTTTCGTTTACGCGATTGCTCGAGTATCTCCCACAATTCACTCTTCGCATCACAAAGCCTTCGCTGTCTATTTTGATCTTCGGTCCCGGCCACTGCAAATACCTCCGGCGCATCTCCATGCGATCTTAAAGTTCCTCTTGCTGGCTTCCAGCCTTCCCAAGAACATGCGCTCGAGAGTGGGCGACTGAACGCGATCTTCACTTTCTCCATTGCTCGACCCAATCTTCGCTCAAAGCAATGGCTCCTCAAACCCATCCGCAGGCGCAATTTGTGCCCATATCGCCAGACTTCGATCTAGATGCCCTTGTCAATTCTACAGACAACTTTGATTATGTTACAAGGTTGTCTACAGAAAAGTTGCAAGAGCATAGTATCCAAAGCTTCGAAGCCCTCGTTCTTACGATTGTGATCCAGACTGGCAAACCGCTCGTCATTGAAAACTGGGGCTCAAGCCTTCCTCCATGGTTGTTTAGTCGAGGCTGGTTGGAAGAGCACCTCGGCAAAGAACGTGAGTCCCTTGCGCCGAAAGACTTCAGGTCACTGGCTGACCATCGTAACCCACAGCTCAAAGTGTTCGTGATATACCGAATGAGACGAACATCCCCATGACCATGGGCCATTACCTACGATCCATGGACCAGCTTACACGACAGTTTAAACCTTCAACCTACCGGGATCCCAAACGACAACGACTCTATTTGAAGGATATCGATTGTCCTGATGCGTGGGCGGACAATTTGAAAAGTGTCGTCCCCGAATGCATATATTATCTGAACGACTGCATCGAGTCAAGAACGGGCGGCGATGGTTCTATTCTTGAACCGAATGAATACGGTCAAATGCGATATGGTAAGGGTGTCGCGCCAGCAGGTGATTTGATGGCCAGCCTTCCACCAGAAATGCGAGCTCAAAACATGATGTGCTACATTGGTCACGAGGGAACATACACCGCAGCTCACAGAGAGATGTGTGGCACACTGGGGCACAATATAATGGTCGATGCATCTGATGGGTCTGGTGGCGAGAAGCCTGGAAGCTCAATCTGGTTTATGACCGAGACCAAGGAGCGTGAAGTGGTTTCCGAGTACTTTCTTTCTATGCTAGGCCATGACATTGAGGTCGAAAAGCATTTTGCGCAAGTCAATGCATGGAAAAAGGCTCCTTTCAACGTCTGGGTTGTTGAGCAGAAAGTCGGAGATCTCATCTTGATCCCACCTCTTGCCCCTCATCAAGTTTGGAACCGTGGAACGCGCACGATGAAGGTTGCATGGAATCGCACAACGGTCGATACTCTTGAACTTGCTCTCCACGAAGCCCTTCCACGCGCCCGAATGGTATGCCGGGAGGAGCAGTACAAATGCAAGGCAACTATTTACTACACCCTTGTTAAATATCATGCGCTGTTGCAGCACGACACGATTGAACCAAAGATGTGGAAGTACGGTCGTATTAAGCAGGTTTTGGATGACTTCAAGCGCTTATTCTATCTGTATCAAGAAATCTTGGTCAGCGAAATGTTCTCGCCGAAATTGCCAGAAGAGACGAACGTTGAGTTTTTGCCTTACGATTCATTTGTCACTTGTTCGTACTGTCGGGGTAATATATTCAATCGGTTTCTTACCTGCAAGTCTTGCATTCAGCACGGTGTGGTCAACGGGGAAGAAGTTGAAGATACATACGATGTGTGCATGGACTGCTATGCCATGGGTCGCTCTTGCGCCTGCATCTCAAATTTGAATTGGGTCGAGCAGTGGGATTGGTCGACGCTTGTGCAAAACTATGAGCAGTGGCGCAACATCGTTGTTCAGTTTGATGGTTTCTTCGATTCAATGAGATCACCTCAACCGCTTGAGCTTGCCAGGAAGCGATATGGCAGGAAGCCAATTGCCGAAGTTTGTCAAGAGCAACTCAAAATACGGCCATTTAAGGACCCAACGAGAGAGAGAACGCCAACCCCCGATATGTCTGACATTGAACCTGAAGTTGACGATGAAGGTCGCCCCAAGCCCCGGAAGGGCGGGAAAAGGTCGAATTTCTCTAGAAATGGAAGAGGTAGGGTAGAGCCTACGAAGAACAAGACCCATTCATGCCATATTTGTATGCATCATGATTGGAACTGGAAAATGGCTTTCTGCACCACTTGTAGCCTCGCTTATTGTTATGGGGTGCTGTGGCGCGCCTTTGATCTGATGCCGCAAACTGTTATGGAAGACAAGGAGTGGCAATGTCCACGGTGCTTGAAGATGTGCTCTTGTGGCAAATGCCGGAAGTCAAACTCGCAGACGCCGTACCAACCCAAAGGCACGCTCTTAGGGCACGATACAAAGAAGGTTGCCGATTTCCGAAGTGTTGAAAGTCTTGTGGACTTCTCTAAGACGAATCTCATTTGGCTTCGGGACGAGAATGCGAACAATCCTCATGAATCTGCACGAATGAAGAGACTTAAGGAGAAGGCAGAGGCAGAGAAAGCCCGTGTTGATACAGTTGACGAGAGCTTGTTTGATGCCAACCGTGCTCAAGATGATCACTTCGACGAGAGCGCGACCAACGGCCACCATGCTCATAGTATGCAGGATATAGACCCGACTCTTTATGGCCCTGGTCCAGAGATCTTCAGGGAGAATGGCAATGGCCATCATTATCAGGATTCATACGAGGCTGCACAATTTGGGGCCAATCCATATGCTGTTGACAATGCAGACGAGTCTGCGCATGGTTGGGCAGATGGTCACTACGATCTTGACGATTATGATTCATACAACCAACCTCCAGCTAGCTATCCGTCTCGACTTCTCGCCCCGGTCGCTCCCATGCTTGAACCGAAGGAGACTTACCCAGACCCTTCACATATTGGACAAAACCGCATGATGGGTATTGGTTATTATCAACAGGATGGCACAGTTGACAGGATTCTCTACGATCCACCAATCTCTAATGGCATCGCTAGAGAATCCGTGCAGCAAATGACCCCATCAAAGAATCCGAATATGTTGCTCTCGGACCTTTTAGATCCCCAACTACTACCGCCAGAGCCATATAAAAAGCGGAAGAGGTTTGGAGCGGATGGCGAGGATGAAGAAGACGTCGAGTTCTTCACTTCTAAGCGTCAAAAGTTACTTGCTAAAACGAAAAAACACAAACAAGAATATCAGCTTGAGGACGTGGTATCTGATTCGAGGCCTGAGAAGCGTGTACCTCGCCGCAGCATAGGAAAGCCACAATCCTACCAGGATCTCGGCGAAGCTGCTGTTCCCATTGAAGAAGACGAAGGACCTTCAGCTGTAGCTCCTCGTAAGCGCAAACCTGAACAGGGAGATTCCGACCTAGAGCTTGCTGCCCAAGCCCTAAATCGTCTTAACAAACCAAAACCTAAAGAGAAACCCCCAGTTCTAGCACCTACACGGAAGAAACGAAGTATTCGGGCACAGCCATCAAGATCGACGGGTTCTCCATCTATGGCTCCAAATACCATCAAAACTCCTCGGAAGTCCGCTTGGCTTGCTCGTAAGGAGGCGGAAGATGCTGGCAAGGATTTCCCAGAAGAATTGCCTAAGAGGACTAGGAGGCGGCACAATCAAGCTGCCGCCGACATAGCGTCAACTACAGTTGTAGACTTATCGTCAACTTTCGAGGACAATGCCGATGGTGGTGTTTCCCTTGGTAGTGACAGAGACAGCCTGTTTGGCGAGCCCATTGAGCGAGAAGAGATTGTTGAGGGAGGCATCGCATGGGATCCAATTGATGCCGATCACCATGTCCAGGCCGCTGACCGCTCTGACCAAACGGCAGTTGAAATACCACAGGAACCGGTGTTTAAGCACCTTGAGCCAGTCGAGGAAGCGCGCGATAGCCCTGTAAATCAACGAAACGAGGCTTCCGCTCCAAAGCGCCGCGGTAGACCTCCCAAAAGACGTCCAAGCATGATGCCGATAGTTTCGCGATCAGAGTCCCCGGTTCAAGGTGAAGCTTTTGCCGATCCTCCTCCGGAACCCAAACTACTTTCCCTGAAAGAGAAACTTGCCTTGAAAGGAAAATCCTTCAAGATAGTTGCTGCCAAGTCTCAATTAGGTCTTGACGCTTTACCGGGTTCTTCAAGCGCCATCGTCTCCAAGCAAGGTTTTTCTCAAACTTCGTCAACAGATCCAACCAGTTCAACGAACACTCCATCAATGGTTCCAAAGTCCATTTTGAAGAGCCCAGTTGTTCCAAGTCCTGCTGGCTGGAATTCTATAAACAGCAGCTCGCAAGCAATGAAGTTGACCGCTATCGAAGCCTCCGCTGCAAGTCCTGCTACTGTATCGAGCAACAAGAGCACTCCAGCTCCGAGAGCACCAATCCTGGTACAAAAGAAAGGCCCTACTATTGTTCGACTAATGAGTCCGGATTCCGCTTCTGAGAAATCGGAGTCTGAATCTTCTGCTTCAGATTCCTCGTCAGATGAAGATATTCCGGCTTATCGACCGGCCCCTAATAGAGCAATCCGCGGCGGTGGCGTGTCTTTGCCGGGACGCGGAAGACCTGCGGGCATGACCGCAAGGAGGGGAAGACCTTCCACAATAAGCAGTCCATAGATAGTCTTGCGCGTAAATACCCTTTGCTTTCCCAAGAACAATTTGCTAGGCAATTGAAGAACTTCGCGTTGTTTCAAACCCGAGGCAGCCGTTTCGCACGAGAGACTTCCTCTTCATGATTTTGAAGGATTTTTCCTGCGGCGTGACCATACCCACTCTACTGGAATTGTTTCACTGTGAAAGACTCGTAAGAGCCTATGATCTGCGAGAAGCAATGACTTCACTGTATAATATTATGTACGTAGGTAGATAGATACCGGAAGGTCTGCATTGAAGACATAAATATCTCATGCAATAAAGTCGAAACGCTTTCGCGAATAGTCAACCATACCTATAATGTCCATTTTTTCGCTCATGCGCAACGCCTGCAATGTAAGGTATCAATCATTCACACTTTCAAGTTCACTTCCTAATATGTACCCCTCTTCTTAAAGCTTCCTCCCTGCTTCGGCTGACTGCCGTAAGCTCTACGCCCGGGCGTCTTCTTATCTCGGCTCATGCTCGCTCCTAATGTCAAATCCACCCGCGGCGGTGCGTTGAACCCAAAGCTCTTAGCCACTTTCACCAAATCCAGCTTATGCACATCAAAAATTGTCCGTAAGCTATGGCTAGCATAAGCTTGCAAGTAACTTCTATAGCCATCCTTCGCGCTCTTGTTCAGGTAGTAGTTTTGCGAAATCAGCTTCTCGAGCTGAGATTGCACATTCACAATCTTCTTGGCGGGAAAGTCGAACTCGACGACGGGTACACGCGCAGTTTTGAGGTGTGCTAGGAAGCCAACTTCAGAAGGTTGAAGGAACATGAGTGAGCGTCCTTTGCCGTTGGAGCCTCGAGCTGTACGGCCGACGCGGTGGATGTAATCCCGTGGGTCATCGGGAGGGTCAAATTGGACAATCCCTAGGATTGGAGTTAGTTAAAGAGGAATTAAAGTTTTTAGGAGGGTTGAGTTGGGAGAATTACAATCAACATCAGGAATCTGGACGATGTTAGAAAGTGTTTCTAGATAGGCTTTTTCGGAAAGGGGTAGCTCTGGGTACTTACATCTAGGCCACGGGCTGCGACATCTGTGCAAATCAAGGTGCCTTGCTTTGCGTTACAGAATTCGAAGAATGTGTTTGTTCGTTTCTGCTGTTTCTGCTTACCGTGCAGATCAAGGACAGGAAGGTCGATATAGTTAAGCAATTCAGCGTGATATTTTACACAAGCACAACTTGAGAAGAACACGATTATCTTCTTCTTGAGGTTGCGCTTGAGGAAAGAGAATAGAAGGAGGAACCGCTTGTCGCTGTCACACACGACATAGCCTTGCTCAAGACCCTCGACCGTGCTATGTTCCTTTTGGTTATCGACGTTGATATAGAGTGGTCCAGGTCGTAGAGATATTCGTGCTAAATCCTCAACCTTAGTCGTTTGCGTTGCAGAAAATAGCATGGTTTGCCTTTCGTCCTTCGGCAGAATCTTGACAATCTGTCGCATTTCATCCTCGAAACCGATCTCCAATATCCGGTCTGCTTCATCGATGATCAAGGCCTTGAGGTTTTTGAAGACAAATCCTTGGGTGTTTTGCAGATGATCCAGTAATCGACCAGGGGTTGCGATCAAGAGATTAACGCCCTTTGCAAGTTTCTCAGCCTCTGCTCTTCGGTTCGCTCCTCCAATTACTATGCCATACGTCTGCGAATGATGGGCCATGAGCTCACGCGCGACGCCAAATATTTGTAGCGCGAGTTCTCTTGTGGGCGAGACGACTATAACTCCTGTACCATTTCGAGGCTTGAACCGCAAAGAGCTGAGCATCTCCACCGCTGGAATCAAAAACGCCAGAGTCTTTCCAGAACCAGTCTTCGCGGCACCAAGAACATCTCTTCCTGCTAGCAACGGCGGTATACCTCGTTGCTGAATCTCGGTCATTTTCTCAAACTTCATATCTGCCAGAGCTTTCATTGTCTTTTCAGACAAGTTTAATTCTTCGAACTTTTGAGCTGGTGCGCTTATATTCGGCAACGAAAGTGCTCCAGCTTCTGGTAGAGAATTTTCGGACAGATCTTCACCTGCGTCTTCGTCCTCTTGATCTGCGTCCTCAGCCAAAGCTACTTCTTCGTCTTGCGACTGAGCATCCTCATCTTCTTTCTCGTTGCCGTTACGAGCGGTATCGGGCACATCATCCTCAAGGGCATCTTCTTCGTCATCCGATTCATGTCTGTTCTTCGGTTTCTTGTGCGGTTTGCCTTCTTTCGCCTGCTTTGACTTCACCTCCGCTTCGATCGCAGAACTGGAGCCATTGATGGCAGAATCACTTTCTTCTTTATCGGCCTTAATGCCACCATGTTTTCTCTTGCGCTTCTTGCTGTGTAATTCCGTAGAATCCATAGTTGCTGCGTGTATGCAAGATTGCCGTGAGGAGTTCTGGAACTTTGGAACGAGGATAAATTTCAACCTCCAAAATTATTTTTGCGGTTCGAAGATAAGCGATCGGCGCTAATGTTATCGCGGTAGAGGCATTTTGCACGTGACTACTAATTTATTCGCAAATAGCTTCAAGTCTTGGATTAGTGAACAGAGTGCCGACTTTATATCAACGTCCATTGATCATCGTAGACGGTTTCTATCGACTTTGCGGTAGGTCTGTAAGTCAGAACGCAGATCTGACACTTGAATTAGTCGTTTCGGCAAAGCTACGCTGTAATGAACACCTTGATGGTTAAGACTAGAGATATAAAGTCCAGTGGCTCCTCCTGTCCCTCTATGACTTCTTTCAAACAATTGAATACTCTTTACTCCGATTCCTTTCTGGCTATACAAAAGTTCTCGTTCCATCGAACATTCCTCATGTGGACAAAGAACCCTCGCAAACTGCGCATCCGTCCCAATGACACCACCTAGCAGTGATGGAAGGATTGATGATACTTTTCTGCCAGAGAATACTTTACACGGAAGCTGCTTGCTCGTGCCCCTCACTTGGCTGTACTTCATCACCTCATTCTTGCATGGAGGCATCTCATCAAGTATTTGTCATGATGCCTTCGCAAGGAATAATTCCCGGAAAGTTCTCGGCATCCTCGCATTCTACTTTCCAACATGCGGACTTCTAGCAATAGGTCTGAGGCCACTATGCAGAGGAGCGAACCCCTCTTCCGAAAGACGGCGAGGTACCCCACATTGTGGGACAATAACCGGAAGCGTTTCGATAGCAGTTTCGAGGTTCTCAAAGGCTGAGAAGTCTATGCTTGCGAGGAGTGCGCCGGTAAGGATTAGCTGCACTGCTAGCTTTCCTTCTGTTCGAGTATCAAATCACTGCCACTGTAGGTTTGGGAGATCTGCTACATGCTAAAAATCAATGATGCCGGCCCTTGTAACGTCTCGATGACTGACAAGGCAGATGGTTTAATAAGCCCCTCTCCAGGAAGACATGGCTGACGTAGCTGAAAACCCTTCCACCCGGCGGAAGCGGAGAAAGGCAACAGTATAAGAAGCGCTGCAAAGACACATCTTGTCTTCATCTCGAACCAATAATTTCAATTTTACATTCCTCAGATAAATCAATTCATTATGACTACTGATCACGGAAGATGTCACTGCGGCCAAACCGAGTGGGATGTAAAGCTTGAAGACAGAGCTCATATTCTCTGGTAAGGGGGCATTAGCGTCGCCATGCTGACAAGACTTAACTAATGATTATAGCCACTGCAATACCTGCAAAAGACTCGGTGGAGGAACCTACTCCCTTAATCAGATTGTCCCTAAGGTATGGCAAGTAGCAAGAAGTTTATGGGCAGAGTCTGACTTATTCTTAGGATAACCTAAAGCTCACCAAAGGCAAACTCAATACGTACACGTATTATGGCGATTCAGGGAAGCCCGTCAACTGTTACTACTGCCCCAATTGCACGTCCCACGTCTATCATCACCAGACCATCATGGGCGATAATATTGTTGTCCGTACTGTCCTTCTCGATGCTGGAAAGGACTTCCAGCCCGGTGCTGAAATCTTTGGCAAGGATAGATTTGGATGGGAGAAAGAAGTCGCCCAAACGTTTGATATCATGCCTCCCTCGTAAGCGCGAGCGTATGGTATAAATGCAAATGGCAAAACTAATAACCGATCAAGACCTAACGATCGGTCGCGTTTGTGAAAATATCCATATTGGTGTTTCAAAAGTTGTTTTTGGTTCAGCTGCCGTTGTTTGGTCTCCTTTGGTGAGCTTTGGTTGAGCTCCTCATTGAAGGCTTTTGAATCACGACAATTGAAATCCAACTCAATGAACTTGCCCACGGCTCTCAACTTTTGTGATAGTGGCATACTTTCTAATGCATTGGAGCCATTCATTTTGCTGAGGAAATCCCTCATAGGGATGTTCTACTCTTCTCCTCCCTATTCGACCCTAGCCGATACCCAACCTCCTCTAGAGCATATTCTCACCTATGCTTCTGAGTCACCACATCCCATAACTTTATCGGAGAGCCCTCATGATGCCTTCTGCCCACTACCAATTTGTCATTATATATACCTATTTCTACAGCCCAACTAGTAACACATAGACCGTTTGCCTTGAATAATGTCATTGCCTGCCGTTCGAGAAATTCTAGATGAGATGCTTTGACCTGTTGATGTGTTAGCATGTATCGTCCAATTAGCCTCAGCCTGGAATTCATACCTGAAGTACGCCCTCAAATAAATGACCTGCCATGCCCCCAATGCAACCAGCATACCCATTGTGCCGAATGCAAACCACTTCACTCGAGTGTTCGTGCTCTCATTCGTGTCTCGAAGCTTTTGTTCTCGAGTTCTCAAGTAATCCATCTCGGCCACGATTTCTGCCACCATCTCCTCCATGCGCCGTAATTCGGTCTCGACAGGCTTCAGCTTCTCTGTTGCTTGGACAGCAGACCAATCCTTTGCGTCGGCACCAATGTCGATGTCTAATTCCACATGTCGGAATGGGTTACTAACCCCTTTGTCTGCCAGACTGTCAGCATTGTCTAAGAAAGCTTAGGACTTTCTTACGTCCAGAAAAAGCATTCTCAAAGCAGACATCAAATGATGCATCGGCATGAGATGTAAAGACCATTCTTTGCTCTCCAACTACATCCTTCGGTCGTCCATATTCATTTCCAACTGCATCCTTGATCTGGGCGCGTAAATATCAGCCAAACATTCACAACTTTAGATTTTGATGTCCCAACTTACATGCATATTGACAATCATGCCATCTCCTTTGTATCCATCCACCGTAGCTGTAACTACCACCAAGGTATCCTTCGCGACGAAATTCCTAATACATCTCGTAGCCTTAGGATCTCCCGCATTGAACGCCTCGATATCGAACTTTAGGGCCTCGACACAGGCAAGGAACAGCAGCAAGCTGCCCAGCATGCGCAAGAAAAGTTGCGAATTTGCCATGCTGTCGGATGGTCGTGTGAATTTTCTCAAGTTCAAGATGCAGCTTGTCGCGTCAGGGGAGAATACTTTATCTGGCATTTTGGAACGACAGGGATGATGCCGCCTCCTCAAAAGCCAAGTTTTAGTCACGTGTGTGGAGTCGAGACCTTTAAACTTTTGAGGCAAGCTCGAGCGTGAGAGGAGCTCACAGACAGTCAACACAGCTTCTTCAGCATTTCACCAGACAGCTCTGCCAAGATGCCTAAGTGTAAGTCTCACAACCTGCGACTCTCTTCATGATAAAAGCTAACACTCATCACAGTCTTCTGTAAGTCCAAAAGACATTAAAGCCCAGCCCTGCCTCCGAGACTGACCTCCTCAAGGCGATTATTGCGATGTCTATCTTACCCACGACTCCATGAGCGTGCGCAAAGCTCATAACAGCGGTCGAAACCACCTCCGAAATGTTGTCGACTACTACCAACGTATGCATTTTCGCCCAAATAACGACGACCACACTAACACTTTGCTAGAAATCGGCCACGAGAAAGCCCAGTCTGTCATTGACTCCATTACCTCCTCCTACGCAGCAGAAGGACAATCCGCATCAAATCCAATGCTCGGACAAAACCCTGGCGTAGCACCGCCTTTCCCATTCCCAGGTGGTTCGTCTCTCTTCCTCACCTAGCCCCCTCCTCACTTCTCCTTGTCCCACGCGATAGTCTAACATATTTCTACAGGCGTTCCCCCACCGTTCGGTCTCCCAGGCATGCCAGGCGCACCATTCCCGCCTCCAGGAGGAGCACTACCTGGTGGCCGTGGTATGCCTCCTATGCCTCCCATGCCGGGCATGCCGCCCATGCCTGGTATGCCTCCATTCGGCGGACCCTTACCTCCAAACTTCCAATTTCCTATCCCGCCAAATGGATTTCAGCCTCCGCCAGGCTTCCCACCAATCCCAATGCCAGGTCAAGGTCTGCCCCAGCCTCCACCAGGTGCGAACGCGCAGCAGCAGGGGAACGATAGACGATGAATGAGATAATTCCAGATGGATCTGTATGAGGCGATGGCAGAGTAAATCAAATGGGAGCGAGGCGGAACGCAAGGCATTCTTGTTTTGTGGAAGGCGTTTAGGGGCATTTTCCTGGCGTTCGGACCAAAATGTATTATGGAAGCTACGTCTGGGTGTATGAGGACGTCTTTAGATACCTCCCAAAAGAATTTCAGAGCATGAAAGATGCAGAATCGGAAATGGAGCGCTCATTACAAATTATCAACTGATTTTCGGTATGAGGAAATTCTTCAGGCGGTTATTACACACATAAATAATGACTCTACTAGCCTAGATCGAGAGTCTATGCTTCTTGGAGTACTTTTCAGGTTGCGGAAAACCGAAATCACTTACTTCACTTCAAATCCTATAAATAACTGCGAAGTATTATACTTGTACTTCAATCTTATGGTTATAAAGAAGTTAAAGTATACTATTCAAATAATAATCTGAAAATGTGCTTCAAGATGTGCAAGTTCAAAGTCCTTTACAGGCATCGTTCATGAGTTGATCACAGATTCGTCACTATCACGAATGAGCAGAAAAATTCCATGTCAATGCAAAAGGTGATAGGTGTCGATGCTGAATCAGTGCGATATCATTCCTATGCCTGATAATCTATGCCCACTATTACGCACAAAGAGTGGAGATGCCATGCATCTTGTGCCTGTCATGCATTAAAGAAAAGGAGAATAGTGACATGTTTTCGGGGTATTCAATCATCCAGAACAACGCCATGCTCGAAGATTCCTCTCACCACAGTCCCACTCATTTCCACGTCTTAGCCTTCCGTTCCCTGCACTTCCAATATCATATCATATCATGCCAGTGCCCAGTCATTCTTAGGCAATTATAGCCAAGCTGTCATCTCATCGTGAACAAATCTTCCTAGTCAAGATACGAAAGGCTCAGTCTGCCTCAGCAAGCTGAATGATCAATTTTGAAGCAAGGTCCAAGAATGGGAAAGGCGAAGTGACATCCTTCTCTTCGAGCAGCATTCCCTCAGCAGTTTCGTAGCCAGCACACTTAAAGTCGACCAGATAAACTCCAGGCTCCATTTCATAGAGCTGGATGTCTAGATGCATAACCACACTATCGACTGGATCCGTATTGGACCCTCTCGGAGGCGACGCTATTTCAGAAGGAAGAGAGCCACCAGCACTGCTCAGAGATGCTACGGATTGGCGACGGAGGTCTATTACAAATGAGCAAATAGATCTAGGGGAAGTTCAAAGGGGGCCACATACCATCTTTCCGCCATCGCACTCTTAGCACCCAAGGATCTGCGGGTAACTTGTAGTCTCCATCTGGATCCATACCTTGAAAGCGAATACTATTCGAAGAAGCATCGTTTTTATTCATCGACTCAGCATGGTGCAACGAAGCTCCGCTGCCGTTCGATACGAAGCTGTTATTGTTTGTTCTAACAACAGTCAGTATGAAATCCAAGAATCATATGATCCACTTGCCTGTCTTGCTCTTGAGACTCTTGGTGAGGCGGCTGCCAATCCTCGTCTACAACCCACTGAGCCCCAAGCTTCTGCAGAGCTCTATAGATGCAACCAATAGCCTCGAGAGGTTGGTTGCGGGAGCGAATACCAAATTGCCACTTTGTAGGCTTTGCCTTCTTTTGCGGAACTGGTGTCATTCCTGCAGGTCTCTTGCTAGCTTCGTCAAGTCTAATTTGGCTCTTAGAATGTGGATTAAGCCGGCGAGCAGTCTCTGCTTTCTCTGCTTCTGTCTGGATCTTTGGTTCGTCAACCTCCGAGTGTGCCGTCGACAGAGTACTAGTAGTATCTCGTCCACTACGGCGAGCTTCCATAAAGTCGCGATGGTAAGCTGGTAGACTGCTCGGGAGGACACCAATCTTGCTAACATATGGTCTCGTTGATCTATCGGTTCCAACTGAACTTGTAGAGCGTGGAGACATAGCATCAACGAGCGGACTTGGACGAGTGGGTATAGCTTCTCTATTCGAAGCATGGTCTTTCACAACGGGCGAAGGTGGTGGAGAAATAGAACTATCCAATTTAATGCCATCATTCCAAGCAGGCGGCGATGGAACTTGAAACAAAAGCTGGCCTTTGTCGTCTGAGAGATTTGCTGCTCGTTGTTAGTCAGTAGGACTTGACATGAACAAAAGAAAACGGAATATTGCTTGAGCGTATGGCAAATAGAAAATTGTATGAGGGATGTACTCACGATTTGCTTGCATCAACTTGTTTTCTCGGACAATCAAGTACGCGTCCTTGATAGCAGACGGCTCCTCCGCAGCTAATGCCTCTTGGACATCCTTGATACCGTAACCCATTGTCTTACTGATCTTTTCAGTGACTTGGTCATGGAGCTTCTCCTGAACAGCTGGGCTAGCATGGGGAGCAATAAGCTTAGGTGTGATGGCTTTGCTAGGATCAACGCCAGTATCCAAGAATTCCTCAACTGGCGGCTGTAAGTATGCTGGCAAATTCTTGACGAACCATGGATCCATCCGAATGTCCTCGATAGTAGCTCTGTGAACTGGATTCACGGCCAACATCTTCTTAATCAACGATGAAGCTCCACTGCTCATGTAATTCGGAACCACATAGTGGCCCTTGGCGATCTTCGCGAACAACGAAGGGATATGTTCGTCGTCGAATGGGAGTCTCCCGACAAGTAGAACGTACAAGATGACTCCACAACTCCAGACGTCGACTTCTGGTCCAGCATATAATTTACCATTGATGACTTCTGGAGCGGCATAATTTGGGCTTCCACAACTTGTCTTCAAGAAGTTTCCATCTGTCATGATGTTGCTCAACCCAAAGTCTGCAATCTTGACATTCAAGTTGTCGTCCAAAAGCAGGTTCTCCGGCTTGAGATCTCGGTGCACAATCTTGTGTCTGTGACAGTATTCGACGGCACATATAATCTGCTGAAAGAATCTCCTAGCTTCGTCTTCCTTCATCTTCCCATTCTGCACGATATAATCGAAGAGCTCTCCACCGGCATATTCCAGGACCATGATGATCTCGAGGGGAGTCTTGATCACTGTATATCTGCAGAATTTATTGTCAGTTCTCATAGCCTTTACAACCACTGGAGAGACTCGACTTACAGCTTGATGATATGAGGATGTCTGAGAAGTTGCAAATACTCAATCTCTCGTTCAACCCGACCAGCCATATCCCGACTGATGAGCTTCTTCCTGGCAATTATCTTTAAGGCCACTTGCTGGTTCGTGACACGATGTGTGGCCAATTTCACCTTGCCAAAGGACCCTTCACCCAGAGTCCGGATGATGTGATATGCACCGATCCGCTGTTCGGCCTTCTTCTGGGGTGGTGGCTCATTCGCGGCTCGATGATGGTTGCCATTCGGGCGACGAGCAGACGCATCGGGAGGTTTGTTCTGGGCACGACGGTTGGCAGATGGGGCAAGAGAGATCTCCAGCTCGCCATCGTCGTATGCGCCGTGAGGCACCATGGCGGGGCTTGTTTGTTGCTTTTTGGGGGATGATGGGGTAGGTTGTTGCGAGGGACGTTGACTGCCCCACCAAGAGGAGCGGGTGCAGACGAGAGCTTCAACACTTCGGTGAATGTCCGGGAGGCTGAGGGAGATTGGATAGATATTTAGGACGCTATGGCAGTCATTCTGACCTCGAAAGGGAGATCGATGGTTGTGATTCCTTCGTGTCAGTTGATGAGATGATGTTCGAAGACTTGAGATGTGGTTGTCTCACGCGTGGAGTATTGGGTCTGCGAGCTCGCTGGCGGGCTGTCAAGAATCGCTGTGCACTTTTTAGCGACCGATCTAGGTCATTTGTGGGGTAAAAAGCTGGTCATACTCCAGGTTTGCCGCCGCCGCTGATTCACGAGAAATGGGCTGGGTGCCTCTTTGTTAGAAATCAAGGCAGTCACTAGGATTCGATTCGTATTATGGCGATTTGGGACGTCAAATTTAGCTTTCGTAAAGACTTTCGTCCTTTCTCTAATCCTACATTCAGGCCCAAGGTACCACTTTCGTTCCGAGACACGCGGCGGATCTCCTGAGGCCTGCTCCATACTGTCGCTACAAGTGAGTAGTATACTAGTAGCATGCAAAGCTACCTGTTCACGGACAGATAACAATGTACGAGTACTCCGTAGTCCGCAATCTTTCGCTGAGGAACGAATCATAAGAGCTTGATACATCTGGGGTCCGATAAGTAACGAGCACTTTATTTTGCCATTGCCATGGACGTCATTGGTTGGACAAGATCTTGCTGACCATGTGTAACCCATGTGAAGCGCGTTTCGTAGCTGCTATGTGCCGTTTGAGGCCGGTTGGTGATACTCTATCACGCGATGTTCAGGAACATGCTATGATTCGGCAGCTAACAATGTCATGAAGCCCTCTTAACGGCATCGTGTCCAACTAATCCCCTGAACTTCTGCCAGGTACCAAGCCCATTGTCTAAGCCTCAATACAGCTTTTTATTGCATTAAAGCCTATCTTGACTCCCTCTTTTCCTCCTCAAGCAACCTCTCCACCAATTTCCCCCTCAAGAAATCACTTAAGCCCAATCTATACTAAGTCAGCACAACACACAATACCATGATCAATGCCAATACTCACATTCCTTCCCGTGTAACAAGTCTATATGTCCCACTGCTCTGCCAGTTTCCTCTCGTTCCATCATCTCCCTCAACAAACTGCCCCGTCCCGTCAACTTCCAAGCTGCCGAAAATATCTTCTGGCCATGCAATCCTTCCATAGTCTGGCGGAGCTCTTAAATCGCTAACATGCAACCAACCTCCTCTCCCTCCTCCTCCTGCCCCTCCCTGACTACTAGCTCCTCCTGCTCCATCACCTCCTGCCCCGCCACCGCCGCCCGATCGAGGAGTTTTACGTTTCGGTTGTTGGGGGAAGAACATGCCTCCTGAACCTAGAGCTGAGCCAGATGTAGACGCAAACGCTGCAGCTTGGCCTTGGACAAGAGGATCGGAGGGGGCATGCAGTCGAAGGACATCCTGGAGGATGGAAAGGAAGTGTGGATTTTCGGTCAGAGAATCAGGAGTAGGTGGAACTTTCGTTGTGGCGCCAATTGACAATTTCTGAGATGGAGGATTTGTTGGGAGGAGAGATAGGATGTGTGAGGTTGAGGGCGAAGTAGGATTTGGGAAGACATACTGGGTGGTGTTAGCTACCAGTTTCTGGTATGTCCAGCAATTCACTCACGATGTGGGGATTTGATGGTAATGTTGAGATTGAGCGAACAATTCGCCTAAATGTAGACCTGGTCGAGGTTCTAATGGGAGTTGAAAGCAACATGGTGGTTATGGTGTGAAGGTTGAGTTTGATTCATGCTTCATAGCTTATTTATTTTTGGGAGCTTGGACATTCTGACCTGCGTCATGACATCTTCACATGGATCGCACAGGCACAAGGCTGAACATTATCAGTCATGAGCAAGAGAAGGCTACCAATTTCATCTTCCCAGGCCCCGTAGGCGCTTTTAGCTCTATGCAGTCAGCTTGGGGAAACCTGCATCTTCGCTGGCTTGGTGGGGGAGGGGCTGGCTAATCGCGAGCTTTCATCTGCAAGAGCTTATGCATCTCTCAAAATTCTTCAACTGATTAGTGTAAGAACTCTTATCATTCCTCATTCTTCGATATTCTTCGTGTTATGAGCGCTGATTCGATATGATACCTATCTGATGTCGAGCAAAGTGAAAAGCAGGAGCAGCTCGAAACCAACGTGCACCAAAACATGGGTGGTCACGTGTTCAACATAGTCAGAAGTGTTGTAAAATGGTATCGAATTGTCTTGAGCGCGCAATCTACGTGGTAATTTTCTGAAAACCAGGTATGAAAATCATCGCTTGCAGAAAAAGAGCAATCCCCGAGCCATCACTCCTGCTCCAGCCTGGTGTACACGCTTGAATTTAGCATTTATTTCTTGGTCTCATCAACACTACCGTAGATCTATGCAACGCATTAGTATCGTTTTTGCTTCTAAAACAGGTAAAAAGGTTCTTACCGTCTCCATCATAATACCAGTGACTTGGTAGGGGTCAGCGTTGGAAGCTGGTCGTCTGTCCTCGAAGTAACCATAACCCTTGTGGCCGCACTCTCTTGGAATACGGATGGAGCAGCCACGGTTGGCAACTCCATAGGTGAATGAATCAATGCTACCAGTCTCATGTCTGCCGGTAAGACGCATGGTGTTGTCCTCTCCGTAAACAGCAATGTGCTCCTTGTGGCGACCCTCAAGCTTCTTAATAGCGGCTTCGATGTACTTCATACCACCTGGCTTGCGCATCTCCTCGCTGGAGAAGTTGCTGTGAAGACCGGCTCCGTTCCAGTCACCTGGGATTGGCTTGGGGTGGAAAGAGATCTTGGCACCGAACTCCTCGGCAATACGGTGGAGAAGGAAACGGGCAAGCCAGAGGTGGTCACCCACTAAACTAGTTATCAGCTATGTACGCATGACATCTAGAGGAGAAACTTACACTCAATACCCTCGCAAGGACCAACTTGGAATTCCCATTGAGCTGGCATAACTTCGGCGTTGGTACCTGAGATCTTTACACCAGCGAACAAGCAAGCCTTGTAGTGAGCCTCAACGATATCTCGGCAGTAAACCTTGCCAGCACCAACACCACAGTAGTATGGACCTTGTGGACCTGGGAAACCTCCAACTGGCCAGCCATAAGGCCGGTCAACCATGTCAAGGAGGGTGTATTCTTGCTCAAGACCGAACCAAGGCTTGTGCTCCTTGTGCGCCTCCATGAGCTTGGCACACTCATGTCGGTGGTTGAACTTGTTTGGGGTTCCATCGGGGTCCCAGCACTCAGTGATCACCAAGATGTTGGGGGCACCACGGAACGGATCGGGGAAAACTGCGACGGGACGGAGGTAGACATCGGAGTTGTCACCGGGAGCCTGACCAGTAGAGCTACCATCGAAGTTCCACTCGGGAAGGTCTTCGGGCTTGAAGACGCCGCCAGTTGGGATCTTGGTGATAGTCTGCAGTTTTAAAAGTCAGCCCATCTTTGTTCACCAATTTGTCTTTGTTTATGGACGTGGGTGTCTGCTCACCTTTGACTTGGAACGAGTACCGCCAGTTGAGTCGATCCAGATGTACCTTGAGGAGAATAAGAGTGTTTCCTGTAGCAATTGATCGCCAGATACTTACTCGGCCATAGCACTGCCCTTCTGGTCAAGGGACATGTACTTGAGGAGCTGGAATCGAGTCAGTGATCTATCGCGGGGCGATTTCGGAGGGGGCTCAGGCTCACATTGGCAGTGTACGAGACCGTGGTTGAGGTCGCCATGGTTGCGATTTGAGGGGGGTTCTACAGACGTAGAGGAGTGTTTGTGTTTGTGTGAGGTTGGCAGACAGGAGTCTGGTTGTTGTTGATGGAGGAAAAAAAACAAGTGAAGGTAGCTGGGTCCTCGTCTGTTTATGAGGAGTGCGCTGACCGGTTAAGCGACTACGATAAGGATGGGGGGTCTGGCTCTGCAAGGATTCCGATCGATAGCTCGATTGGCGTGGGACGTTTGGGGAGGGGAGAAAGAGCAAATCGTGACGGAGGTGAAGGTGCTTCGAGAAAAGCAAATCCATATTGAGCTACATATTGTTCATGGTGAAAACTTTTCATTTGCTTCTTCGTCTGTGAATTGGCATTCTCTTCCCTTGTTTGCAAATTCTTCATCAGCACACGACGACATTGCGGTAATTACGATGCCTGAGCCTGAGCCTTTTCTTTGCTGGACGTCTGCCCTCCACTTCAGCCACACACCCAAATCCGTCCAGAGCTCGAACCCAGACAGTCACATACGCGGAGAACGTCCAGGGGCCCGGGGAGCGTTGTAATGTGTGAGATGTTCGCATGCTCGATGTGCCCTCATCATGCAGGACACTTGTGCATCAAGAGTCGAGCCGGTTCTTCAGATCTCTGATATCGCGGTGCTGCCGTACCGTACAGTACCAGCACCCGATAGAGCTACTACGGCCGGGTTCGACTCCTCGAGACCCAACAGCGCTGCCCATGGCGATGCTCGTCACAGCAAAGAAGTCAGGAAGATCTGCAGGAAACAACATCCAGAGCCAGAGCCGTTGGAGCATCTCCCTCCATTCTAGAAGTCGATGCTGTACCCCCCGCAGGACTCACCTCACACCCCTCGCGTGCCCTCCAGCGCCCCTCCAGTCCGGAAGGTCTGAGATATCTCTCAGGAGACCAGGAGACAATCTTCCAGCCTCCAATTGTTCCACAGGAGGGCTCTGCAGTCCCATCAACCCTCCAACCCACACACCGCAGCTCCAGCAGCCGGGAATAGAATCCCCTCGTCCCTCGTGCTACTCGACCATGCATCCCCCACCACGGCGACGCCTCCCGCTAGCAGCAACGAATTTTCTTTTCGTAACACCCTGCGTCTGCCTCTCTCGTCTGCCTCTCTCGTCTGCCTCCAGCCACAGGGACTCCGCGAAATCCCACGCAAGCTCCCAACAGTCTGCCCTTCACCTTCCTCAACGCCGTTATGGCCAAGAGCCATCCGCAGCGCTTGCGAGTCGAGCGCTGGACTTGTTTGTAATGGAAACGTTCTGATGGGGTTCCTGTTGGTCGACCTTTGATCCTTTGATCCTTTCGTCCCTGCACTCGTCGAATCCGCCTAGGCCTGCCCTGCGGGACGCCACCTTCAGTCTCGGCGGGTTCTACCCCGCTAGGTCCAGATAAGAAAATCCGCGCGCGTGATTGGTAGACGCCGTCGGGCCGGGGTCTGTTCCGTAAAGCGCTGTTGTCAATTCGCCGCCTCTAGCAGGACCAGACCCGTCAAATCGGGAAGGGACGTGGCGCTGCGCCCTCACGTGCCGACGATGCTCTTCGCGCCGCATCGCGACGAGAACTGTCGGCTTACAACCCGATAATGCGGCGATGCTAGAGGGAGCATTAGTTGCTCCCAAGAAAACGAACACACTCTGACCGTTCGAATAGGCTACCTCGTTCCATCGTAGAGTTCGGTCGAGTGGCCGTACGAGGATACCAGCCACAACCCAGCCCTGTAATCCCCGGATTACATCTGCTCTGCGACATTCTAGATCTCACTTCGAACTACGGGGTATGACCCGACGGTTTCCGAGTTGCCGCCAGCCTTCTTCTCTGAACAACCACAACTTCATGTCAGACATCGTGAGAATTGGAGAATTGGAATAAACGTTACCAAATCTCACCTCAGTCCAAGAGTTTCTCCAGGTCACACTCTGACCGGAAGGTCCTTTAATCTTCGGGTTATTTGGAACGGTTGCGTCTTGCATTACTGTCTACCATACGGATCGTGTCGGTTCCGATGTCGACGTCTTTTGCACGACCTATAAATATCACTGCAGGACTTGGCGGGCACTCAAGCCTGAGCTGGCAAGATGTTGAAGGATGTTGTGAGATTACAGCTGTCTGCGTGGTACCCGAGATGGACAGCCGTATGAGAGGTGCCTCAAGGGGTTCCTTTGTTTCATGATCAAGGGTAGGGACCGACCTTCTTTACTTTGCTTCCGTGGCCCGAGCGAGTATCTTGAGTAGAGGTCGATTTACACAATCCCGAAGTCACCGAGTTTAGAAAAATTCGAAGGTCATATTGATTCATTTTCTTACCGCTGCTTGTATACTCAAAACACACATGGAACTTTTCCCTGGGCGGAATTCATGAGGAGGAACAGTTCCTAGAATTATGGCTTAACCTGGGCTTTTATATCCTCAAAAGCTGTACAGCCTAGGTAAGTGTGCATAGAAGATGTTCACGTGATGCCCAGTCTTCCTCGCATACACTTCTGCTCAAACCCTCTCGTTGGTGGCATACTCTCCGCCCTACTATGATTTGGCTAATACTTGTGTCAAATCATGATAAACAATTACATGAGTAAAATTCCCCGTGTTGTGAGAAAGCCGGTGACATTTATGAGAGCATGAACTTAAGCGAGGCGAGTTCGAGGAGAAAGTGCAATCTCAGTATGCGCTGCCTCTACGTCCTTATTTTCAAACGGAATGTTGAGGAAGAAGGCATAAAGATACAATGGTATAAGAATACATAGGGTTGTGGTAGACATGAATGTCCATCTAGATCCTAATAACTTTGCATCGAAAGAGATCCAAGCCAAGGACAGACATCAAGACTTTCAAAACTAGGCAAATATTGAGAGGGAAATACTCTTGGCCCATGAGCACAGAGCCACAAGAATAAAGTAAAGTCTTGGACATGCTCGATAATCAAAAGATTTACATATCTAAAAAGAAATGTACTCGGTCTAACGGGGAATCATGGGAAAGCACCCCGCAACTCCACCAGAACCACTTCTCTGAACGCCAAAGCCCATCCTCTAATCCGACTTCCCCGCGCCGATGACCTCTCCAGCTTTGAAAACTTCCTCGCCATGCATGCTACCAACTTCGCTCTCCTCATCAAGCTCGCTACTGGAATCATAAGCCATGCTGACTTCCTCGACCTGATCCCCAACTTCCATCCACACCTCACTCGTTCCCGGAACCTTCCATGCCTTGCACAAAATATAGTACACTCCGCCAGCAACGATGAAACCGCCGAAGAAATTTAGTCTATAAATGTAGGTAGCTCCAATCGGAACGTCCTTTCCAACCGCACCAACGAAGCCGACGATGTTGATCATTATGCCGGCAATATACGCAGCATAGCCACGCCAGTGAATGCCGTACCAGAAATAATAAGGAGAGGAGCGCTTCGCGGAGTAAAGATCCTTGATCTGGAGATACCCTTTGCGGACGAGGTAGTAATCGCTAACAATGACGCCTGCAATCGAGGAAAGGAATACCGAATAAGCGGATAAGTAGGTTGTGAACTTGTTCGCAGAGGATAGCAAGTTCCAGGGACACATTACCAATCCAACAAGAGCACAGATATAGCCACCACGACGGATGTTGAGATAGCGAGGGAGTAACGCTGTCATATCTGTACCAGCAGAGACGGAATTTGCTGCAATGTTCGTGCCAAGCTGGGCCAATGCGAAAGCAAAGGCGATGAAGAAAACTCCAACACGGTCCTTCGAGGATCCTTCGTCGAGAAAGGATTGTAGGAGGTCGAGCGGGTTCCAGATTGGATCACCGTGAAAAATTACGGTCGAGGAAGAAGACACGATGATACCAATAAATGAGGTCACCGCAAATCCGAATGGGATAGTGATCAGTTGGGACCAGAGAGCATCTTTAGGCTTGCGTGCAAAACGAGCAAAGTCCGGGTCATTCTAGGAAACTGTCAGCTATTTCGAATGTACCAGCAGCATTAGAACATACCACAATAAGGGCCGCAAAGTTAGAAATTGCAGACATGATACCCGTAACCATTCCCCAAACTAACTTGGATCCGTGAGAAGTATTGGGCTGCTTTACAATAGGTCCAAGACCGTGGGCTCGAACGATTGACCAGACAAAGAAGACGATTGCAGCAATAGGGACAACGTAAGCCTTGAACGTGAACAAGTGTCGAATTTTATGGACAGGGAACCAGATTGCGGGCAATGAGAGGAGCCAGAAGATGAAAAATGATACAAAATCTCTGGTGTTGGTCCCGCTGTTCGGAATGCCGTTGGGAATATGCATGAATGAGGGCCAGATAGACGAGATCATCAGTCGGATACATTCTCCGCCAATCCAGGCCTGAACGCCGTACCAGATACAAGCCATAGCGGCACGGTTGAATACTGGCCAGAGAGCTCCCCAGATTCCAAAGCTTGCTCGACCAACGACCGGAAACGATATGTGGTAAACTGCACCTATTCTCCCCGTAATGACGAGGAAGCAGGCAGCAATGCTATAACCAAGCCAGACGCAGAGCCATGATTGCCACCACGAAAGACCGCTTACAACGATCATAGAGGACGAAATCATCCAAGTGTTCTAAGCAAAGAGGTCAGCCACGCGTGCTTGATCATCCGGTATGATTTCCTACAATATTGAATGAGTCACTTATCCAAAACGCTACAAAGTTGTACGGTCCCCATTGTCTACGTTGAGGTTCAACTGCAAACCCGTCAGCGTTGTCTGTGCGCTGAAGGGACATTATTCTTACCAGGCTTGAGATCATGGTTGTTTAACATCAACTGTGCGTTCGTCAGTCCCGGCTCGCTTTCCACAGCCAGCTTGTCTAGTAAGTGGACAAGTCTGGTCGACCTGACTTTCTCCATAATATAGTCGAAGAAGAATGATTCGTCTGAGGAGTGATACTCGTATTGTCGATTCGGTGACCTCCTTCGAAAATTGACAGGATTAATGTCAAATGCTGAATCTAAGGTTCGTGTGCTATGACGCCTTCTCTTAGGGGCCCTGTCTGTTGATGGGCCGGAAAGTAGTGGTGCATTTTCTTCGTCCGCGATACTGTTTCTGGAATTGGAGCTACTGGGCTCTGCTCTGGAACTCTTTGGTTCTCCATCATGAAAAGAAGATGACATCTCATGAACTATATGGAAATATGTGGCCTTCAAATAACGAAGATCTTCACTGACAAGGGCAGATTACTGCAGCAGATGCAAAGGAAAAGAGAAAGAGAGGTTGCGCGGATGTTCTGCGTACACTCCAGCACCGTCATCGCTTATCGAAGTTATCGTCCCGACAGCTCAGGTGCAAGACCGTGGGGCCCGAAGATTGACACTTGCTCGCAAGTCATCAGCAAGGAGAAATCCAGCAGAATCAGCGGAATGTACGAAGTAGAACTGAGAAACTTCGAACTGCGCGGCAGGGTGGTCTCATGCATCGCCGTGGGGGAGCCGCTGCACTACTATAGTATAATAGTACGCTGATGATTGACTGTGAGACCGCGGCCTGCGCGCGGGCCCGATCGCTCAGTCTGCAGGGCGGCTGACTCGTAACAAGATCGTAAAGCTCGGTGCTCATTGGCCAGCACCAATTCCAGGGTCAGATCGCTTTTGATAAGCTAGCGGTGTTACTCGATGTGATCTCGAAATTCTGACTCTGCGGGGATAATGTTGAGATGTTGAGATGTTGAGATGTTGAACATTGTCAGGACATTCATCTCAGGGCTTCACATCGTTTTGGAGAGCACGTCGGTCAGTCACTCCGAAGAACCATGCCTCGAGGACAGCAGCAGTCTGACGGTAAGAGGTGGGCAAAGCTACTGCTTCCGTTTCCTCATGCCGGTGATGCTGCCTGCGAACCTTGAGTCTCTCTCGCATTCCTTCGTACGCACCGGGCACGCGACTGTTCCTCCACAACCGTCATGTGCGCAGGCGGAGAGTCCACGTTGTTAGGTCACCTCGCAGTAAGTAGGTTCTAAAGTCCAGCCTAGTTTTGGACCTTCGCCGCCAGTGCGTTGCCTCAAGAGACAAGAGCCATCGATATCCTTTTAGATGACCCGGATTTGAACTCGTCTGCCTAGACCATGGAAATGGTCCAGAGACTGGAGGTTACAAGGACATCTTATGCCGGCAAGAAGGAAAGGGCTGATAGGATTGATGTCCATGCGACAGCACTTGACGTACAATAATACAACTAGGAGGCTGATGGTTGAAGAGTTGTCGGTGGTGAGCATAGTGAAGCAATATTCTCGCTTAGTCAGTTGAAGCTAATCATGTGAATTGACCAGCTCTGTGGATATACATCAAGGAGACTCTTCTCTCGCCGCCTTTCTGTTAGAAAATAATGACTGTTTTAGGTAGAGTAAAATGATCATGAATGAAATGGCTGGATTTCACAGAAGCTCTGATCAGGAATTTTAAGCTCCAACGAAACCCTAGTGCCGCAATCATGTGCTTGGCAGACATTCTGATACCTACTTTCTCATCCCTGGATATATCGAGCCACCGAGTATAAAACTCTCTCGAAGATCCTGGGGTCCCCGCCAAATTAGCGAAACGACAACAACGTGCTCGTAATATGGATAATACGCCAGGATGACAACATGATAACAGGTGACCCCTACAATACAGAGAAATACCTCGGAGGCAGACCCTCCGCCATGCCATCTCTGGATGGATTTAATGGTGGAAGAATAAGAGAAGTTTTCAACGTCCAACCAGATATCCTTTTAGTGTCGTATCAGACTCTGGTTTGAGCCTCGGGTGGCGGCAATAGAGTTATTGTTCGTCTTCGAGTCGAGCTTTTGTCCGGATTTGTGGTTTGTGATCAAAACTTAATATGGAGATTGAAGTTTGGAACAAGTTGAAAGTTCATCTATTCGTGCCAGTAGATTCCTCTACGTGCAGACCTAGTAGCTGTAAGAATAAAACCTATATATCATCTCTGCACACAGCCATCGGCATGATTTTCTGTTCAAGCTTCACGTCAAATACTCTTCCACTCTGATTTCTTCACTTGCAATCATGAAGTTCCAAGCCGCCTTCCCAATTGCTTGTGTTCTCGGTCTGGCTTCGTCTCACACCATCTTTACTCAACTCCAAGTTGGCAGTGTAACAAGTGGTAGGTTCAGAATTCGACAGGGCCTATAGAAACTGACGAAACGCAGCCGTAGTACGTCAAATCTCATCCTGATTCTGTTCCTTTTCGGGAACTGAGGTCTTCGGGAGCTCAATTCGGGAGACTTGTTCTCCAGCTCTTGGGGCATTCGTGAAAGCCCATACTAAACTCTTTTCAGGGAGTTGGAATCCGCGATCCCAATTATGATGGCCCGATCTACGATGTAACTTCCAACGATATTGCTGTAAGTGCTTTTGAAAGCAGTGTTTCTGCAAGTCACGTGCATCGTCACTCCAGCCCCTGATACTGGATTTATCTATATAACGGCTTCACCCACTATTCACTCTTGCTTCTATAATCAATCAATAGCTCTTTATGCCTTCAAATCCGCCTGTCAACCCCTTTTTCAACTGTTTCCAACAAGTGCGAGGAAGCCTTAGCTTTGAGAGACATAGTTATCCCCAAAGTTTGCACATGGAATTGTCTTCACGCTAACGAAATCAGTGCAACGGTGGCAAGAATCCTACCACAGCGACTAAAGCTATCATCGATGTTACAGCTGGATCCACAGTCAAGGCTATATGGCGCCATACCTTAGTAGCCGGTGCCAACGATGTTATTGATCCAAGTCACAAGGTAGGATGAATACCTCCCGACGAAGTTTTATTGAAATCGCTCATCCATATAGGGGCCGGTCATGGCGTATCTGAAAAAGGTATCAAATGCACTTACTGATCCAGGCTATGGTAAAGGAACCCTCCTCAAAAGCAGGGACTAGTTCTGATAATGCTCTAGGTGCGGGGTGGTTCAAGATCCAAGAAGCTGGTCTTACAAATGTTGCTTGTAACTATCCCCAACATTCGACCTAGGTTCCCCAGCTAACGAAACTGTTAGCACAAACATGGGCTACGCAGGATCTTGTATGCATTCCTTCTTCAAGCTTGATATCCTGAAGTTAATTTTCCCAGATTGCAGCAAAAGGCGAACAAACAATCACAATTCCATCATGCATTGCTCCCGGCCAGTACCTTTTGAGAGGAGAACTCATCGCTCTCCACGGAGGTAAGGTCCTTCTTCTGCCTTTACTCTACACCTTACACTAACACTTCCCAGCGGGCTCGGCCCAAGGAGCTCAATTCTACGTTAGTTCATTGTTCTAAATCAACGTGACAATCACTTACAGGATCTAGATGGAATGCGCACAATTAAACATCACAGGTGGAACGGGTACCGCAAACCCAACTACGGTCAGCCTGCCTGGTGCTTATAAGGTCAGTCGAGAGAATCTGCCGTGAAGTGGGAATTGAGACTGATGCGTGCAGGCAACTGATCCAGGAATTTTGATCAATATTTACAAGACTTTGACAGGATACACTATTCCTGGTAAGTAAAAACAAAACTCGAGTAGTTTTTTAAGAGATGAATTCGAAATACTAACTTTAGTATTTTAGGGCCATCTGTGTTCACCTGCTAGATCGAAGCTTGTGGGTTAAGTTATGCAGATGCTAGTTAGGAGAATGATGTAGCACTTGGTGTCATGTCCATATGACTTGGGCAAATATATCTAGTCAGAGGTAGTGTTGTATTTAATAGAAGCAAATTGTCCATTCTCAATGTACCAAGTTACTCTACGGTTTTCCACTTGTAAAAGAGTTCTGAATGATGTCTATCTTCTCCTGTGGCTGATTCGTCCTCAGAAGGACGTTACAAAGTAGCGGAAAGATTGACGGACATTCGAAAAGTCTGAAACATCTCGTACTTCATCATGATGAGAACTCATGTACCCGAAGTCGCGGTGCATCAACAGAGGCAAAATCGAGCCATCAACTCTTTCAGAGCAAACACTAGAATACAGTAATAGTGTAGGAATAAGTCTTCATATTCGGCAGTTTGGAGCTCTTCAGATCATGATGGAATCATATCCTAAGGCTCAATTCGAAGAGGATATCAAAGCAGGTAGAGATATGCAATTATGTACAGTACAATTTGTTTGGGGCCATGCCCTCAGGAAGCGAGTAGGATATATCCATCAAATCCATCCCTTTCTTCTTTAGCAAAACCATTGTCTGGTTCTGCCCCTATTCGATCATCTTCTATTTCTCTAATATCAACTATACATCCTGACGCTTACACAGGAAAGCAAAACAAGTCCAGCATCTAGCACTTCGCAACAGCGGGCCCAGGGATCGTGTATGAAGTGAACTATTCTCAACATCAGCAAAATATCTCACACCAAACCACACATCACTGGATTCACTTACCCCACTGTAAATGTTCGCCGTATATCCTGGATCAGCCTTGGTAATGAAGCCTGGAATCGTGACCTTGGGTCCCAAATCCGTGCTCCCACCACCCGTAACCGTAACCTGCGCACAAGAGACATAAAACTGTGGGGTTCCGCCTGGATACGGGTTATGGATGGCCAGACTCTGAATTCGGACCAAATAATCCCCTGCAGGGACACAAGATGGGAGGTTGAATGTGTATGTGGATTTCATGTCCCAAGTTCCGCCTGGGAATTTTGGCCCGTCGTCGTAGATCTTGAACCAGACTTGTCCGGTGCCGTCGAATGTCGCGGCTGTGGTTCCAGCTGGGGCCTTGGCCATGTAGACAGAGATGGGACCCTGGTGGTAGACGGCCACGTCGGTTGTGAAAGACATGGGGTCGCCAGCTTTGACGGTGACGGTGGTTGTATTTCCTCCAGTCTCTCCGCCAACGTTGCAGATCAAGTCTTTGCTAGTCAAGTCCGTGACTGGCGAGTTATAGTTTGTGTTTCTGCGAACATAGGTGTATGCCGGAGTCTTGACGCCGTTGGCCGTCAGGGCTTGAAAAATGTCTGACTCTGTGTTAGTGTTTGATTTCGAAGCTTGTGTTGGCCTAGAGAGAGGTAGCTTACAATGAGAAGAGACCTGGCTGGCGAGAGCCAAGATGGCGGCGCAAGTAGAAACTGCCTTCATGATGAACGAGAAAATAATGTTATTCAATAACAAGAATGGGATATACTGTCGGCTGGTGACTTGTGGATGCTCAAGATGTGCTATAGAATGTAGTACTTCGAAAGTCTTTATAGTTCCTCATTCGAGCTGGTATCTCAGAAAAAAGATTTCCATAATCAAGACCCTACATAACTTATCTTTAAAAAGCTTCCCGCAAGCCATTGACCCTTGGCTAATTGTTTCGGGAGAAGTGCACGCGCTCAGAACGAAACCCACACAAATGGTACAGAGCCTGAAGGATGACCGCATCCATACTATAATGCAATCATTATCAAGCGCTGAGCGTTGGGCAGAGAGCTTTGCTCTAGGTTTCAAGGCTTGTTTGTTCAGAATAAAAACAATATAACCATCTTATTGACCAGGGGCTGTAAGAGGGTCGCGGACGTGCCGCTGACCGTGGCGAGCACATTATCGTGATGAATGTGCATGGATCGGATGAATGAAAGTTCGAAGGTGTGTGTTCTTCATCCATCACGAATCAGATATTCAACTGCCGTGGACATTTCGAATCATGCTTTCATGACGAATGCCGATAGCCTCGGGCTTGAGGATCGCTACTGCGTTATGGAAACATGAAGAAGACATCTGATCTCGAAGCCTAGTATCCAAGAATTAAATTTCACGATAGAGATATTTGGTACCTCATAAACATGAAGTAGCGCCACCGGTAACCTGTTCGGATTTGAAGGATAGAATGAATAGAAAACAGATGTAACTGACCGTTCTAGCTGAGGACTTGCTCATCTTCGACCACACAACCCGGGTAGCTGATCAACTCCTCATGTATCTCGAAACATGCGAGGATTCGGACCGATCCTTAATATATTTGCATTCCTACATCAATATAAACATTGATGCAGATTCGTAGAAAACAAAACTTCCCCACAAGGCGGGGTGCATCGAAGTCTTCACTAGCGTGAACGACAGGGGTATCGAAAAGTACCGAAGCGAAGGTCAACCCCTGAATGAGTTTGACGACGTGTCTTGCCGGCTAATTCCAACATCCCATCTACAACTAGAACAATCTCGTCCACATCGTTGCGATAACTCAGCGGCTTCCCCTCTCGCCTCCGCACTTCCTCCCTCGGTTCTGGTCGCTTGGCAGGCTACCGTCGGGAAGTCTGCCGCTTCTGGAATCCTTGGTGTTGTTCCGAGATCGAGGATTGAAGCAAGCGACGGAAGCTCCAATGTACTAGGTGGTGATGCTTTTTCTTTTGTGCAGAAAACTCGGAGCGGGGGAGCGTTGATTCTATTTTCCTTAAACGAGTATCATCACATGATGTCAAGAGAGTATTGAAGCCACTGGGGTTTTGAGACTGCTACTCCATGATTCTTCTTATTACATTGGTTATATATGGCATGCATGTTGGCATTTGATTGGCTTCGAGAGCGCGAGCTTGTCACCAGATCCGATGCTATTCTGGCGGACTGCGTGTTCCTAACCTCACGTCTTTGTGGTGGGGAAACCCTATTCTGATTTCAGGGCTAAGGTCATACTCCTATCGTCAGAAGTCAGGCGAGATAACAGACATTCGTCTTCATTCGCTAGTCGATCCTGTCATTTCGCTATCTACCCCTCCACTGAGGTAAAATGTACTACTCCAAGAATATGCAACTATTCCCATCTCCTTGCAATCGTGGCGTACATGCAGCGCAGCCTCGTTTATGGTAACATGAGAATGTGCGTATCCATCACTCAAATGTCGGTGGTCCCTCCCAAGCGAGTCTAATGAATGATATCCTTCTGGGAGCCTCGACTAAGCTTCTCTAAAGATCTCAGGCTATTCGGAACCTCTGTCATGGCGGCAATGTCGTTCCGTCACCGTCCTAGTTTGAGCTTGTGGTTCTGTTATATACCTCTCCGAACTGATATAGGCGTCTAGTACCATAGCTACTAAGACCGCATCAGTTGCGAGTGTACCCACCTTCATTTAGCTGTAAGTTCCTGAGCAAGCGCATTCTTTTTCGCTCGTAGAAGTAGCCCGTCACAAAAGCTTATATTAAAGGTAGTGACACCATGTCCAAAGTACCATTAGTGGGATCCTTCCTCTCAAACACCAGAGCATTAAACGCAGCTAGTGATACCCTACGGGTAGCTAGAACATTCGTAGTCTACGACCTTCCTGACCGTGATTTTACTGCTCTCGCAGTATCCCATTGCTGACGGGGTGTTGCAAACTATAAAGTGTCCATTGATCCAAAAAAGCTCTTCTACTTGAATATTCAGATGTCAAAGTCATCCTTATCATCGGTCACCACCGAAGTACTTTGAAAGAAAACACTACTGATGTAATTTCAGAACCCGATTCTCTCGCCAGTCTCGTAACCAACCTCTCGGTCAACAAGTGTGCTACTGCCGAAGCGGCCTACAAAGAATGTATCGAATACGCCATCTCTACGCCCAATCTCCCAAACGCCTTCATGTATTTATATGCCATTCACGCAAATTGGTTAGGATGGTCTGCCAACATCGGGAAATTTACTCTGACGCCAGATCTCCGTCTCAAGTTCGCGGTCTCGCCACGATCGTTGCAAACTACAACTCGTGGAGCATTGCTACTTGCCCAGGTTACGCAAGACGACCCACTCGAGGACGCCTTCGTCTGTATCAAACCTGGTGGAGAGCGTGATGTGAGCATTTGGAAACCACAGATTTGCGTTCTCATACTAACCAGATACCCAGGGTACATCAAACACCAGCGCTACTCGCTACGATGTTCACTGCGGTCTTGCTGATGCCATCCAGCCGGCTCCTGAGCCGGTACTTGGTTCGAAAATGCCGAAGAGGTGCCACAACGTCGGCACTTTTACTCTTAACTTAACTAGCTCTGTGTAAATATGTTGATCGCCATAAAAGTTCGAGCTAGATTGAAGCATCGAGGGTAAGTTAGTCGAGCTAGAGCCCTCAACTTGTCGTTGAATTATCCTCTCTCGGGCTTGCCAGGAGCGATCCTCTGCATTTACGAAGCCTGGCAGACCCGAGTATCTGGGACGACAGATGAGTGCCGTCTTGGCCAGATATGGTGGCTTGCACGTTCATTTACTCGGAAGAAGGCTGAAGTTAAGCTATGGAAATGAATATCACCATGAACTACCTGCTGAAATCCAGCGATGTCACTCAAAAAGTGCAAGAGGGCAGCAAGAGGGCACCGAAGATGATTTCGGAAATCACTTTATACGTTTAGAGATTAAAAAGTCTTGGGACCTCCACTTACTGGCTACATTACAGAGAGATGGTCTTGGCGGACAAGCATTCCCCAGAATATCCATGAAATAAAGTGTGAAAGCTCAGCCACAAAGAAGCGGTACTTCTTCAATGTAGCTCCACGCATGGATCATTCTGCCAGAATGCTGCCTCGATATGTCTCGCGCAATAATGCCCAAACTTCCACAAAGGTATGATTATATCAACGTGTAGAATCTATCATATTTGTATGAGTGCCCGATGGAGACTATTCATTCGGCCCTCAAGATCTATTCAAATATACCTGGCTTCGCTGTTGAATAGGACTTCTCGGACAAAGCCTTATCCTGGATCTCAGCATTTTTTCGTGTCTTGCGGCTCTTAGCTTGCTCTTGAGCGCAGTATTTGGTAAGATTCAACTCGAAATTACGTTTTTGAAATGCTGGAGTTTCTCGGGTGCTGTCCTTGAAAACGGGAGATTCACTTCTAGTTCTCTGACAATTGGAAATTGCATGATAACCACGAGCTCGGTAACGAGGCTTTCTAACCAGATATAAAGGGAGCTGGTCGCATCAACAACGGCCATACCAATAGTACATCCACGGATCAGAAGCCATTTCAAAATACCTCTCGACTTTCGCTTCCTACAAAAAGACGGCAGCAAGGGACGATATAGCAATGAAACTCACAATTTACAGTACTGCGAAGTGGAACAGTGATATGCTAAAGACGGACTTTACTTCCGTTGCTGGAGCTTAAGACACATTGAAGGCAGCTTGCAAATGCATAGAAGATAGATCACGTGCGGAGGTTGAAAACTGGTAGGGGATAGATGCATAAACTTGAAGGCGACGACGGACCGTATCGTTTCCTTCCTTGTTACTTAAGCTTTAGGCAGACTGAAAGTAGTTCGTCCTAATTTTTCTATCACGCCCTTCAAGTCCGGGCTCATCTGAACGAAACGACGATCTTCATGTGAACGGAACAGGCAATTAAGCATAAACAAAAACTTGACTAAGTTGATGCGAGGTCGACGCTAGGTAGAGACAACCCTTGCATCGGCAAGGACTAGCCGCCGGAAGCGGTATGTAGAAGCCGAAATACCGTGGCATGGAGAAATTGCGTTCAAGATCGCGGTCTCGAAACGTTAGAAGTGGCGTTCTGAGTGTTCAGCGTGGCATTGAAAACGAGCCCGGGCTGAGCCCGAGACCCATGATGACCCCGCGAAAGGCGATCGCTCGAGGCTAGACTAGACAGGCCGAGAGGGAGGTTCGAAAAGAGAAAGAAGTCCAAGTACCTAGTTAGGTAGGTACCGAGCACTCTCGACTTCGAAGCAAGGCACCATGCGGAGAATGTCCGGGTTGCTGGGGCCATGAAGTATAATCTCGCACCTATATACCCCCTCGAATCCCTTATTTTCTCTACTAAAATTATTCCCGTCAAGTACGCTTAACATGGATCTCGATATGCAACACTCGAATCATCCACCTCAAACCGAACAATGTTTTTGAACCATGAACAGATGTCTAATGAGATAGATGCCAATCAAGTCAATGCAGCAGATACTTCTCAAGTAGTACATGCAGCTCGTGTTCGTGGGCGTGCTGGGCTGATTCGGAACTCTCAAGCGCCCATCCCAATATAAGCCAAACATTTTGCCTCAAACTAATGCTCCTCTCCATCGTCACGAGGTTTGAAAGGATGTAAATGCTTCCAGAACTTAATTTATGCTGGTACTGTTGTGTATCCGGTACCACGGCACTCAATTGATGCGAGATCCTATTTTCACCTCTGCCAGAAGTAAACGGCAAATGTATGACCTTAATGAGCAGTTGCCAGAGAACCGCCAACATAAGAATGAGGCGCTCTGCCTCTTCGTAATATTGCGTTCCCCATTCTCTCCTCATAGCATTCAAGTCGTTATTTCTAGTCCTTGTTGCATCCTCAAAGATGAAGCTTTCTGTACTTTCTAGCATACTCTGTGTTAGTGGGGCCTTGGCGCTGCCCGGAAACATAGCTGGTGAGTGATGCAACCCCTTACAATTCTTGGGATTTCGAAGATGCAGGAATGTATCTCGTGAGGATGTTATGAGGAGCTTTGTGGCATTGTGGTATCTAAACATAACTAATAAAAGAATTAGCTAGCGCTTCCTCAACTGCGCCTGCATCGCCTTCTGGAACGGGAAAGGTTAAGTATGGTAAGTAGATATCCAAACGTGCTCCTTGAAACAGCTCTGATAGACTTGCAGTCGGTGTGAACGTCGCAGGTTTCGATTTCGGTGTGGGTACCGATGGCACCCAGAACCTCACGAATGTCTACCCTCCAGTTCAGGCTCTCGGCGGACCGGATGGAGCAGGGCAAATGAACCACTTTGCGACGAAGGACGGAATGAACATCTTTAGATTACCTGTTGGATGGCAATATATTGTTGGTGGCCAACTTGGTGGTAACTTAAACTCAGCAAACCTTGCAAAATACGACCAACTGCTCCAAGCTTGCTTAAAGACAGGTGCGGTCTGCATCATCGATATCCACAACTATGCCAGATGGAACGGCAAAATTATTGGACAGGGAGGACCAACAGATGCTCAATTTGTGAATCTCTGGACCCAAATCGCGACTCGTTATAAGTCCACAGCCAATGTTGCGTTCGGCGTCATGAACGAGCCGCATGAGGTAGATATCAAGAAGTGGGCTGCCACCGTACAACTAGTTGTCAACGCAATTCGAGGAGCGGGAGCTACTACACAAATGAGTGAGTATTTCACTAAAGCCGACTATTTCAGTTGCTGACATAGTTCAGTTCTCTTACCAGGAAATGACTACACTTCTGCTGGAGCCTTCATCACGAACGGATCCGGCGACGCGCTTCTGCCTATCACGAACCCAGACAACACGACTACCAACCTGATTTTTGACGTCCACAAGTACCTCGATAGCGATAACTCCGGTACGCACGCCGAATGCGTCACAGACAATGTCGCTACTGCCTTCCAGCCTCTTGCAACCTGGCTCCGAACGAATAACAGACAAGCATTGAATACAGAGACTGGAGGAGGCAACACAGCTTCGTGCTCCAAATACCTTTGTGCACAGCTTGCTTTTGTCAAGTATGATTCTTCCCGCTATAGACAATAACAAACGCTTACCTACGTTGCAGTGCCAACAGTGATGTTTATCTTGGCTATGTTGGATGGAGTGCAGGGTCTTTCGACCAGACCTACGGTAAGCATTTGAGACCGAAAACGAGTGCACTTGCTGACGAAGACAATAGTTCTCACTATGACGCCAACTGGGCAGGGGAACAACATGCAAGATACGTCGCTGGTGAAGGCTTGCCTTGCGAGATAGAATATGCTTATGAAAAAAACTAAAAGAGAAACATCATATGAAACACAACTCTCTCCTTGAATTGTACATAGTTCTTCTCTTGTAGATATAGGAAGGCGAAAAGCAAAAACTTTAGTGCCAAATGGAAGGCCTCGAACATTGCCAATACATGCCCCGAGTTATTGGCAAAACAGCAACGTAAGGGCGTGTACATCGTATACAAGTCATAGATGACGTGTGTATTGTGCATATCCACGGCAGACACTAAGTCATATTCTTCTAAATGCTCGGAGAATCTCTATCAGCACTAACGACGAGTCCTATTGGAAAATTGTTTCATCAGAGACGCTCATCATCATCACCGTCGCCGAACCGTACACTCCTTTACGCCCAACACTAGCTAGCCTTAGACCGGACACCCTATTTAGCAAAGAAATTCGTAATCTTCTGACTGCCCTTCTCTTTACCACTTGGCTTCGCTGGGTTGGCAGTATTATTGCTTGTAGCACTCCTACTCTTGCGTGCTGGTTTCGTCGGGGAAGACTTTTTAGGACTTGTTGATGTCCTTGAGATCTTTGTAGGTTTCACCTCAGTATCCGGGACATCGTCCAGCTCTCGCTTGATACCATGCTTAATTTCCTCCTTCGGAATTGGCAGTGGAGCATTGTCCTCGGAGCCGTCATGATCCATAGTCTTCCGGTCTTCGCCTTCCTCATGCTTGATCTGCGTCGAAGGCTCCACTTTCGTGGAATCTTCAGGTTTCGTCTTGATTGAAGTGGGGCTCTTTGATTCGCCTTTCGCCGTCCCTTTCGCAAAGAAATTGGCAATGTTCGACTTGTTCTCGCTACTTGCGACTGGAATGATGAAGCTGGGTGAGTTATTTCCGACCTTCCCAACCTCTTTGCTCACAGGATAGCATTCCAATTCGGTATCAGTCGGCCGAAGTAAGCTCTGGAGCTCTTTCGACCATGTATATCGTTTCGGGTCAAGCCACGTCTTGATATCATTAGATCCGTTCTCAAATATGACAGGCATGCGGTCATGTAGGAACTTTAGCTGCTTGTTCGAATCTGTTGTGATGATTGTGTAGGTATAGAGCTTCTCATCCGTCCCTAAAAGGATAAAGTCAGTCATGTAAAGTACAGATAAACTTAGCAAAGCAGACCTTCATATTGAACACAGTCCCAAAGGCCGGCAAAGCACATCAATTGCGAATCTTTGCGCTTGGTGTAATACGGAATCTTCTCCTTTCCCTTCTTCAACCATTCGTAGAAACCTTGAGCAATAACAATGCAGCGCTTCCTCTGCTTCATGGTATTCCACATGCCCTTATTCTCGATCAAGGAATCGTCTCGACAGTTGATCGTTTTCATCATGGAACCGTAATCCGGGTTGCGTTTCGTCCAGAATGGAATAAGACCCCACTTCATCTTTTGGAGCTTGTATCGGACCTCGCCTTGGTTTTCTTCGACATCAGCTTCTGCATCCTGCTCTTCAGGTTCGCCCTCTCCTTTCTTGTGCTGCCTAGGACCTGCTCCATAGTCTGGAACGTCTGCGCGATAAGCGACGCCGTGATAGCCAGGAGCAAAATTGTAGGATTGTCGTGGCGCATCATCTCCTTCATCCTCTGGCGCCTCATCTACTTGCATGTTCTCATCTTGCAGATATCTCCTGACCTGGGAGGGTCGCTTTCCCTATGTCAACAGGTTTCTGGGGAAGGGAGGATGGTGCTTACAAGTGCGAGCGCATATCTGCCGCACATTTTGGAATTCCTTACATACTTGAAATATGTTACATAACTGTTGATGTGAGAACTGGAGTAAATGGCACTAGTTTAGAAGCATGTGCATGGGTATGTCGCGTCTTCAATGTGGTTTCGCGATTGGGTGACATCACACAGGCGAGGCTCGAGGCGACGCGAGCCTCTGGAATCATCGCCCACATCAAGCTGCAATGTTTGAGCTAATGATGGACATTGTGGAAGAAACAGACCGCATCCTAACAAGAGAAGTCTCGCGATGCCACCATCAAGTCAAGAGTGGTGTACTCCTGGCTTCCCATTCATGCATTTCTCTGTGCTGTTCTTGTGTTGCACGTCGCTTTTTTAGGCCATTACTTGATATATTACTTTTTGTTCAAGCACGATGAGGAAGATGTGCCTGCTAAAGTGGCTCGGATTATGCCCGCCCGCGCGGCTATACATGCTTGGTTGGGAGTGACAGCGTGAGAGTCCTTTCATTACAGTTGCTTCAACTTGCTTCATATTCTGAAATTACGCCTCATGTGCCACGTCAAATAAGCCAATATGGGTACCTTTATTTGGATATAAAAAGAACAAAATAGATTATGCCACCACTTGACCACCATGGAGGGCTTGAAGGAAGGCTCGACAAGGAGTATTCCGAGAATATTACGAGGCATTGTCCTTAGAACGTGCTGGACATTGAAACATGTTAGTAATCTGGGGTCCTGGTAGCATCCATAATCCTCAGGCTGTGATTCTCAAGAATAAACATATAGAATATATATTACGTAGACCAGCTTAGACCCACCAATGATAGGAGTCATAGGCTAGTACCTTCCTAGATGCCGAAAAGTAAACCGGGGGATATTCAGAGAGGATCAAAGGAAGTACACTATAGTATACTCTGAATAGTTGGCTATATGATTCTCTTCTCCGCGAAGGTGTCTAGACTTGAAAGTAAAATGCGACACCAGCGATCTGCAAATTGAACTTGATATATTTCTTGCCAAAGCCAAACACCTTTGGAACAATGACAAGGCAACCTAAAAGCAAAAAGTGATCTTACAATCATAGTGTACGGGAGTAAACACGCCGTTTCATGAGCCACGAGGAAACAAATGATCGGGAACATGACTATTCTCAGTGAAAGAGCTCAGAATTTCTGTTTCTGATGAAAGGCTGCCAACATCTATGGGACCTAAAAGCTATAATGCTAGACCAGCCGAGGAGAGAGGAATGTAGTCACATAAGGACGCGGCACAGTATCTGAACCAAGGACTGTAGCCATGGCTATTCGACTGCTGAGCAGCGTGATTTCCATTACAGGAATGGGCTAGAGGTTGGCGATTAATATCAATTATAATGTACTAGTAATCGACTTAATGATTACTTGTAGGCTTATGAACGTTAGCGTAAAGAGAGTCATTTTAGTTGTAGAAGCCCTGTTCTAGGTTCCAGTTGATGAAGTTTGACATAGAGTAAGGATTCCGCAAGAAGGTTGCAACGCTGAGAGGCATACCGAGACTATAGAAAACAGTTTAAGCCTACTTAACTTGTTGATTTACGTCGCCAGGTTTGCCAATATGGAAAGATTTATTTTTCGGATATCCAACATTGCTGTAGGGAATTCGGACTTTGGGATACTACCACACCATCTAGGCTTCTAGATATCCTGACCCCCTGTGCCTATCGGATGAACAGGTCGCACTGCCAGTACCCTTGTTACTATCACATTTCTTGCATGGAGACCGTTCATTTTTGAGTATTCATTTTGACTGAGCACAAGGCGATGCCATTCCTGGAGTACACTCTGCCAAATTGGCAAGAAGTTGCAAATCCCGCGTTGTCTCCCAGCCCATGATTTCCCGCAAGCAAGCAAACTCCTTTACGCTCTTGACATGACACCCCAGGCCCGAATGATGTTATCTGTGTATCCAGCGAACAAAGTCTGACCATCCGCGCTCCATGCCAAGCTAACGCACTCTGGCTCTCTGCTCTTCTTGCCAACAGCCTGGAACTCGGGCTTCAACTCATCAACCTTGCTCTTCTTCTCCAAATCGAAGATTATGATGCTGCTTGAAGTGGCAGCGCACAGCCAGTATCGGTTGGGTGAGAACACGAGGGCGTGGATCTCATCACCGGCGTTCAGGGAATAGAGGTGCTTTGACTCGTTTAGGTCCCACAACATGGTGGTTCCGTCCTTGCCACCTGATGCACAGAGTGATCCGTCGGGGGAGATGGTCACGGTGTTAATATATCCGGTATGGCCAATGTGGTCGGTTTGCAATCGGCACGAAGAGAGCTCCCAGACCTGTTTCTGGTTGTCAGTACCGTCCAAATACGACAAATTGGACTCAGTCTCGATGCATGCGAAATCGATTCAGTGCATTGGTGTTAGGTTGTCTCATGGCCTGATCTCCCAGGCTCTGAAGTAGCAAATACTTTATAGTTGCGTAGCATCATATGGATTCCGCATGCTCGAGTCCTGAATCATAAAGGGATGTGCTCTCACCTTCACAAGCTTGTCCCAGCCGCAGCTAACAATGACCGGGTTTTGAGGATTGGGAGAGAATCTGACGCACGAAACCCAATCGGAATGTCCTTTGTCGGTGATAGTGAACTTGCAGTCACCAAGAGTGTTCCAGAGCTTGATGGTGCGATCGCGCGAGCCCGAAACAATTTGTCTGTTGTCGGCGGAGAAGCTGACGGACAGAACATCGTTGGTGTGGCCAACAAATCGGCGGGTAGTCGTACCGGTCGAGAGTTCCCAGAGACGGAGGGTCTTGTCCCAGGAGGCAGAGAGAGCGTATGCACCATCGGAAGAGATGACCTAGATATACTCTCAGCATATGTTCTCGTAGGACCGCAGATCCATTGACAAGCCAAGGGGACATACACAGTCGGAGACGATGTGAGAGTGACCGTGCAGCGATCTCTTGGGGTATCCGTACGAGCTCTCGTCGCGAGTCAAGTTCCAGATGATCAAGCTCTTGTCGCGCGAACCAGACAGGAGCATGTTCGGATTTTCAAGAGACGTAGCGAGGGATGTAACCCATCCGCTGTGTCCCACAAGGGTGCCCTTGAGGATGAGTTGTTCGGTCATCTTGAGAGATTTCGCGGGAAGTGCTCAATGAATTGCGAATATCTTCAACTGGTGTCAAATTTCAGAGGGAAATTCTTTGTGGGATCGGTAAGCGAGGTGACTGGCCGCTAGAAAATAAGTGGGTCCTATCGAAGTTCAGTTCACCTCGCAGCGAAAAACCGAAGAACCATGGCTTTACCTTTATGTCAGGCCTGGCAAGAAGACTTAAAAGGAAATCTTCTTGCTACTTTTTCTATTTGATATTGATAAGGGAAGGAATTCCGAAGCAATTGAACTCAGGTGATATGGCTTTTGATCCTGGGAACTACGAAGTACCTATTTGGAACCCCAAGGAGGCATGTTGTCAACTACGAATTTTTAGATTTGTTGATTTTACATGAATGACGGGCCTTCTTCCGCCGAAGAATGTAGGATTTTCGAATTATATCTTCAGGATGCGGAGCTGTGGACTTCAAAACGATGTGTACTGAATTAACGAGGAGAGATATAGGCTGCCTAGGTGGAGATGGATGGACATCACCATTCAAAGATGCATGATTTAGGGATGACAATGAATCCAGGACATTGTTCAATTCGAACATTTGGGCAGGGATAAGGTCTAATAGCAAATTTGAGGTTTTGTCGACCGTGCAGAGAGTTGGAGTTCATAGAGCATTTCTGGGGCTGAGAGATTGGTTAGTGGAGTTTGGGTGAGCATGTTCTTGAAGATCCTCGTTTAGAACTACAAACAAATTGCTGCTTAGTAGAGATTAAGGCGATTGGACATAGTCATGCTACTAGGTAAAAAGTATCCACTGCTTCTGGACTATGAGAGCACATAAGACTGTCTTCTATAACATGATGAATGAAATATGGCTTGTTGATAGCTTGTTTGAATAGAATAGCTTTGTTATGCTAACCCACCCTATGGCAATATAAACGCTCGGTGCGCTGTAGATAGATTAGGGAAATGTTCGATTGCGAAAGAGTACCTATCACCGTAAGAGTAGCGTTCCGTGACCGGATTCAGACTCTATCCCGTTTCGGAACGTTAAGGTCGTTGCCGTCAAGCAAATATATGGGAGAAGCCACGGGATCATTATCATCTGAATCTCCATCTTCGGTACGGACATTATTAATTGCCTGCCTTTCGATCCATAGTAGATGCCGTATAGACGGAAGAGAGGCGATGGCCTACTGGCAGTCGTCGAATTATTATAGATCGTCTTCAAAGGTATTTAAAACGCGTTTCCCTCGGCATGTATAATATCCCAGATGACTGATACGCACTCAATTGAGTCATGCACTGCGGTCCGCACATCATTGGGTTGTACGCTTCTTCAATTGCTGCATCGTTCAGAACCGGGTATGCATTGGCAAAGCTCTGTTGATGTGTATTGTACACCATCGTGATTGTCCATCTAGCCCACGTCGAGTCAATCTACATTTTGACATCCTGTAACCAATCCCCTCCGCCTCGAGAAACATGCCTATATTTATGGCACCTCTATGCTGCTGCATTGGCGGCTCTTTGATCCTCCAACTTCGAATAGTAGGCGTCTCGTTTGGCAACTGCTGGAACGTGGTATCCGTACCTGAGAATTTGTAAGTTAGAGGGTTCTTCATGAAGAGGCATAAAACCTAAATAACTCATACCAGAAGAGGTATCCGAACGATGATCCGAGACCTATTCCAATCATATCAGCAATAGTTTCTTCCTTGTCTGTCATTCATCCGCTGGAGCCAGCCCTCAAGCTCCATATATATTCTTTCAGAGTCTGTATGTTGCAGCCATACTCACCGAAGGCGACGCTGAGGTCAAGGACGAGCCCTCGTCGGAGCATCTGGGGTTTGAAGTCAGCTCATATTTCCAAAGCTTCGGCAATGCGATTGAAAGAGCCGGGGGCAATTAAATATACGTACTCCAGTAATTGGTCTAATTGCCATTGTACGTGATTTGTGACTCTGCGGGGAAGTCCTTAATTGTAGTTCTTTGGTCGTGGGAAGGAGGAGAGTTCGAGGTCGGAAATCATTCGACTATGAGGTGAGCTAAAACGGCACGTGACCTTGAACGCGGCTACAGCCGAAAAAGTATATTCCCGATTCTCGATCTCAATGCGACAAGCCCGAAGAGCGACTGACAATTCGACCACGACGCCCTTACAGCCAAGAATGATTGTTCGATTGCGCTTTTGTGTCCGTCATTCAACTCGAAGCTGCTGATGAGAGCGTTTGCTATGGCCCCCATGGATCCATTATCTCAACGAAAGCGAGCAACTCCCTCTAGTGACGATGGCAGTAGCATAGAAGAGTCTCCGAGCAAGAGAATACGTGTTGAACCGAAGCTCCCAAATACACCACCTGCGGAAGATATTCTCGAATATGGCGCCCAGAAAGTCTCCTTCTCCGATGACGATCCGCACCGGCTCCTGTTACGTTCAGTGGGTTTGGCTTTGGAGCTTGTGGGGTTTAATGCAGCTTCTCAAGAGGCCTTGGAAGCGATTTGTTCTGAGGTCGATACCTGTCAGAATATTTCTTTCTCTGTTCATTTGCTTTCAGGTGCTGACCCCCATCAGATGCTGCTCATCTACTTGCGCAAGTGAACACTTCTATGCTGAACGCCAGGCGGTCACAACCTATTCCTCTTGACTTCAAATTTGCTCTTGCAGAATTCGATCTCCCTATATCTTCACTAGAACCACATCTTCACCCGCCGATACCAGCTGAGAAACTCCTTGTTCAACTGGAGCAATTACCTGTCGAAGAATTGCCTACTACAACAACGCACATCGACTCTTTATTGGGTGGTGACCTTAGTGGTGAGCCTGACAAACTGGCTACACCATATGTTCCGATACATTTCCCTTCATTTCCAAGCAAGCATACGTACAAATGGACGGAGAAGGAATCGGCTCGTGAGACAGATCCGCGGAAAATCCGAGAAGAGGCTGCGAAGGCTGCTCGTCAGGGTGAGGAAGCACTTCGGCGTTTGACCAAAGTAGCGAAGGCTGGAAAGGAAAAGGACGTCAAAAATGCTGCCAGCAAAGATCCCAAGAGCAAAGAAAGACATAACTTGTGGGAGAAGACGATGGAGGATCTTCTGAGTAGGCAAGGGACTATGAATTTGATAGGAAAAGCTGCAAGTGAGGAGGACGATCGAGGGCTAATCGTGAATGCGGACAGGCTATTCTACAGAAAAGGAGCTCCTGTGAGAAGGAGACAACCAGTTGAAGCAAGGACTTCGATTGAAGGATGATATTTACAAGGGCTGGATATTTGCTGCGTTTAAGCGAGGAGTTTGGGATGGGTCATTCTCCAACGGCATTTGCATATGAAGTCTGCTTTAGCAGCTAAAACGGGCTCAGCAGCTATTGTAGAACTATAGGGCTCATTTTTTTGCTTGGCACTCGTGAGGGTATATAGCTAGCCACACATACATAGCCCAGCATGAAGGCTTGCGTCCGAAGCCTGAAGCCATGTAATATCAAGGACCAACAATGACTGACTTCCCTTGGCTGATGCTCAAAGTTACGGGGTCCAATCCGTGAATTGCTGACACCATGACCGACATCGCCAGCCATCTGAGCACGTTTGTGTGAAATTATGGTGGTCGAAACAAACCATCTTTCCGTTCAAGCCGCTTTTTTCCCTTCCCAAGCTGTTGTCTCGACCATGAAACTTCCGTTTTGATCTTGACATCTGGGCATATGTCAATAGATTTCACCAGCTTCACCCACGCAAGTGACTTACTTTCGAAACAGTCTCTGCACCGGCCAGCATCTCGTGACGCTCTCTCTAGTCCTTGGCTCTTCCACCTCGCAAACATACTGCAACATTTCCATCAACTCACAAGCCTTCATATCACCGTTAAAATCCTTTCGCTTGTTGCCTTTAGTGTTGATTTGCGTTCGATACGGAAGTTCGTGAGCTGGGAACGTTTCGACTGGTGGTGCCATGATTTGAATCGTCAAGACGGGCTGATTGCTTGAGGAAGGTATTACTGCGGTCAGAACAACGAATGCAGATGGCAGCTCTGACATCGACGGAAGTGCTTGGCGGCAGACTTATGAGGGAGATCGCTGCTGAGGAAGGAAGCTTAGAAGATGTGCGTCTCTTTTCATGATCGGTCTTCTAATTGCTTATCGATAAGGAGCTCCTCCCGAGTATACTTCTTATTGCTAAAAATTCTAACTATATACAAACTTGTGAAAATGATACTGATTTTTCCTAGCTACTCAAAGCACTCCGTCAAACATCCATCCCGAACGCGTCCAAAACAGGAATTCCTGCCCTCGACACATTCTGGTCCCACCATGGTGGGAAACTCTCTGTTGCCGGTCGTGGGCTTCCCTTCCTCTATCACCTCTTGACTTCCCTCCTCACAAGCCTCAATGGCACGATTGCTCTCATTGACCTCACAGCCCGTTTCACACCATCTCATATCCCAGTCCCATTTACGGAACTCCAGCATATCCACGTATTTCGGCCTACGTTTTCAAGCTTAAAAGTCACGATGGAAGGGGTGGAAGGGTATATGTTACATGGTCAGCATGGTAGCAAAGGTAGAGAGTGGGTTGGCACTATAGTGCTTGGCGGGAATGGAGGAGATATCAATATAGGTTGGAGAGGATGGTTGAGAGTCGAGAGGGAAGAAGTGGGTAGGTTTGGGGAAGGTGTTGGGGTGGAAGAGGTCTGGGGAGAAAAGGGAATGAGACAGCGCCAAGAGGTGGTGGATAAGACGGGGTGGAGAGCAGAGTGTGAGTTTGGTGATTATTGCTGGAAGTAGAGTCGGCTGCTTGTTTTGTGAAGGTTATCTAATAGGTCAAGTAAGCGCGCGCCTCAAGCAGCGGCCAGTTGTTTCTAACTTCTAAGACTTGATAATCAATTGAAATGCGTCTACCTAATTGCCAAGCCGAAGAAGCCGAGGAGGAAATATGCGACGGCTAGTTTACGAAGTACGTCTCACCCAAAGCATTGCCTACCTACTATTCAAGCCACGGCCATTTGAATTTGCCGAGTTGTTCCGGCGGTAAAGTACCATGAGATTCTCGGGACGAAGAGTCTTTCCGAAGGGGCAGTTTGCGAACTGATGTCGATGATTGGCGTAGATGTGCGAGGAGGCTTGCACGGTGATTGGGCCTTTGGCGTCTCCTTCTCTCTCTCTCTCTTCGGGACACATTTGTTGCCGCTCTGGGAAAGGCTGATCAACAGGTGGGCTATGTCCTGAAGAGTCGCAGACACGATACTAGTACTTCGTAGACGGTTTATCGGTTTATCTGATATCTGATAGTAGTAATACGAGTAGTAATAGTCTGGTTGCAGATGTACCCGACAGAACCTGCACGTCGTCAGATGTAGCCAATTAGCACCAATACCGCTGGATACAAGACCCGATGAAACGCTATAATTATAGACAGCCGTACATTTGCCGGCGTGATCATCAAGAGGATCTGAATTTCGACATCGTCGCAGCAAGGATTCGAGCTGCTACTGCACCCCCTTTGCACTTTTACCGACGCCCACTCCTCTCGCCTGCCACCCTCCCACACCCCACTCCCACTCCCACTCCCACCACTCCTACCACTCCCACTCTCGAGTCTCGCGCGCTCCACACGAATTCGAGGATTCGCCATCGTCACTGATCACTCCAGGCATGCAGCGGGCATCGACCGTGCATATACTTCGTACATGCGCGCACCTTGTCCTCCCCTCAGGAGACCAATCCCAAGCCCGTCTGCACCACATCCATTGAAGAGCCGGTCGGCTGCGGCTTGAAGAGCTGCATACCGCCCCTCGAGCGATCTGATCCGAAGCCTCGCTGGCCATGAACATGCAGCTCCAACGGCCCCTAATGTCCCACCCCGACTCGGACTTTGACATACGAGCAGCGGCTAGGCCAATCCCCAACGAGCAGACCTATCACGGCTTGTAAAATGCGTCTGAATGGCCGCGTTAGGTATTATCTCATGTATTAAGCTCGGCTACTAGTTACTAATTCCGCTGGCCCTCGCTCCCTCTAAGTGCGTATTCCCGGTCACCAAACTGTGAAGTCCAACTTTCTTACTTTCTAACCCTGGGCGACCTGACTTCCATTATGTTCTCTTTCCTCTGCAGAAACCATGACCACGCAGCAGACATCTGTTAAGCATCCGTACATTGACTGAAACTGCATATCAGGGCCGGCAGCCTACAGGATCTTACAGCCATGCGGTGTCACTGCGGTTTTGCTCCTTCACGACTCTGGCGGCTGTTTCCACTCTACGAAGAAGTATGCAATAGATCCAGATAGTGGAATTCATAACGGTAAGCACGAATTGTCCTTGAGTCTCGAGTCGCATGAGTTATAGCATCGCTCCCGGAAAAACATGCCTACCTTGCTGACTTTGTGGAAATCTTTTCTTTTGTTGGCACGTTGACAGAGTTGCTGATGTCCGTCCCTCAGTTTGCCTGAAATGTTCGAAATCGACGAGAATAACTTGCCATTTGTGCGCACACGCCAAGCCCTCCTCCTCCTCGATCTGCAAAATGACTTCGTTTCGACTGGTGGGATTCTGCCCGTGGAGCAGCCGCCAGGCTTTCTTGACAGGACTTTGAACCTCCTGCCTGAGTTTCGAGCATCCGGCAACATCATATGGATCCGCAGTGTCTTCGAGGCATCTCGGCCAATCAATGAGCTTGCCAACGACAGTGAGAGCGTCATCACAGACAAAGAGCTGGATCCGAAAGACCGAGATGGAGATGCACACTTCAGAACTCGACTCAGGCCTTCGCAGAGGTCAATAGAGCAACAACTTCGAAGAGCAGCCGAGGCTTATGAGACTGAACTAGGAACTGGCAATGCGCTTGAAGGAGAAAAAGAGGAAGAGGTGAAATTTGATGAAACTTATTTGACCCTACGACCGAATCAGCTCCCACAGGCAGTACTGCCAACGTCTCCAGGAGCGAACTTCTCGCAAGCAGCGCTTATGAGAATTGATGCAAAAAAAGATTTGATATTTCAGAAGAGTTGGTACTCGGCATTTAAAGATGGAAGTTTGGTGCAAATTTTGCGCGCCAAATTTGTAACGGAAATATACCTTTGTGGTGCTTTGACGAATATAAGTGTTTTTGCGACGGCAATGGACGCCGCGCGACATGGCTACGCAATAACCATTTTGGAGGATTGTCTAGGGTACAGGAGTAAAGCCAGACACGACGAGGCACTACGAAGACTCGTAGAGTTCGCTGGCTGCGATATAATAAGCAGCGGAGAGCTCATTAAAGACTTGCAGCAAAAAGCGAGAAAGCATCAAACGCCTCCGAGAAGAAGCCAGTATCAGCGACCCCAACCCAAAAGCAAAGGAAGTAGCAGTACCGGCATCGAGAATTTAATGGCGAACTTAAATCTGAGACCTGATGGTTCATCGGCCCCTGGTCAGAAAGCCATTCCTACTGGGCCGCCAGGGAATGTGGCTGCAGCCGAAACTGATGACAGTCCCGAGTCACATTGGAATGAAGCAAGCGAGGCCTCAAAAGCAGCTGATATCGACAGCAAGAAACGCGAAAGAGTCAAAACCAAAATTAAAACTCGACGGCGTCAATCCAAGTCAGCGCCTAAAGAAGTTGGAGAAGGATCCTCCCTTGACAAAGCTCATACTGTGCCAATATCTTCAACGTTGGTTGCAGCGACGCAAGCGATCGAAAAACTTCCTCACTCAATTTTGTCGGAACACGAGCAGGCTGTCAACATCACAACTTCTCCTTCACCGGAACCCACCGGTATCGAACCAATTCCAGCTCAGTCAGTCAATTCTGACGTTGATACAACTCCGTCTGCTATGGCCTCAACTTCAAAAGATGGCGCAATCACATATTGTGAAGGTGATACTACAGTGATCTACAACCTTCTCGATGAGGATCTCGCCGATGAAATCTTCAAAAAAGTTCGGAATGAAGTTCGTTGGGAAAAGATGTCCCATCAAGGAGGCGATGTCCCAAGGTTGGTCGCGGTACAAGGAGAAGTTGATGATGATGGAAGTATCCCAATTTATCGACATCCGGCTGACCAGTCACCACCACTATTACCTTTCTCTCCAACAGTTTCGCTTATAAGAGCTCAAGTCGAGAAAAAGCTTGGTCATGCCGTCAACCATGTCTTGATTCAATTCTATCGAGATAGTACTGATCACATTACAGAACACAGCGACAAGACTTTGGATATTGTTCGAAACACATTCATTTGCAACGTCAGCCTTGGTGCTCAGAGGACAATGACCTTCCGCACGAAGAAACCTCTCAAGGGTAGTGGCGAAGCAACCGCCGAATCAGGACAGCCTCGACTAGCACAAAGAGTTATACTTCCCCACAATTCTATGTGCAAGGTAGGATTGGTCACAAATATGAGATGGCTCCATGCCATCCGACCGGATAAGCGTATGACTTGGGAAAAGTCACCTGAAGAGCTGGCCTACGATTGCGGACGTATCTCGTTGACGTTCAGATCAATTGGGACATTTCTCACTAAAGACCAACAGAAAATTTGGGGTCAAGGTGCTATTTCTAAAACCAAAGACAAGGCTAGGACTGTCATCAATGGCGACGCAGCTGAGTCTGAGAGGATAATTCGAGCATTCGGTAAAGAGAACTCGTCCCCGGAATTTGATTGGGATGCGTCATATGGAGCAGGCTTCGATGTTCTTCACATCTCGAATTGGCCAAAGTTGGTCCTATCTGGGGATTTTGTCGCCGATCTCAGGGTGAGGATCATGCTTTCGGAGTACGGTATTGCTTGGACGGAGGCAAGACCATCTACCGCCTTCAGCTGGAAAGATGCAACCTCGTCCAAAGATACAACTCCTGCACGCGACACTTGGGTCAAGTTCATAGACAGCGACGCAAGCCAGTCCACCACCCAAGGAGACATAGCTATCATGCTCTATCTCGACTCCGTCTACGGAGCCAAAGCCGCCAACAACGCACCTAATCTCGCCAAGCAATTCACGCGACTTCAGCAAGCCGGAGAACTGCTCAAAAAATGGAGAACTGTGCCTTTTGACATCGAGTCCTTCCGATATGAGATGGAAATATGGGAGACTTTTGCTAAGGAAGGACCGTACATGGCTGGATTGTCTATATCCTTGGCTGATTTTGCGCTGTGGCCAGTAATTGAGGAAATTCGGCGGGAATGGAAGAGTATAGAAGGACTGGACAATATCGTGTTATACTACAATCGCATGAGAGATCTTGAGAGCGTCGTTAAAGTCCTTGGACCACGAGAAGATACCATCGACACAGGAAAAGCATAGACACATACAGGAGTGGGCATATGCTCAACTTGAGATATCTTATGTCGTTGATAGCTATACGGGAATAGGAAAGGCTATGAGTGATGAATACAGCGAGATAAGAGGTTAGGGTATTCTGAAAAAGATATTAGGTCCTCTTGGGTTTTACTTATGTCTTTTGCTTAGGCATGGACATGGGAGCCTTTTACTGAAATGTAAGAGTCCGAACTCAACTTCCGGCTCGGACATTTAAGCATGGTTTGCAATTGATGGACATTGGATGATTACCTTTGATATTACCCTTTGAAGTGACATGTTCCCATCCAGCTTCTATCACTTACCGCAATGCAGCAAGCTTTGCATAAACGCTCTCCTAAGCTTCGTGGAACGCGGCAGCTTTGTCATTCATCGGCTGTTCGAGACCTTCGATAGCTCAAGTCTAGGAACAAGCTCCAGTCACAAAATTTGCCTCAGGCCATTGGCTAACACAAGGACTCGTTTGGTCATTCAGGGGTATAGTCAACGCTTTGACTTCACTACAATTTACAACTATGTGACAAACAAGGGAGATGCCTTCGTGCAAGAGAAGAGACCATTATAAAAAGCAACCCACTATAGTAAGCACCCGCCCAGCAAGTATGATCCTGTATCAACCTTGTAACGCCCCAAATCTGACCTCCAGGAACTCCTCCAATGCCCAGTCCAGCCAATAATGCACCGCAAGGATGAGAGAGTTGATTTACATCGAGTTGTTCATCGGATCATTCATCGAGGTCATCCGCGCCGGAGGAGCCTGCTGAGGACCTTGTGGAAGCGCATGAACGCCGACGATACTCTGGAGAGTTTGAATCTGTCGCATGAGTTCATTCGTTTGGAGAGTTTGTTGTTCCGCTTGTCTCTTCAGCTTCTCGTTCTCCTTACGGAGTTTCGCGACTTCCTGACGGATGTCTGGACTCTCTGCTGCTGGTCTCTTTCTTTTCATCCCAGCTCTCTCACTTCCATCTTCTTCTGTCTCTGCTCCATCTTGAGCCTCTCCTGCTCCATCAGTGTGGACTCGGCGCAGATGCTCATTGAGATTTTCCTGACGCGAAAAACCCTTGCCTGAATAGCGCTTGCAGTTTGGATGTGGGCAGTTCAGCTGCTTCCTAGGTCCTCCATGAAGATTGTGAACTTCTCGCTGATGCCGCAAAAGGCCACCGGAATAAGTGAATCCTGGCAGCTTTTCGCAGCCTTCGGCGGGACACTTGTAAGGTCTATCGTGCTTGTCCATATGCTAAAATAACATTAGCTAAGATCGTCAAAGGCATTCGCGCATGCATACCTTTGACCACTCGCACTTTCTGTTGAAAGAGCGCACATCTTCCGTGCATCCGGGCCAGGTACATATGAATCTTCCATCCTCTCCTTTCGTGACCTCTCTATCAGGCTTTGGAATCGGCTTCATTCTACCAGGACTCGGCGCGTCAGATTCTTCCTTCTGTGGCAACTCTGGCATCTCATCGATATTCAACGCAGTCGCGGCATCCATGTTCTGATGGTTGTACGGATTATCCGACAGAGGGGGAGGCGGGCTTGGATATCGGTGGTCCTCTTGATGAGGGTCGTGCATCATCGCAGACTGAGGGTAGTCGACTGGGAACGTTCGCGATTCGTATGACAGAGACATCGTGTTTGGGTTCGAATAAACACTCGGATTGGGGGTGTAGTGAAATGCGTAGGCAGGAAAAGATCGGAGATCCTGCTCGTGACTAAGGACGGGATAGTGGCGAGGAGTACGTGGATGTCCGGCGACGCTCAGTTGATTAATGAGGTTTTGCTGGAAGTGGTCGCCTACACTCGGATGAAGAAGGTTAGGCTGTGGCGCAGTAGTGTGGCTCGCACCTAGATTACGAAAAAGGTAAGCGCGATCCAGTTGCAACTTCAGGGTACGGTTTGCGCATGATTTGAACTGCAGGTAAATTGTACAGTACCATCTGGCCTGGGGTATTCTCGCGCATTTGTATTGGCAGCATTCCCTAAGTGGCAGTCCTCAGTTCTGGCCACGGCCATGACTATATAGAATCAGTCACATGCTCTCTAAGAATAGTGATGATGACTCACCTCGAGCTCCGGATGTGTGAGTGCGAGGCGCAATATCTGTAGCTGCCTGGTACAAGCCGCGATGATTCGGGGGCTGGGTGGCCAGTCGTGTTGGCTGCTTGGCGTAAGGGTGGAGGGCCTCGTCGCCTATGTCACGCCGCGTCGGTACTGGAAAGTACCTGGGCTCACCGGACTCTGTCTTGATGACTGGACTGCTGCTCATGTCTGTTGAGGCAGTCAGTTTTGTTCAAGAAAAACATGTGCGAAGCTTCTGTTGATTGCAAGTGGCATGGTAGATAAAGTTCGCATGCGAGGTGTTGAGCGACATGACGCGAGGATATCTGGACGCCAAACAATTCGAGAACGACAATGGAAAACATCACTCCTATTGTCCCTTTTTGATGTCGAACATCAATAGTTGTGAAAGCATTATCTCTACTGTCCATGCTGATTAGGAAGTAGCGTTGCTCCCGCTTTCAACAGCGAAACAACGTTGTTCATATCATACAGTATATCAAGTGTACCTGAAGTAGGCAACGAAAAGGTGAACGTACCAAAGCGTTGGGACGGCTCAAATTGATGCTCCGAGAAACTATGTAGTGAGTATTGGTGGTTGTGGTAATGACTTGAGGGGGAAGGGTAGTGAGTGTCCCTGCCAATGTAATGGAGGTTGGGCGGTGTCCGATAGTGAGCATTCAATGGAACATTGGCTCTCGCTCTAGGATCGATGGCGAACATCCAACAAACTCCCCACAGGACTACAAGGGCAGGCTTTACATCTGCCCAGGGCCAAGTCGTGTTCAGTGGATGTCTACCACCAGGCCACTCGAAGAACCAGCCGAGACCACTAGAAATTCGCCTCTGTATCAACAACTGTTCGATATTGGATAATACAGGGGATAATAAAGAGGTGGGTGGGAATACAAGAAGGTAGAGCTTACAACAACGTGCGTAGTCGACTGAGCGTTTCGCCTAGACTTTCTCGAGGTCGGCCCTGATAGTAAAAGTGAGAGATATATGTTGCTGTCGGCATATATCGATGAGGCGACACGAACGTCTCAGATCTTCTCTCGATGTCAGTGTTTGATCTCATAGGAGGTGACAAGAGGAAAACAGCGCAACAGCAGTCTTGAGAGCACCGGTAGCTCCCACAGCTTGGCCCATCCAGGCTCACTCGAAAAGCTGTCTCGTATACGAGGCGGCATTAAAAAAGATTCTAGATGGAGGACGAGTCTATGAAACAGACGTACTCTTCAAGTCTCTTTCTGGAAGACAGCTTCTTATTGACTATGCCAGCGCATAATATAAACAGCAGTACTAGGCCCCACACATTTTGCAATACCCATATGGTAGTTGAATCAAAGCGCTTGCTCTCACATATGTTCCAAGTAGACTCAAGAAGCAGTGCCATTCCGTAAAATCAAACTTAAAAGCCAACAAAAAGGCGAAGAAAGCGTGCCCTGACGCCGGCAATGCTTAACCACTAAGTACAAACAAGAAAAGGACATTCTGTCAATTGAGCAAAGTACCTATATAAACAAAAAGAAGCATGAGAACTCCAACTTAAGCTCCATCGCATCTGATATCAAAACTTCCATCAATGACGCCCACGGAGAACCCGCAAGACTCCGCCTCTCAATGCTTCACCGACTTCGAAAAAGCAGAGTGGGGTCTCTTGGGGGCGGGGAAGCGAGCCGAGAGTCGAGAGCAACGAACAGCTGCACGACATCCCTATCGAGGCTCAGAATTGGGTCGGTGAGAAGGGATAATCGGTGTGAGAAATGCTGGCTCTAGGGCTGCAGGACAGGCCGGCAATGAGCGCATGCAGCCCTATGAGCCTTGTCGAATATTGGAAGCGGGAGTGATGCGACGAATAGGAGCGGCGTGGCTTTGCACTGCCTCGTTGTGAACCACAATGACTTCACCGTCGCGAGGGGAAAGAAGAAGTGGGAGACTGTTTTCCTTTATGTTTTCAAATTTGCTCAGGCGCAATTCGAATTCGGCCTGGCTCGGCCGGGTGCCTTTTCAGTTCCTGAGGCCGTCCTCCTGGCACCTGCAGTATCCTCAGGAGTCAGGCCGTTATATACTCTTGCACGTGATGGTCATTTTTTTGCCAGGACATTACCACCTTGGTACCTGGTTCTGAAGAGTTAGGCTTGCTAATGCTTGTCCTTCTTACATTGCTACATACAACAGGATGCGCAAGAGTCGAGAGGCAAGACCTCATCCCAAGATGGATTGCCTATCGCGTCTCTAATGCTTGGGCTATGCCGACCTTGCCATTAGACTTCAGAGGCCTCACAATGTCCTACCACTCCACCAAGCTAGACTTCGTCTTTACAGCATCCTCGGCTTTTCTCATGCCCTCTCACAGCCTTCCCTTATTTCCTTGCATTTGCATCATACCATCTGCAATTGTGCAAATTAGTGGCCGGCTTCCAACTAAGTGCTTTTTATCCTCTCCAAGATAGTAGCATCAGGATAACGGAATGTATTCCTTTGGCAAAATACGAACAAGCAGTCTGCCTGGTCAGTAATACCTCAACCATCTCCTTCATCTGCTACATCATTTAGGTGACGGCTCTCTTGTTCTCGAATCCACTCTCTCTGAAAATCCCTTCCAGTCCTCTCCAATCTTGCAGCAGCTCTTCTTGCCTCTCCACTGACAGCAGCGCTTGGCGCAACCACTGAGGCAATTAGCAATGGTGGCTGACGTATCGAATCGTTTCTTGCATCCTCCACACCATCATCAACGTTATCCAAGACTCCGTTCATTAGCACTTCATGACTTTGCCCTTCATCCTCCACATGCCCGCTGTCTATTACTCCACTAAGGGATCTCAATTCTGCTCGAGTTTGCTCTGCGATCCCATCTCCCGTTCCTCGGCTTTGGGTTCGGCGCGATCGTGGTCGTTGTATCGACAAAGGATTTAGATAAGAGTGTAGGATGACTGGACCTGATGATTGTGTTTCAACCATTATCCGCTCTGGTATGCCAAGTCCTAATCGCGATGCGGATTCGAAAGCATTAATTGCAGTAATAGTGAGAGAGGATAGTGCCTGCGCTTGATCTTGGGTTTGCGCTGGAGAGCTTGAAGGTTGACGGCAGGAGGATAAGATGGGTGTGAGCGCTCTGTCAGCGAGATGCAGGGCCAATTGATTAGAACCCAAAGAAGATGTAGCCATTTCGAAGCTCGAGATTTGAACGACCTCCAAGCTCAGCGCTGGTGACTTGACCAAATATTAATTCTCGCAACAAGTTTCTTAGGTGGTGGCATATGAAAACGGAAGTCTGACCCCTGTTCCCGAAGCGGGATCTAGTCCTAGCGTGACGCCATGCTTCTGAGGAACAGTCGGGAGCATAGCTGTCCCAAACTTAAATATTTAGCTAGTCAAAGGGAGAGTCCTTCATATTTACACTAAATAAGAGATACAATCATTCGATATGGCCGATGCAGAGGAGAAGACGAAAGCAGAGAAGCTCGCAGCAGCTAAGAAGAGGGTATGTGTCCCGTATGAGAACTGTTCTGAGCAAATGAAACTATACTAACAGCAATTCTCTTACAGGTAGAGCAGATGAAGAAGCAGAAACAGAAGAAGGCTGTAATAAAGGAAGAGAAGGCCGAGTCCGCAGAATCCTCCAGAGTCGCAGAGCCGTTAGCGCCTGCAGCAGAGCCAGCACCTGAAGATGCGAATGGAGAGGAGCCCAAGGAGGTTGAGGATACTGAGAGCAAAAATGCGGATGAGAAAACCGCACCACCTACCTCTACATCACATACGCGGCAACCATCACTATCGCTTGAATCTAAGATGCGCTCGGCCTCCTTTCGAGCAGGTACAGGCGGGCCGCTTTCACCCAATTATGGTTTCTCGCCCGAGGGTGATACAGCTCCAGATATTTATAGAAAACAGGCGATTAGGATCGAAGAGCTCGAGAAGGAAAACAAACGGCTTGCGAAAGAAGCAAGCGACGGAGAGAGACGGTGGAAGAAGGCTGAAGAGGAGCTTGAGGAGATGCGTGAAGCAGAGGACGAAGTTGCACCAAATGCGAAGGATATATCTGCCAGTCCTAGAACGTCAGGAGAAGTAGAGAAGTTGGTATGGCTGCTTTGATAATATTCACATAGTTCTGTGCTAATACTGTGGTGCAGCGGGCGGAGATTGTAGCCTTGCAACGGCAGAATACACAACTCCTAGCTCAAACATCACGAGGAAGTCGGCATGGCTCATCGCCATCCATGTCAGCAGGTGTACCAGCAGACTACGAAGCTGCCCTAGCTTCCAAGTCATCGACGATCGAGTCAATGGAAATTGAGATTTCTACTCTTCGAGCCCGTCTAGATCAGATCGCGGCAGGAAATTCAGAGAAGGAGCAGGTCATAGCTCTTGAGGAAAAGCTTACCCGCAGCGAGAAATCAGCAGCAATTGCTCAACGAGAGCTGGGTGATCTGAAGAAGAATCTAGAGCGGACGACAGAGAAAGCCGTCAAAGAAGGCAGTGAACGTATATCGGCTGAGACGAAGCTCCGGACCTTGGAACGCATAGCAGAAGAGGCACAATCACATAGCGAAGAGCTCCAAAAGAAGGTTGATGCTTTAGAGAAGAAAGTCGCTACTTTAGCTACACTACACAAGGAACACGACGCACGATTTCAGACCCAGAAACGGGAGCGCGAGAAAGCCGAGAAAGAAGCTTCAGATCTTCGTACGAAACTTGTTGGAGTCGAGAGCGAGAACTCTCGACTGAAGGAGGAACGAGAGAGGATAAGGAAACGTGAAGCTCTCGGTGCCGATGACGACGGCGTGGATGAACTCGAAAACGAAGAGCGACAGAGGCTAGAAAAGAAGGTCCGAGAGCTGGAGAGCGAAATACATGAATTACGCCGAGGAGTATGGCGTGATCGGAGGCAGCAATTGGAGGGTGACGATTCATCTGGTCTTACAAGCCCAGGAGCAAGGTTCACGGATGTGGATCTTGGCGGTGGGATGTCCCCTAATCGAAGGAGGAGCGTTGCTCATGGTGGGAAAGGAGTATTTGGTGATTTCATCTCAAGTGGGTTCAATGCAATTACTGGTGCTAATGTATTGCCACCACCTGCAGCCGATAGCGGGTTGCTCGAGGACGACGGAGATATGGAGTTTGATGAAGAAGCGTTTAGGCTTGCCCAGGAAGAGGAGGCCAAGAAGAGGATTGAGAGAGTCAAGGAGGTGAAACGATCATTAAAGAACTGGGAGGGATGGAGACTGGATCTAGTTGAGAATAGGAAAGGTGGAGGGGAAGGTGTTGGTGAGATCTTCGAAGTTTGAGATTGCGTTGAACATTCAAATCTTGTAAGACCAGCAGCGTGTAGAATATAACAATAGGGCCTTCAACTTGCTATGACTTTGCTATTCTCTGAATTTAAGTACTTACAATCAACTAGTAACGATTTGAGGAGCCGAAAGTATTTTGGTTTATCACTCCTCGTCGCGACATGTAAGACTTCATTTCATGGTCATAATTTGTTCATTTTTCTTAAGTCTATCTGCAGGCTTTACTTTCAATTCTAACACTATCAAAATCCACACCTTAGCATTAGCTCAGCCAACGAAATATGCAACTTAGATGAGTTGTTGGAAAGCACGGTTGATAGGCGAGCGGAGGTTGGGAACGCCCTTGTAGAAATCAACAGTGGCAACAGCACGCTTGGAAATGCCCTCGGGCGTGAACTCAAACTTCTATTACGGGGTCAGTACATAATGATATAGTGTATTAAGGTTGAAAATCCGTACCTTGTAAACATCCTTGTAAGCACCGCTGGCTCCGAATCTATTGAGACCGAATTGCTCGTGTGTGTATCGCTCCCAACCCATGGTAGACATAACTTCTACAGACAGCGAAGGGATACCATCTGGGAGGATGCTGAGTCTGTACTCCTTTGTTTGAGCATCGAAGATCTCGAAGCAAGGAATAGATACGACACGAGCAGTGAGGTTATGCTTCTCCTTCAGATACTTGACTGCGTCAACGCAAATACCGACCTCGGAACCAGTCGAGACAAGAGTGATATCTGCCTTCTCAGCCTCGTGGACGACATATCCACCCTTCATTGCATTGGCAATTGTGGAGTTCTCAAGATGTGGAAGGTTTTGACGGGAAAGAGCGATGATGCTTGGGGTGTGCTTAGAAGTTAATGCAATATAATATGCTGCACTAGTCTCATTGCCATCAGCCGGGCGCCAGACCATGCAGTTGGGAAGAGCACGGAAATGCGCAAGAGTCTCAATAGGTTGATGAGTTGGTCCATCCTCGCCCAATCCGATGGAATCATGAGTAGCGACCCAAATGACACGGACCTGCGAAAGAGCAGAGAGACGGACAGCTCCGGCAGCATAGGAGACGAAGTTCAAGAAAGTACCTCCGTACGGGAGAATTGTACCATATGCTGCGAGACCGTTCATGATAGCACCCATGGCATGCTCACGTACACCATATCGGATATAACGTCCGGTCCAATCGCCAATCCCAAGAGATGGGGGCTGGAAATCAACGGCGTCCTTCCATCTGGTCAGATTGGAGCCCGTCAAATCGGCAGAACCGCCAACCAATTCTGGAATTGCTTGGTGAATCTTCTGAAGCACAATCTCAGAAAGTTTTCTGGAAGCAACGGCAGCGTCCGAAGGCGAGTAGACGGGGAGGTTCTTCTCCCAGCCTTCTGGCAAATCACCAGTCAAGCGGCGCTTAAGATCTGCCGCCTCAGCTTTATGAGAACCGGCATATTTCTCAAGGAGTTGTTCCCACTCTTGTTCCTTGGCGGCGCCCTCAGCAGCCTTCTTATGATACAGATCATAAACTTCCTGAGGTACAACGAAGGTCTTCTCGGGGTCGTATCCGAATTTCTTCTTCAACTGCGTAATATCGTCTTTCTTGAGGGCAGAACCGTGCACACCACCGGTGCCTTGGTGCAGCGAACCGTATCCAATGGTGGTTCGGAGCTTGATCAAGGACGGCTTGTCCTTGACAGCTTGGCACTTCTTGATTGCGGCCTCAATGGCTTCTAAATCATGGTCTCCATCATCAACAATCTCGGTGTGCCAACCATAGGCCTTAAATCTCATTACCACATCTTCGGTAAAAGCGCAGTTGGTGTCGCCATCAATAGAGATATGGTTGTCATCGTAGATAGCAATGAGGTTGCCCAATTGTAAGTGGCCAGCAAGAGATGCAGCCTCGCTTGCAACACCCTCCATCATACAACCATCGCCAAGGAAGGTATATGTGTAGTTGTTGATAAGCTCGAATCCGGGTTTGTTGAATTCTGCACCAGTGTGGTGTTGGGCGATGGCCAAACCGACAGCATTGGAGAAACCTTGGCCCAAAGGACCAGTAGTGACTTCGATACCGTCAGTGTCGTGAGCTTCTGGGTGACCAGGGGTAATGCTATCAATGTGCTATTTAATGCATTAGGTCACGTTCATGTTAGGGAAACTTAACATTGTTTACTTACTCGGAAAGCCTTAATGTCATCCATGGAGATCTTGTATCCGCAGAGGTGGAGGAGAGCATACTGAAGCATGCAGCCATGCCCGTTGCTGCATCGCTGTAAGTGTATGTTTGTGGCATAGATCAGATATTCATTATGACGAGAGGATGAAATACGCATCCCACTGCATCCGAGAATGAAAGGGGGAACAGCTCTTGTGCAACTCTGATATGTTGAGAATTCTAAGCTGGTACGAGGACTAGGCTGAATCTCAACGCACAACGCAAATTGAAATTCTATTGATGCGCACTGAATAATTATGTTTGTGAGATGGACTTACGAGAGAACGAATCTATCCCGGTTGACCCATTTTGAGTTCTTGGGGTTGTAGTCCATGATCTTGTTGAAAAGAACGTGGGCGGCCGGCGCCAGACCCATCGGGGCTCCAGGATGGCCAGAGTTCGCAGCGAAGGTGGCATCGACCTGGCATGTTCATGTTAGCTCAGATTGAGGTGGCGTAGAAGTGTTTGTTGAAGTCTCTCCGAAGGGGCTGCTCCGCGCACGCAAGACTGGAAGACGAATGGCACTTACGGCGAGGAGTCGAATGGCATTGATCGCCAGCTTGTCAACGTCGGTGTAGCCCATGATGATTACGACGTGGATGCAATGTTGAGAGATGATATGTGTTGAGAGTGAAGACGTCTCGAATTTTCAAGGAAGGAACTTAGGAGGTTTTGGAGGGGTCGCTCGTTCAGTTTACCCAGCAGGTGGGGTCGCCAGCTGCTTAGTCAGTGGAACAGACCACCCACTGGTGACCTTAGTTCGAAAAAACACCAACAAGGAAGCATGGAAGCATCAGAGTGCGATTCGAGATCGCAGCTTCGTCCTCTTCCACGGCAATTGCGGAGTTCTTCGATCAATCGTGCGAATCATCCATATCCATCATGCCACTAAAGACAAGAGTCTCCTGTCCGACCAAGAATCCCATCTCTCTTCCTCCCCCTCCTTGGCTTCTCTCCTGTCTCCGAGCTCCTCGCGGTGCGGGCGGGATGATGATCTCCGCAACAGCCTCCTCTGACAAAACTTTGGAGGTTTCGAGACTCCGCCCCTCTGCGCTGCTCGCCCTCGTCCTCCTCACGGATTGTCCTTAAAGAGGGAGCTTCCCGGTGCGCGGTGGAGGCTTGAGGGATAAATTGTATTGCATTTTATTTTTCCATGCTAACACGTGTCTCACACAGCTCACGTTATGGTCCGTTGCTGCTTCACCCGCGCAAAATGGCGTTCTTGTTCCTGGATCTTCCAGTTATTTATCCACGGAGATAGACGACAATACGCTCATACACGACCCCGCTCATTGGTCGTCGGTCATCGGACTGCCCAACGGATTCTCTTATCAGCTATCGACGTATCAATAAATTTTTTTGTCCTTTCAGGATATCGGGAGCAGTTGCGCTGCAAATATCTATGCTTTGCTGCCCAGCGTCGACAGCGCCAGAACATTGGTGGAAACGGCTTCGCAGACTACCAAAAGGCCCGAGTATCGTTCAATCTTGCCCGGTTTCCTCTCATTTGATCAATTTGTTCATTATAGCTATAAGTATCAATCAATATCGACATGAATCTCGCCATCGCGGCGCGCAGAATCAAAGCCCCGAGCCCAGAATTTCTACCCTCTCCATCCCGCTGGAGGAATCCAAGGCGCCCGCTCAATCCCAAAATTCCCCTCCAAACGCCGTAAAAACAGAATCATTTTAGTCTTTTCGATCGGAACTGTCGTCCTGATCGAAACAAAATGCCGACACATCAAATAACAGAGGGTCCAATATCTCGGGTTTCGATTCTTCCCATTCTCTCGATTGGTAATTCCTCGACGAGCCCTCCAGTCTCGCATTGTCCTTGCGCAACTTGTCCAACTCTTGCTTGACACTGGTGTATTCGAGTTGTAATGATTCGTATGACCTGGAGAGATCGCTATGCCGGCCTTCGAGCTCACTCAGCCTTTGTTCGAGTTCGCGCATGTGCTTTTCCTTCCTGTCTCGAAACGCTCGTTGCGAGGCGCGATTTTGTGCTCGGCGACGCTGTTGAGATTAGTATATGCAGCTGGCAGGAGGTGAGTCTTGGCCACGTACTGAATGGACATGCGAAGAAACTGTCTTCTCGCTTCCATTCTTCCTCCGCCTTCTATCGTGGTCCTCGTAAAGGCCCTCGATATCAAGCTCGACAGGAATAAGACCCATAGGGGTCATTCCTTCTCCATTCATCGGGTACTGCATGGGAAACGCTGGATATGGTATGAAACTATTTCCGCCGTACAAATTATCGAAACCCTGCTTGCCATTATCAGCAAGTTGCCAGCAGCTCATCACTGAATTCGAGGCTTACATTGCAATTGAGTGGCGAGCTTGCCGAGGATTCGCTAGAAGTCCCGTCATACATCCCGCCGTTCATCTCTGGGGCCACGAGGTACGATTGGTTGTCCACGGAGTTGTCGTTGTACTGTCCCGCTGCCATTCCGAAGTTTCGAAGAGACGCACAGATAAAGACCTCGATATATACAAGCGACCCGTTTTTGGTGCTGCTCAGTCAAGAAGCTCTTAGGGTGGAGTTATTAGGAGACGTCTTGACCAAATTCTCGACGAGGCTGAAGCAAGTGTTGACAGCCTTAAGTTGACGGAATGTCTGGAGGGATGTCAGGTCTTAAGTCATCACACGAGAGGGATGTTCGCTTCCGTTCGTTGGATGGAAGATATTCGGGAAGAGGAGACCCTCTCGGGTGGAGACGACAATTAAGAATGTGATCCGACCCCAAACAGCCCCAGGATGGCTGCTGCGGAATTGGAGGCCTTCACCAAGGACCTCCGCCGCATACCGCCAGTGACGAGGTTCCTTCCGCTTGGGGACAGTGTTCGTGCCAATCAACAACCCAGTGTATTGCATATCGAGCGGTATCAACTCTCGTTGTGACAGCCGGGGTTGTTGTGCCCAATTCCATCATCCATGTGTGCGTGTTGGGGACACGGGCCTGCCAACTGCTTCTCAGGAAGCAGCTCGGCATCGTTGGACCGGGGTGGTCAACGTGGGAGATGTGGCCGATATGGGCGATGCCTGCGGCGGGCAGGGGCGGGATGGGCAGCAGCCAGTGAGAGGCGGATTACCTCACGCAAAGTTTATTACCTAAATCCTCGCACTCAAGTTTGCAGTGCTTACTTCATGAGAAAAGTGGGCCCGCCGCCGACCCCCCGTCGACCCCCAGCGACCCCGGCCGGTCTTCATTGCTGACGGTACAAAATAATCGTCGCCTAAGCGCCAACCCCCTTCGCTGGCTCTGTGTGGCTCTCTTGGCTGCTCTGGCTCAGGGCGTTATGCGGGCTGACAGCCAAGTGCTCGGAGTTACATACGGAGTACATATCCGCTCGCACGCTACGCTCACCTGAGCCCGGCCTTGGGAACGGTCGTTGCTGACTTGTCACCGGCGAAAGCCACGGCCATGGAGCGCAGTCGTGGTGTCGTTAACCGGGCAGACTCTCGGCGTCTTGGCCCTCTCTGCCGTACCTCGAGAACCGTGATGGGTGAAGGAGTGAATGGAATCAATGGCTGTATGCTCAATGCACCGTATGTATGCGCAATTCGAAAGGCATATCTATCCGTACCTACACGTGCTTGCCATGCGAGGAGATGGACAATGCCCCATCGTCCCAGGAACACCTCCGTGCTCGGAGGACCTTTATTTAGCCTGCAGTTCGTCCATCATTGATTGATTCATTGCCCGAGCTCTTCGATGAGATCGTGCATGTCCCGAAGTTTAAGCTACCTATGCTAAGACTCTTGTTTTCCCCGCGGCCAGCACACGCTTAACCAACTGTAAACTTACTACTGTATTCCCGTTTTCAAGCCTCTTAACTTTCTTCAAGTACGAGGCCGAATGCCTGATTGGGCAGAAGATGATAAGGTTAAGAAGTGGAAGGCATCAGGCCCTTCACAGGTCAAAGGCGGTATGTCCCACCGGAATGGCGGACCAGGGCGGAGACGATAAGGCTTAAGTGACTGGTGTCGGACGAAATGGGAACAAATAGAGAACATCGAGGTGAAGATCGACCTTCCTAAGTTTCAAAAGCAACGGCCAAAGAAACGTGTTCGGGCAAGGACAAATATGCTCGACATCCAATGCATTTTAGATAGCGGCGAAGGCCTACCAAGATACGGGGCCCTTCGCTCGTCTCAGCATCTGGTTATTTCAGAGGGACAGAATCGCCAAGGCGGCAGACCATCTGCATGAGGTTAAACAATCCTTCGACGGCTTTGAGTCATGCAGGAAGGCTGTCCTCCTATTGCACGGTCATATTAGTGCGTTCTTAGGGACCAAATGCCAGTCTCCAGAGGCCTTAGGGGGCCATCGCCGACTTCGTACGCCTACGCCTCAATCCGAAGGCGACGGCGTTGCGGGCAGGACAGCCGTTCACTCTTCCGCCAGCCTCGGCCAGCTAATGTTCATATTCCTGAACTGGCAATAACACCTAGTCTAAAATACGAGTAAATCTCTTTTTAGATCAAGCTATCTGTGGCTGTAACGGTTTGTTCTAACTTCTATGAACATTTCGTTGTTTGGGGTTTCGAGGAAAGCGAGATGCCAATGCATGTAGGGACCCTGGGAAACAATGATCGTCATGATCGTACGAGATGCCCCGCCCATGTCGGATCCATCCGTTCTGGACAGATCGAAAAAAGTGGTACGATTTACGACGAGCGGGGGTTTTGGCGATGGGGTTCGACAGATGCTTGGGAAACCCAATCTGAGAGGCTCGCTCGTGGAGAGTTCCAAGATCGAGCACCTCGAGTCCTGGGCAGATATTCTGCCCAGTCAATAATAATAAGGACATAATCTGTGGCGTCGTTCAATAACTGCCACCAAACTGTGCAACTTGAAAGAATGTATCGATAGAGAAGTTATTATTCCAGAGCTGTCAATCCCGCTCCATAGACCTATCTGAGGACCCTGATGTTCACGAGTTTCCGCCGAAGACCCTTATTTCCACTTTTCCGCCTTGGATCGACGCTCTTCTTCCCCTGATTTGCATAAACGGAGAACTCGTCTAAGCCTAGAAATGTCGAGACGACGCAGCTAGTGGGAGACACACGCCGAGTTTCGAGCCTCGAATTCTCACAAACCTCGGGGTGCTTGCGAACGTTGAAAGTGTGCAAAGATGTCGAGCATACTCCGCATGTAACGTTTGAACGTGTGGAAGCCCCGGAGGAAGACGCCGTTGACATCATTGCATGGGCATTTGCAGCAAGATAGACTTTATGTTTGGGAAGACGACATGTGCATGTTTCAAAGCCGATGGCTGAGGATCTAGATCCGGCTCTCAGTTGCTTGCCAGGACAGCGGCATTCAATTCCTAGCCCGCTATTTCGGCTGTCAGCGGAGGCAGGATCTTGTCAAATCGGCAGTTTACCATGTGCTCTACTGTTTCGAGGAAGAATCGCGACCAGTTTTAACCGGTAGCACGAGGGAGGGGTTGGCAAAACGAATTTCTCCTTTCAACCTTATCAGATGCAAGCCTCTTTTGATAACTGGCCAATCATAGCTTAATACGTTGAGAGCTTCCCGTGTTTTCACATTGCGACGCACCTCAACGAGAAAGGTTGAAGACATTGGCTCTCGGTTTACTTGCTCTACCGAATATTGAGATTGCCCCGCCTCTGCATTCGACCCTATCAAGATGTAACTTTTCACTGCTTGCTCGATGGGCTGCAAGTCATGAATTTGTATGCACAGTAAACAGCTTTTGAACAGCGTGCTGGATGACTTATGCTGGAGCTTCAGTGGCCTTTGACCTTGTTCTTTTCTCCGACTGCCACTCTTGTCAGCATCATGTTCTGTGCAGAAAAAGGAAGCTGTACCGTCCAATGCCACGAGGAACCTGCTGACACAATTGTATGCTGCAACCTGAGTAAGAAGTGACTTAGCAAAGACTTTTCTAGAACGTATATCTCATCATCTCCCTGAGGATGACGTACTGTGGCCGTAATTTCCACGACTTCTTGATCCGAGAAGTGCTTCTTGAGCTCCGTAAAGATATCGTCTTTGACAGCCACATCCCTGGTCATAGCGTCTGTATAACGCACTACCGCCCACTGCTTCTCGGTCAACTCGGGACCCTTTCCCTCAGATAGATTGGACGTCTCGAGCATCTTCATCCCGTCGTCAGAGACCCCGCCAGCCTTTGCCAAAGGAGCATGATGTGCCCACTCGTACCAAGCTTCATTGCACACTGCCACTCTGCAAATAGCTATCTCCCGTACATCGTCAGCTAGGCTCGTCTTCGTACGAACAGCGCCGAGAAAGCTGTTCCAGCCATCTGCCACCGCGGGGGAGTGCAGGAGTGTCAGATCCAGCGGCTGTAGAGGGCGTGGGGCGCGACGCTCGCGGACACGGGCAACGATCGCAGTCTCTTCGGGGGTGGTGAAGGCGTTGGGGTCGGCGGCATCGATATATGGTAAACGCATGGCGGCGGTTCGGCTGTCCTATGGTTTGCTGTCGCGTTGACTGTTTCTGGTCTGCTGCTTGAAACTTGTGATGTGGTGAAAGATGTATGGATACTCTAAAATGGGGTTATGATTTCGAAGTATCAAGATAGGCCAGTAGAAGGTCCGGGCAACGCTGAGAGATTGATATGGCTGCATCGGCAGACCCGACGTTGACTGCCCCACCTCTTCCCCGCAAGCTGGATCTTCAACGAGCCACACCCTCTTGCCAGCTCTGGACAGTCAGCAGAAAGCGGATGACATTCACCCTGACAGCGGATGTGAATGGCAGAGATGATCCAGATAATCTAGCCCAGCCTGCCTCGACCCGGAGGCGGATAAGATCCTGGCCCACGAGATTTACTCAGCTTGCATGCACCAGATTCGATCCGGCTGTGGGAGGTATCGCCAGACATAATGTCCGACTGAGTCAGCGATATGATGACTGTAGACTCTTATAATCACTGCCACCCCTTTCACGCATATATGCAGAAGCCAGAAAAGGGCCAAGAAATACCATCGATGCCAACAATAGAAACTACTAGCATACACATGGTCAACTGACCCCATCACTCCCTCCTTTACTCTATGCATCAAGAACGCCAATATTTGTGAGCCAAGCACAGAGTACAATTGTGTTTTCAGCTACGGCATAGCCCCTCCATAGCCATTCATCGAAGACCCCCATATCCCCTTCCCCTAATACCATCATCAATATTCACAAGTAGCCGCAGAGGAGAATGTGCGTTCGTAATTGTCGGGAGCTCCTCTTCCAATGTTGAATATCGCTTAGCATGAGACATTCAAGGTGGCCTTGGAGTTCATCAGAAGGGCAACGATCAAGCCGTAAAGACCTGGTTTACGTCAGCATTGATCCGTCAAACGTTGGAACGACTCGGTGCTCCCCAATGCTCGAAGAATTGGATGCATTCGGCGAAAAAAGGATTGACATATCCCATCGAGCCTTTTCAACCATGCTAATACCAGGTTCGATATTCAGGTAGGTTGTGCTGTCAAAAGAGAAATGCTTACCCAAAACTTCGGCGAAAATGAGTATAAGAATCATGCCGACGAAGAGACGAGGTTGTTGAGCTGTACCCCGGACACCAGCATCACCGACAATACCAATAGCGAAACCAGCAGCCAGACCAGCCAAACCAACAGCAAGACCCGCACCAAGTTGGATGAAGCCTGTGTACAATGGCAGTTGTTGCTGCAGTCCATCGGAAATCAAGACAGACACGACGAGACCGTAGATACCAATAATACCAGCCATGATAACTGGGACAATATCTGCGCGCTTTGTTAGTTCCAACTCTCAAACAAGACAGATTGTAACCTTACTCTTGACGATCAAATCGGGTCGGAGGACACCCATGGCGCAGATACCAACACCAGACTTCGCAGTTCCATACGCAGCACCGAAACAGGTGAAGACGATAGCCGATGTGCAGCCCATAGCACCGAAGAACGGCTACAATTCAATTAGTTGATGATTCTGAATCGATGAAAGCTCGTGTTCCACAGCCTCTTTGAGAAGTAGGCTGGCAGAGCTGATGGATTGGAGTACGAACCGCATAGACCGGGCTGAAGGGCAAAAAAGTTAGCATAATTATAGAGACTACATTGTGAAGGTAAAAAGTGCTAGGAAATATTTATGATCGGGAAGGAGCTTATCTTGACCACGGTTCTGAATGGTCGAGGACAACTTACCAATAGATCAAGCTGTCTCCAATGTCCGCCATCGTGACTGTAGTGCGAAGCTGGATTGATGGATTGAAGGTGGTCTCGAAGCTTAAGTAGGCTGAACAGCTGGGAATTGAATGGTTCTGTGATGACTTCGAAGCTTGCAAAGTTGTTGTTCAGATGGCGATGATGAGGTCGAATAGGTCTTTGCTCCCTAGCTCGATAGGCTAGCCTAATTTGGTTTTAGCGTGCGCCTCCAAAATTAGCGGGACCTTTGTTGACTTGCGAGAACTCGAGGAATATCTGCAAATTCTTCACTTCGAAAATTCACAGCACCAGGGCGTAATGAACTCTGTCAGCTTAATCCATACAGTCTTCAGACACTCCTCAACTAAGCGCAAGTTATGCGCTAAGCTATTCTGACCTGCGAAAGTTTGATATGATATACTAACTCCACATCTTCCAAATATCCGCAATGGCAGAAAGATAAAATAAATCTGCAGTTTTTACCAGTCGCGGACCTTGCTTTGAATACAGGAAATCCCGGATATTATGCACCTGTCGTTTCATTTTTTTTATCAGCTAAAGAACGGTGTAAACGAAGCTACCAGGACTTTGAACAAAAGTATCTCTGAGGTAATCATTCTGGCGCGGACACTGCTCTTCTTGCTATCTTTTTGCACATCCCTTTCTTGGCGAGGACAAGGTCAGTCCATCTCTTAATCCAGATACTATATTGTCGCTAACTTAAGCTTACAGAATGCTCCAAACATCTATCTCCTTTCGAAGACGAGCTTGGGTCGTACGTGCGGCGACGTCAGCAGAGCTATCATTGCTTGCAGCATCACAACTCGCGTGACTAGTGATATTATGAATCAGCTCAGGAGCTTGAAGGACAAAGTCGAGAGGCTCATAACCTAAGGATCAGCGAAGAAGGCATTCTCCTAGGCCTGCAGAAGAAGTAATAATAAATAATACTGCGGCTTTGTCCTTCCGGGTCGCTGAATAATACACACAACTATGAAACAAATATATATCAGTGGTGCCAACCTTTCCAAGACTACAGTAGTCGTTCATATTCTACTAGTGAGGACTAAGGTCTCAGCCAGACCCAATATATTTCAAGGTGACTTGAAATGCAATCTGATGGCCAAACCTATCTAATCGTGGAAAACTAAATTTCATGTGTCTCAGAGAGACCAAATAAGAGTCTTGTCTTTTCAAAAGTCTGTCTGATATTCTGAGCTATTGTTGCAAAATGAACTCCCGAAATGTCGGGTACAAAATGTGACATTGGGAATTGCAAGATATAATCTACAAGCTCCAAGGCACAGAGCTCGGCAATCCTGACATACGCTAGTTCTAGCCTTCGAAGCGAATATCAGTTTCTCTCACCACAAATTTTCCTCCCCAAACACAAAAATCGCAAACCTCAACCACAACCTTCACGATGGGGAAGAATGGTAGATTTGGAAAAGTCTATGGTAAAGTTGTTGGGAAGGATGCAAGCGATCGCCCTGGCTGGAAGGGCCCAAGCTACGTCAAGAAGAAGCCAAATCTACCTAAGGAGAAACCAACTAAGGACGACGAAGAAGAGGATGTTGTCCCGCAACATGCGGTACCACTTGAATTACAGCAACTTCTTTTGAACATATTTAGAGATGCTTTTGCGGAAGTCATAGCTTCTGATAATCGACAGCAGCTGTTGCAAGATGTGAAAAATGCATTGTACGAAAGGGACTTTGCACGTGCGTTTGGAAGGCAGGATTATTTGGAGACGTACTCGATTCGATGGAGTCCAAGTCGAGCACTCTGTTATCAGTCTATTCTCGTCGACATTTCAGAGCATTTGGTTGAGATTTTCCCGATTTGTGGAGCAATTCACTTTGAAGCAGAAGTCGAGTCTGTTACAAACCTCAATGACTCTGCCCTCCATGCTGTTTGTATTGGCGGTGGCGCTGCAGAAGTCGTTGCTTTTGGTGGATTTCTTCGATTTTTGAACGACACTGTGTCGAGAAGGATTGCAGAGAAAGATTCGGCCATTTCAGAAGGAATCACCAGACTTTCTATTTCAGGTCAGGTTTCAGATATCGGACCTTCAAAGCTGGGTAGCTCCGATGTTGGTCCTACAACTTCTGCTATGACCAGTCGAGGATCCACTATGTCATCTGGACTAAATATTGTTCTCGTCGACAATGCTCAATGGGGAGAAGTTGCTCACAAGCTTACGGATTCCATCCTCACACCACCTTCGATTTCAAAATATGCCAGCGCATCTGCCAAAGCAGCAAATACTCCATTACTTCAAGCCAAGGACATCAACACTTCATTCCTTGCAGAAGATGTGCTAAAAATGACCGCAAGTCAGACGAACACTCTTGTTGGCAACATACCTATACTACTCACACTACTTTTCACTCTCAACGAACTCTACACTTCGTCCATCAGCTCAACGACAAAATTCCTCTTGAATCTCACAATGTTTATCAAGCCAGGTTCTCTACTGCTCGTTGTTGATAGTCCAGGGAGTTACTCGGAAACGACCGTTGGTGGTTCGTCTAAGAAGTATCCCATGCACTGGTTACTTGATCATACCTTACTTGAGACGGCGAAGTCAGACGACAAGGCTGTATGGCAGAAGCTGGTGTCCGACGACTCAAAATGGTTCAGAATCCCAGAAGACCTTCGATATCCCATCTCGCTGGAAAATATGCGCTACCAGATCTATCTTTACCAACGACTGTGAAAGCATTAGGTGGTCAAGCGTAGAACGTGGAAGCCTATCGTAAACCATCACAAATCACGACAAACAAAGACTTTACATCGTAAAAGTCATTTCATCATTCATAAGTCATGTAGCTCTTGCGAGCCAAAGAATCATACAACAGAGAACTATACAGCTGCTAGTAGCGAGAAAACATCAGCGGCACCAAAGCAGTACTACTCTCATGTCCTAAAAACGGCCTACTCTTCCACCCGGAGGCACAGCCGTGTTTGAAGAAGCCGCGACTGTTGTCCCTCTTCTCTTGACCACGACAGAACTCCTTACCAAGCTGTCTCAAAACAGCTTCTTTCGCCTTCTTCAACGTCGAAACTCGCTTCTCGGGATCATCAGCGAGCTCCTGTTGGGCGGCCTCCATAAGTGCATTGCGTTGTACACCTTGAATGTTAGGGTTAAAGGTTGTTGGCATGAGGACTTCTTCGATGGGGCCATCGATAGGAATTGGAGCTGAGATAACCAACTTGCTGCCTGATGCAGATGTCGTGGGCTTCTGCTCTTCCTCTCTGCGTCTATGACTGTGCTTGCGTCTACGCTTACGACGCACGCGCTTCTTCTTGACTTGAATAGAAGCTCTGACAGTCTCAGGAGACAGTCCCTCGCTAGCGGCGTTTGGATCAAGAGCAGTGTCGATGATCTCGACCATCTCATCAAGCTCATCGATCTGGTCGAGGTCAGAGTGACTGAAGCTCAATGCACTGTCAGCTTCAGAGCCACTCTGCTGCGAAAGCCATTCTTCGCTTTCGCTGGAGCTGGTGAGAGGTGACAAAGCATCCTCCCAAGTGCCACCATTGATGAGATACACGTTCTCGAAATCAAATTCGCGAACGGTGTGTCGATGCTCAAGAATGAAATCGGAGACCTGTTCCGAAGACATAGTTGCATTGCGTACCTGCATGTACCGTAACTTCGGGAAAGACATGGCTGGCCTTAGCGGCGCTGCCGGCAAAGGCGACATAGGTGAAGTGACCTCCGCAAAGAGTTTCACTGCCTTCCTTGGAGGCGCGAATAGAGGGTCACTGAATAACGTGAACGGACAAGGACCTTTCCTGCCGTTCCATCCAAAGCTAACCTTCTCCAAGTTGGAAGAGAAGCTTCGGATATAATCATCAAGGATCTTGAGGTGATCGCGGCCAGGTTGCTGACCCAGAAAGTCCCAAGAGTCCATGGTGATGTTCAGCTTCCGGATCTGTTTCCATCTTCGTCCTGCTGAGGGCGTGCAACCGAAACCAGGCAGGTGACGCAGGTATAGAAGGGCGGAGGGGTGGATCTGAGCGAGGGATAACTTCTCGAGCCGACGAAGAGGTGCTCGTTCTATAGCGATGCGTAAGCTTATGAGGGCGTAGTCGACGCAGTCTCGACGGTATCTCTGAGCCGGATCTTGACCGGGACAAGAGATCGTCATGTGTCGAAGATTAGGCAGCTGTGACATGGCATGTATGAATGCCGGCACGTTGGTCGCGGCATGGAATAATGGAGGGTATTGCTGAGTGAGGAGATCACCCAACTCGGAACACCCATATTTTGGGCGGTGACTGACTGAGGCCGCTGACGTATGAGGGGTATATAAAAAGTTGACTTCTCGTCCAGATTCAGGGTTGATAAGAGGTGGGAGAAAAGTTGCGGAAGAATGCGGCATGTAGAAAGTGAGGTGCTCGATATGATGTCCGATTCGAGACAGAGCCTCAAGACGGGAGGGTCGGCTGAGAGCACTCGGGGTGAAGGTCAAGCGGGTTCGGGTGAAAAGAGTTGGAGTTGTAAGCTCACAGCACTCTGAGGCTGTAAGGCGCAAGGCACAGATGGACTCTGTGTCCAGATGTGAGAGGAGGACTGCTCGCAACCCATCGTTCCGCCAAACGCGGAGAAATGCTGGGCTGGCGTTGGCCATAACTTGCGCATGTCGTATAGAGCGGAGATTGGGGTATTCTTCGTGATTGGGAAAGTGATGCAACAACAAATAGACACAATAACAATGATATCGAAGCTCAAGAAGGTCTTGAGGTTCGCGATATGTATAGGGTTAGCGAAGTGAGGCGAGGAGTCTCGGTGCCCAACGCTGGAGGCACATCGAGTAAAATAAGAACTCGCAGGACAACTATAGCGAAGAGCAATTATGGAAATGGGCAGTCGCCTTCAACGGCCATGATATAGCCATCCCCCGCGATCCCCCGAACGTCTCCATCGTGCAGCAAATGCCTCAAGTCCGGATCACGTGACGACACTTGTGAGTCACCGATCAGTCTCTGGACCTGAAGGTATGCAGAATAATGCAGAGCAGTGTGGACAAACACGAAAGTGCCACGACTATAGATGGGCGTGAACAGCGTGGGGAGCGCGTCTACTGGATTCGTCGACAACGGCGCAGGTGGTCGTCTGCAGGAGCCTGCATGCCTTGGCGAGGAACGTTTCAATGAACCACGATGGCTGGGCCAATGGAAGAGGGTGAAACGGGCAGACCTGCAGTACCGGATGAAAAGAACCAGCAGAAGCTTCATTTGGGGAATCTTGGACCTGCGCACCCTCGCATCGGGCCTGACTGGGCCACGATGATCGTCGGGGAGGGCCAATGGGAGAATCGGGAGGCTGGCGAGCAGCGCGTCAGGGGCGGGCGAGAGTGTGGGAGAGTCTGGGAAACGCGAGATAGACGCGAAAAGACGCGCTCTGCATTGGCTCGTCGGGCGAGCAGCCTTCACGAGCGTCGACCCTCGCTCACCCTCGCCCACCCTCGTCCACCCTCGTCCACCAGCGTTCTGGAAGGACTGGCGATGCTGCGTCGCGCGCCAGCCTTATTATGTTTCTCGTCCCCAATCTGATCCGAGTCGCGTTTGTTTCACGGCCGCTGGAGCGACCATCGAGCGTCCATCCGCGGCGGCCACGAGGAGAGCGGTCCGTCGAACATGGCCACGACGAGGACGCTGGACCCCTCGATCGAGAAGGCTTCGTTTGAGGATGGTCGGAGGGGCCGTTTGATCGAGAACCCTCGGTTTCAAGGTGGCCACTGGCTACAGATCATTGCGGGGAGCGTTTCCGCGAGAGACGGGCGAAGCCTCGAAGAGGAGACGAAGACGTGGGGAAGCCTGGAAGTTCGCCTTGGATTCTGCCTCACGGTTCTAGCTGGCAGCGGGCAGCGGCAGCGGGACAACGCGAGGTTGAAACGAAACACGCGCCATCGCTGAGAGGTAGAGGTTCACGCTTGCAGCGGGGTAAAGCCCTCTGCACCAGAGGCATGAAGGCCGCGTGAAGGGAGACACCTGCAGCCCGAGTTGGACAAGTGCCGATACGATCTGCGCGGATCTTCTGTGTGTTCACGTGTGGTGGTACGATAAATTGGAGGTGACCTTGGGAGGCTGCCCAAGTCGCGACACGGCGACCCAAGCTCGATCTCGATCCAGCGCTCTGTATCTCGGAGTGGAAAATTGCCAGATGCACGCGATTCTAGGCTCATTCTTCATTAGAGTCTTGGGTCATTACTCTAGGCTGTTTCAACGTCAAAAGAGCTCGCATCGTAACTGTATAGCCAGTCCACCTCGTTTTCGTCCTTCTCCCGTCTCAGCCTTTCCTCCTTCTCTGCTTGGACCGCCTCATTGGCTGTGCCTATTCTGGCATTGCTCCCCACCCTGGTTCTCTCGATCACTCGCTGAATGCGTGCTTTCCTCGTCTTTTCCCATTTTACAAGAAAATTCCTTGCATTATCTATACCAACTTGTGGGCTTTGCTTCCAGATCGTGGATATGGTGTTAACAAGGGTTAAAGAATCCTCAAATGCCATCGCACCTCCTTGTCCCACTGACGGTGGGATATGATGTGCAGCGTCCCCTAGAATGACAATCCGGCCTTGGGATGATATCCACGACTCGATCTCTGGCACACTCCGGTATCTGGTAACCTTGTTAGTGTAATTCTCGATCCAGGAAGCAAACCCGAACTTACGGCCAACAGGAATACCTTTCGGCAGGAGCATTCGTGACAAGCTCACGCACGACATCTGGCCATGGCTCCTCCAAAAATGGATGCTTCAGCAATTCCTTCAACTGCTCTTTGTCTGCTTCAAGCGCTTTCCATTCTTCCTTGGAGCGATCGTGAGTTTCGGCCGTGTTGAAAAACAGCACTTCATCTTCTGAACATGGTATAACAGCAAAAGTGCCACTACCCCCAACGATGATCCTCATCCAGTCCGCGCCCGCAGGTTTCTTTAGAATATCTCTCTTCGCGAAGCCATAAATGCTCCACAGCCCGTCAAACTTCGGCTGCTTTCCCGGCGCAATAGACTCTCTTACCCTTGAATTCATACCATCCGCTCCTACCACCAATCCTTTCGTCGTAAAAACTTCTCCTGTTTCAAAGCGCACTACTGTACCATCATCTCTATCTTCAACCGAGCTACATTTCATCTCATATTTGATCTCAATTCCTGCTCGAACAGTAGCTTTCAACAACGCCTGTCGCACAAAGTTCCGATGGATTCGAAGAGCTGCATATCCATACTTTTCTTCAGAACCAAGAACCACAGTTTTGATCGTCTCTCCTTTCATGTTTACCAACGGGACTCCTTCGTGCAGAACTCCCAGTGGTCGGATCTCATCGTAAATCCCAAGTTGGTCAAGACATCGCAAAGCATTCGCAGCGAGGGCCATGCTACCACCAAGTACGAAGCTCTCTGGAGCCCTTTCGTAAACCGTTGATTTGATGCCATGTTTATAAAGGGCGAGTGCTAGGAATGGTCCCTTTTTTTAGTTAGTATGGAAAAGAAGGTAAAAGGGCGCTGGAGAACTTACACAAATACCACCGCCGATGATTGTGACGGGTTCGGACTTTGAGGCCATCTTCAATTTCTTCTTCTTTCGAGTTGCATGCTTGATTACTACTGTACTATAAAATATATATGCCTACTGCCAACCCTGGAATTGTCGTATTCAATCTTACTAAAGACAGACTAAAGACTCACGTAAGTGCACCCATGTTCATGCGCCTCGGAAGGTAGACGAGAGAAACTAGTAATTGCCTATCGAAGCACTTTATTAAGCTTGCATAGCCGATTGTCGGTTTAAGGAGGTTGTAATACAAGTGATGATACATCATCAAATCTCTTAATATTATGCTATTTCATGGCACGTACATGTACAAAGTTTGCATGCTGGGCAATCTTGACAGTGGGTGTATCGTCCTTAACAGAATGACGGGGTCGCCTTTTTTCAAGTGATGACTGGCTGTAGCTGAAAATTTTCATGAGTTGCTGTATGCACAGGATTACAAATTGATTTAATCGCCTTTCTCGCCAGAAATACTGCATTCGTATACATGACTACAACCCGCAGTCGCTCTCTTGTCATGACTCGTATGTACATTCAGGAGGGTAGAGTCCTCAAACAACCCACTGATATTCAATATCCCATATGTAAAACGCCATCCGCTCAAATAATGCGGCAAAAGCCGATATTGAAGTGATTCGGAACCAATTATCTGCTTTTGATTTTGGTATCCTTCCGAATGTATGGTCCCCTCCCGCGCCGCGTGCGCCATACATTTTTGTAGAACAAAAGAAAATCGTACCCTACATTACAAAGCTTATTTAAACAAAGAGGTGTGGGTATTAATTGCCTCCGAAGTGAGAAAAGGGACCAAACCCCGTAGATGGACGAGGTTGGATAGTCGGCAGCGGAGATAGTTCTACGCTCAAAAATGGACGCAAGATGATGCGTCGTAAGTTGGAGGATGATGATACCCATCGAATCATCAGAGTGTACTGCCGTTTGCTATCGGTACGACAGGAATATCAGGAAGCGTAGTTGCTTCTGCCTTGCTATTAGAGCCGTCGACTTCGGAAGGAGCAGAGCTGCTGCCATTATTGGTATTGGATGTAGATGATGTCTCATTCTCCTCTGGAATAGTGGCAAATCGTTTCAGCACCTGCTTCAATGCTGGACGCCGAATAGGTTTGCTGAGAAACATGTCCATGCCAGATGCCAGGCACTCTTTGACATTGCTCTCCTCAGCAAAAGCTGTCAAGGCAACGATGGGGGCAGAGTAGCCCATTTGCCGGATTAGACGAGTGCTCTGGAGGCCATCAAGATTTGGCATCTGAATGTCCATGAAAATAACGTCGAAATATTCGCCTTTAGCCATAGTTTCTTTGACCTTGTCGTACGCCTCCTGGCCATCTTTTGCAATTACGACGTCAAATTTCCCCTCTAGTTTTAGCATGCGTAGAACAACTTCTTGATTAACCAGATTGTCCTCAGCTACCAGCACTCGAAGTTTCGAACCGGGCTCCTTCGCTGCGGCTGCTCGATCCAATGCATCAAGCTGATCTTGGGGATCTTTCCCTGCAGGGGGTGTTGGTGGCGCCGCGAAGAAGGGTTGACTTAGGCCAACGAGTCGAGGTTGTTTGTCATTGTCCATTGCACTTCTTGGACTTGGGTCCGAAGAGAGTTTGTGTGCGAATCCGGCCGGGGAATCATCGGAAATGCTCGGGGCTCGAGAACCATGAACTTCCGAACTAGATGTCGAAGGTGCTCGGGTTTTTGTGTGTCTGAGTGGAATTTTCATTGTGAAAGTCGATCCGACTCCTTCATTACTCACGAGAGAGATAGTGCCGCCCATCAAGTTGGCCACTGCAAGATCCATAAAGTTAGCTTTCAACATCCATCGTACCTGGCAGGACTATGATGCCACTTACACTGAGAGCAGATACTCAATCCTAGACCAGTACCGCCATACTTCTTGCTTAAACCAAGATCGCCTTGGACAAAAGGTTCAAATACTCTCTCTTGCATTTCTTCAGGAATACCAGGTCCAGTGTCTTCCACCTCAAACTGAAACCACAAAGTCTTGGCATTGTGGGGTGGAGGGCTTCTCGACCGCTCTCGAAGTTGCACCCGAGGAATAGCTTTAGGATCCATGGGATTAATCAGCAACGCAGTCCCTATAGGATGTTGCCCAGGGCTCGACGGCTTCTTTGAGGCTTGCGATGCATTTGACTCGGAATCGTTGCGGAAGCGGTTCCTTGATCGTTGGGAGCTCTGTTTGGAATTCATAGAATTTCGACTTCCATCAGATGTGCTTTCCGCTTCACCAATACACTTGATTCTGACTTCTACCTTCCCCGATGGCGGCGTGAACTTCAGAGCATTACCAACAAGGTTGATTATTACTTGCAAAATGCGATTATGATCACCCCAGAGGCTAGAACATGTCAGTATTTCAGCATCCGAGAACAATTATTGCGATGCATGGTCAGCTCACCACATGTCCTTCAAACGGATGCCAGAAGGCCCAAGAGCTGGAAGAGCCTTCTCTGAGGCTTCCTTGGGGAAGTCCTCCGCATCCACTCCGATGAACCGGACTCCGAAATTGATGTTTCCTTCGTTCACCTGTTTGGTGAAAAGAGTGTTGATCTGCGTCTTAATATCAACCAACCGGAACTCTCTCTCTTCCAGACTCAGTTGCTGTCCTATCTGGTTCTTGCTGAAAAGTAAAAGATCATTCAGGAGGTTCAGCAACAAATCGCCGGACTTGTGGACGATGCCAAGGCCTCTCTTGATCTTTTCCAAACTGTCTTCATGCATCATAACTGCACACATGCCCAGAACACCATTCAAAGGCGTCTTGAGCTCATGTGAGATGTTCGCAATGAAGAGTGTTTTGCTTTCGTTAGCGGCCTCTGCAGCTCTTTTGCTCACTTCGAGCTCGGCAGTTCGCTCTGCAACCTTTTGCTCCAAACTTGTGTACTGCAACATCAATTCATCTGACATGTTATTGAAAGTTTCTATTTCTCATTAGGATAACATAGCATGAGAGGATGGGCGCACTCGCCTGTCAGCTCTGTCAATTCATCAGTAATGAGATGCTTCCTGGTCGGTACCTTGGCAGGAATCTTAAAAACCCTTCTCCTGTCGTCCTCGTCCTTTTCGGTGAGCGTTTTTCGTCTAGAGCCTAGATTCCTCAACCGGACAAAAATTCCTTTCCTCGACTTCTGTGATGTACTATTCTCCAGGTCTCCAATTTCATCGGAGCCATTGCCATTCTCATGGAGTCTTTCGGAACGAATGCTCCCGTTTGGAGTATAACCTGGCGGGGCAATTGAGCGCTTCGTTGCATCTCGTAGTCTCCGAATGGGACGGACGCTGAAGTGTGCCATTGGAACAACAACTAGCAGGATCAAACCAAAGGTCCCAAAGACACAAGCCAGGACAATATTCTTCAGGTGATTGATAGGGGCCCACGCCTCTTCATGACTCTGCTCAACAATGAGAAGCCAGCTGACGAGGCTGCTTTGGGGCCTTGCGTATCCCACCGCGACACTTATGTTTTGCTCATTAGTGGTAGAGAGCTTGCTGCTAGCATTGTTCAGGGATCTGGTATGCTGCTCGGAAAATCCGACTAAAGCAGCAGGGTATTGATCCAATGTAAAATTCGAGGAACCATAGAGCGATAGGTTAAGGTTGTACGCCGAATGGCGATCTGTGCCAGAGACATTGAGAGGGGGTAAGATATAGTGGACCATGGCGGGACCGATATCTGCAGCTGATGGCGTATAGCCTTGGGATGCAGGCCGTTGCGCATATTTGAACTGGTTCTCTCTCCTACTTGGTCCAATAATAGTTACGATCCCCGTATCTGCTAAACCCTCGCGAGACTGAATTACGCTGATAATTGATGAAGCAGCTGCCACAACAGTCATGTAACCAAGCAAATAACCCTTGCTATTGTCCGTGATTGGTAGCGTGAGAGATACCAGAGCATAACTGCTGTTTATTGAAAGAGGGCCAAGTAGGAGATAAGAGGTGTCATTCAGTGGAAAATCGGCAAAAGCGCTGGCTGTGGTCGCGTTGACTGATGGATCCATATTATCAGGAAAATTCTCAGTCGTATAGGTGATATTGGGGTAAAGCGCGGTTGGATACCCGAGACTTGAATTATCCCCAAGCACGGCGTAGGTCCCATTGGGATACTGAGCGGGCAATTGAATTCCTGTAGTGTTGGCTGTGACAAAAAGAAGTCCGGCTGCTGGTCCAGTAGCGTTTCGTGAGTACACCACGGTTTGCAGAAGAGAGGAGAAGCCTCCACTAGCAAGCGCACTCCGGACATCGTTAATAGCTGAAGTCCAATTGCTATCTGTCGTATTTCCTGCGTAGAAAGTTTTCAAGGCTTGCTGCAATAAGATTCTCGTAACTATAGTCGCACACTGTTGGTGTTAGCCCGAAAACATTCAGAACACTAAGGGCCAAGAGGCATAATTGATTCAGGTATAGCGCGCGTATAGAAGCAGAAGCTTGATAACCACGGGCTGGGATAATTATGTTCTGTAAGAAGTCTTTTGTCCTTACTGTGCTTTGTATCAACAAGAGATCACTCGCGATCTGAGAAGCTTTAAGGCTAGCCGTCAGGGTAAGCTCCTTGTTCGTTACGTCGATCACGAATGAATGATTATTGATCCACTGAAAATTGGTTAGCAAGATACACAAAAACAACAGAGGACCTTAGACATAGGTCCTAGCAATTAAGTGCAAGAGCTTCCTACCACCGCAATCGCCAGTACAGCTAGGGGCACCAGAGCGCAAAGGAGGACAACCAGTCCGAGCTGTAATCGAATTGGGATTCGCATGCTGACCCCTTCCCTAATGACAACTCCTTAACACAGTGTAGTTTATGAAGGGTATGCATGTGTCGTGGACAATTCCCAGATCTCGAGATCTCCCGTTCCGTCCACCCATCAGCCAGCAACGACCAGATTCGAGGATTCGAGAAGAGATCCAGGTTAATGGACTGGGCGCATCCTAGGCAAGATACCTCCGAGCTAGTATCCGTCTGCGAAAAGTAATTGGCGTGCTGAAGAGGCACGAGTTGAAGTTCGACGCGAGGATGAAGAGAACTGAGGGGAATGGAGGGTTGACGCGGCTGAGCCGGAGGAGAGCCTCCGAGAGGTTGATTCAGAGAGCTCGCAGAGGGAGCAAATCCATATTCCTCTACAGTTCAATCGTTGGCGTATGCAACTGAAGCTCTGCGAAGCAATTGGAGTCTGCTGGTGGTGTTGAGGGTGGCGCAGAAACGTGGAGAGGATAAAATTGGTGTCGGCTCAGGGCCGTTTTGGGCCAGTTCTAGGCGTGCTGATAGACCGCCCTAGAACTTAATCATGAAAAGCAGACTGGGGACGGGGTTGCCACAGGTTCACAGATAACAGCGGGCCCTAAATAAGATTTGAACCTATTGGCAGGGAATGGTTGCTCTAAACATGCGAAAGTCCCCTGCTTTTTTCAGATTACCATCTCATGGATTGTGGCTCTGTGTTCCGAAACAGATCAATCCAAAACTTCAAAAAGCTTGGGGCGTCGAAAGTGCAGGGTGCCATTCACGACCACGCTCTGTTTCCAAGGTCTGGGCCTGGCGAGATAAGGTTACACTACGACCCACGTACTTGGGACGAGGACAAATCGTCTATCGGTATCAAGCTTGCAGCACTACTAATCACATCATCGAAGGTTAGAAAAATAGCGCTTCAAGATGACAGAAGTTCCTTTTAGTGCTAAGGAGTTGCCCAGACTTACTAATATTGACTTTAATTAGCAAACGCAAATATCCTAGGTCACGACAAGGGCAAAGGGATGAATAGAAAGAGAGGAGAGAAGGACGGAAGTGTCGTAGCGGCCTCATTGCTTCACCGTCGTGATCTGTACCACGAAAGAACTCGAGTAAATGCTCGTGGATGCTTGGTGAAAACATTGTTGTCATGGGTTGCACGCTAATATGCACATTATTCCAAAATCTAGTCATTTCCTTGTATCACAAACAAGAAACTTTTCGACATGTCTTCTTAACTTTAGAAGTGACTGTAGTAAAGCCCCTACGTTAACAGGCATTGAATACTCCGCGATCTACTCCAGTTATGCTACAAAAGTAGGAAAACCCTGAGAAAAGGAATAGAATTATTGAATCCATTGTCCCAGACATTGTAGAACAATAAAAGCGTCACTTGCTATAGTACGAAAAGACTGCTATACTATCTGCATCTTCATCGTGAGGACATTTTGTCTTTGCCTATCTCGGAATCATTACGGACGAAACGTTGTATGGAGGAGTTCAGCTTATATCGAGGGACAAGGTGCTGTTCACTAGGGACTCCAAATACCGTTGCGTGAACGCAATATTCTTCCTCGAATAGTTTCTACCTTTACTGAGACTGATCATGCAATGACACCGAGGAATATCCATCTGCCAATCAATTAGTTATACACTATTAAATTTTCCAGTTAGATTCTCGCAACAGACCCGTACAGTACATGTCAATATATCCAATTGAAGAAAGATTTCGGGAGTTGTGAAGTTGGTCCCCGCGGAAAACAACCCAGTATTGGGCTTTTATATAGAAATTATCGTTGAGAACTTTTGCCAACAATTTATATTGGCGTGTATGACTTGGTCAGTAAAAGTCACGAAGTTTTGAGTTCCTCCCTCCCCCCCAAGACACCCAGCCAGATGCAAAGTCATGAATGTTGACTTTCTACTGCTATATACTAGGGAATTAATTAGATACATAGTAGCCACAAGGTTCTCATTTATCGTAACTTTTGATATACTTGAGAATATTCTCACTGGAGAAGTATTGGAAATGTTGGAGAAACGAAGTGACGCAGCGGCCTACAGTAAGGTAACATCTTAGACGGACGCTTGTCCTCAACCTCAACTTACAACTTGTGGTTAGAATAAAAACACGAATTATAATACCCATTTTGTAATGGGACAAAAGACATGAATTATGTATTATTACTTCAAATTTGGAATCATACACATGCATAAGACACGTGAATCAAAAATCCGTTGAGACAATGCAGGTGACGTTTGATCGAGAACTTACTCAGCAACGATTGAATGAGTGTGGAACACTAATCTTAGTCTCCAGCCGGCGACTTGGACCAACTGTCGAAAAGAAGAAGAAATAATATGGCTTCTATGCAGTAATACACGCGCCGTAAGTTGCGCAGTATGCCTGGCCTCGTGCGAAAGCTCCTCGTCTTTGCCGTCGTTGACGGCCTTGTTCTCCAACCTCTTGGGCAGCGCCCCGCCCCCGCCGCTAAAATATGTTACGAAGACAACAGCATTGTGCCCGCCCTTGAAGATGGAGAGAACGAGAGAGGGGCGGTGAGAAGCTTCGAGGCTTTCGGGATTGTTGGTACGTTCGCGGATAGATCTGGCAGAAATGGCTAGGTTGGCATGAAGAGCACAAAGAAAGCGTCTGGGGAAGTGGGAGCTTTGTGCTAACCAAGATTCATGCAGGTCTCCTGACGGTCTCGAAAACGTCATATTTGATATCTATCACGAAGCGTCAGCAAGTTGCGCAGATTCAGGGAAAGCCTGTATATATGGTTACTGGTGTGGCTCTCACTCCGTTATCATCCCAAGCAGCGGCGGACTCGTCGATTACACAAATTCAGGCGACACTGGAGAAGCGGACAGGCAGTGGAAAGGATGAATTGGATGAAGGCAACACGGAGGACGAAGAGACTGATCTATCTACTGCTGTGAGCGATGATGTAGAAGACGACGATATAAACCCTGCACTTGCGGATGCCATTTCTTCCGCGAATGAGCATAAGAAGACAAGCAGCATTGCGGAAGATGTTATCTCACTGAAGGGCGGGTATGGGAGGTTTGCTCAGAAGTGGTTTTCCAGGAAAGGGTGGACGGTAGACCAGCGGAGGAATCTAGGGATGACAGGTTCAGATTCAGGCACTGCGACGTCCAACTTGAAGGAATCTCCGCGAACAGATACTCTTGCAAAGGAGCTGGCCGTCTCCGAACCTGATACAGTCATTGAGGCGAGTATAAAAACTCCAGAAGCTCGTACTGCAGCGGCTAGCCTATTGCCAAAGCTACTCTATTATTCGCAGATGCTATTTGCTTCCTCCAACTTCTTCTATTCATACGAATATGATATTACTAGAAGCTTGTCTAATCAGAGGAAGTCGAACTCCGAATTGCCCCTCTACACGCAAGTAGATCCCTTGTTCTTCTGGAACCGGCATCTTGTTTCGCCATTTATCGACGGTGGGCAGACCTCATTTGTGTTGCCTCTCATGCAAGGTTTCGTTGCCCAGAAGACTTTTGAGATGGATACAGATCCGCCTCCGTTAAGTGGGAATGAGAAGTCTTCTGTGGAGCTAGTAAATATGTCCCCAGGACACAGCTCTTCAGATGGGACCGGGGACTCAAGCTCCCCAAGATCTAGTGGAGGACGGAAGACACTGAAATCATTCTTAATAACTCTGGTATCTCGCCGTTCCGTGAAACGTGCAGGATTGCGTTATCTGCGCCGCGGAATAGATGAAGAGGGTCACACAGCGAATGGAGTTGAGACGGAACAGATACTCTCTGATCCGTCATGGAGCCCAGCCCGTAAGATTTACTCTTTTGTGCAAATTCGTGGCAGTATCCCTGTTTTCTTCTCGCAGTCACCGTATTCTTTCAAGCCTGTTCCGCAACTTCAGCATTCCGACGATTTCAACTATCGGGCATTTCGCAAACATTTAGTGCAGTGAGTACTTGCTTTCATCAACCAACATTCTCTATTTATTCCAAATAGGCTCTTTAGAATGTGGAGCTACTCCGAATATAGAGATCCATCATCCTCACTAGCTTATGAGCTTGTATCTTCAGATGTTCCAACTAAATCATACTGACTTCGGTTCGTCGAACTGCAGACTCACAAATATATATGGTTCGGTGCAGCTTGCGAACTTGGTTGAAAAGCATGGCGCCGAGGCTATAGTTGGTGCACAGTTTGAAAAATTCACGACACGTTTGATCGAGTCTGACGATGCAGTTGGCAAGCAAGTTGCCTTCGAATGGTTTGACTTCCACGCGGCCTGTCGAGGAATGAGATTTGAGAACATTAGCCTGCTTCTGGATATCATCGGAAAGAGGCTCGACCAGTTTGGATACACTGTAGATCTGGATAGCAAGCAGGTTGTGAAGCAACAGGGTGTTTTGCGCACGAACTGCATGGACTGCTTAGACCGGACGAATGTTTTGCAAAGTGCCTGTGGAAGACGAGCCTTGGAACTCCAATTGAAAGAAGAAGGAGTTGACATGTCCATTCAGCCTGATCAGATCATTTCCTGGTTCAATACTCTGTGGGCTGACAATGGCGATGCCATATCATCGCAATATGCTTCTACAGCTGCCATGAAGGGCGATTTCACGAGAACAAGGAAGCGAAACTTTCAAGGCGCCTTGAAAGATATAGGGATCTCCATCTCAAGGTTCTATAGCGGGTAAATGACTTCGTATGTCAAGGGAAATACCTTCGCTGATATCATTTCTAGAATTGTCAACGACTTCTTCAGCCAGGCCGCTATCGACTTTCTCTTAGGTAATGTAACTTCAACTGTCTTCGAAGACTTTGAAACAAATCTCATGAGTGTCGACCCTGGAACCTCGATGCAGAAACTACGTCAACAGGCCATAGAGACATGCCAGAAGATTGTTGTAGCAGACGATCATGAAGAGTTCATCGGCGGTTGGACTTTACTTACCCCACAAATCCCAAACACAATAAAATCGTCTCCTTTCGAGGAATCTGTACTTCTCCTAACAGATGTTGGCCTTTATTCCTGCAGGTTTGACTGGAGCACCGAGAAAGTCTCTTCGTTTGAACGAATAGACCTTCAACATATCACGGCGATCAGATATGGGACGTATATCACTTCGACACTTTCTGCAGCTCAAGGCGATGAGTCACGAAATGTTGGAATCGTAATCACCTATAGAGCTGGCGAGGACGACATCACTCGGGTGAATACGAGATCGTTATCTACCACTCCACGGAGTGACACAGATTTGCTAGGCGGCTCATCACTTATTTCTCAGCCTACCTCAGCATTGCAGAATCTATTGGGCAGACCAGTGGCTCCTGCGACCAAGGTTTTAGCTTTGAAGGCGCTGCCATCAAAAAGTGCGGTAGCAGACAACAGTGAGCCTCAATTAACGGAGGTTCAGCAGGTCAAGGCAATCTGTTCTGAGATTGAACGTATGGCTCTCCATGGGCAGGTCCTGGAAGCAGGCACAGAGAGAAAGAGCTTGGTGGAGAATGGTGACATAATATCTCTTGCCGATGCAAGAAAGAATACAGGACTGCTGTCGCAGCTGCAGCATCAACTAAAGAAACTGGTTTGGGCTTGAATGTATAAGACTATAGGAAGGCATTGTCGATATTTAGAAGCCCGGAACATGGTTCGTAGGTAATTATGAAGAACATTGTAATAGACTATTCCGTGTACGATTAGTTCCCCGCTTTCGTTCCCTATAAGCAAGGCACTCTGAGAAATCGTATTAAGACTTGCGAAACGCAGGTGCTGCCATTGAATCTACCCTAGGTAGGATCAACTATCACGAAGGGAGGCCGATAGTTCTCGGGCTAGACCAAATTACGCCTCGTCTTCAAGTATTTTCGCAATCGATCACATGCTTTTAAAAGAAAATGAGCGGGGGAAAAAAGGGTCAATGTAGTTTTCCTGTACTATCATATCGTTGAGAAGGACGGGCAGGTGATAATATTTTCATACCTAGAGCCGGCCGCCGGATGCGTGCTTCACATGGGCACTGCCCAAATTTCTGGTTTCGGACTAGTGCTGAGCGTGGAGACCGAGGTAACTTTCACATGCAAGTCTGGGGAAGAACTGTACGAAGCGGTCACAATCAAGTTAGAATACTTAGACACGAAGAATTAAGACGAGTCAAGATAATCATTTATCCAGTCGGACTTTGTTTTCTTGTTTCTACCTTTGTCCGCCGACTACTATCCTTTCTTTAAACTGAAACCAAGTACTCTCCTTCATTGACAACCGCCGCAGCACAATGTCTCTTAAGAACGGTATATTCGGTCCTTGCCGTTAATCTCAGACAACGAACTTACTCTGCTACAGATTCTTTTCCATCCTCCGAGGCATTTGACGCCATCAACGACGCCCTCCAATCCTCCGATGCCGAGCGCAAAGATGCCATCAAAAATGGCAACGCTGTTTTCGCATTCACATTAAAGAACAAAGAGGGCGAGACAGAGAGCTGGAACATTGACCTGAAGGACAAGGGAGTCGTCGTAAAGGGCCTGCCAGAGAAAGCAAATGGTAGTTTCTCCATTTCATGAGAGCTGTATTCAAGAGAGGCTCCTAGAGCGCAGTGCTGAACATCCTCTTTCCCTAGATATGCCAGTTTAGAGGCTAACTACTTCTCTGTTTAGTTACCTTATCACTTTCGGACGAAGACTTTGGCAAGTTGGTTAGTGGAAAGGCGAATGCGCAACGGTTGTTCATGGCGGGGAAGTTGAAGGTCAAGGGTGACGTTATGAAGGCGACGAAGATGGAACCTATTCTTAAGAAGGCTCAGGTTACTAAGGCGAAGCTGTAGGTTATGTAGGACATTGTACAACACTTTGCACGCAAATATAGAACTTTTTGACTCTCACTGTTCCTTGATTGAGCCCTCGGAGCCAGCTGGGACCTGCATAATCTTATCGCCTTCCCATTTGGTCGTTATCGGCAAGCCCCGCCAACTTCAAAGTACGTAGGCTTCGATGAACTTGTAGCTTCAGTCGGCCGAAGATGGGGTAAGCCGTCGTAACTATACTTTCTATCTATTTGAAAACTTGCAATTTCTCTTCTCTGGTTTTCTACCTACTTAACAGTGACAACATAAATCTTGAGTTTCTTGGTCTTTCATACCTCTGACTTTCAATTCCGCAGCGACACCACAGCGATGTCGAGAGTGCGAGATATGATATGGCCCTCGAGGATGCCTGACGATGAATGGGAAGAAGTAGAACAGGATATACCCGCAGAAGACGAGCCGTTCATCGTCAAGTTTCTTTCTGGACGTGAGGCTTTGATTGCCCAAGAAAAGCAGCAGCGTAGTGGTAAGCAAAAATGTTCTTTATTACATGCCTCACTACCTCTCTGACTTGTGCCAGATCATGTATTTCGTCAGTCGCTCTCTCCGCTGGCTAGGGAAGCATGCTCGATCGTTGCCTGCATTCGAGAGGAAGAACAGCGCACGATATGGACCTCTGAATTCGAGGGTGCACTGGCACAAAAAGCTGGTGCGAATGTATACCCAGGGATGATGTTTAGCTTGGCAAAAGAGAAGATGGAGAAGACCAAGCTCTGGCAGATTATTAGAAGGATGCCGAAGGGAGCCCTGCTACATGCCCATCTAGATGCCATGGTAGATTTTGACTATCTGTTCGATGTATTGCTGTCAGAGCCGGGGATGCATATACATTGCAATACTCCGTTATCAACGCCGACGGAGAGAGAAGCAGCGCCGATTAAATTCAAATTCTGCAAATCTGAGAAAGGTATGTTTCAAGAAATTTAGCCAGGGCCAGGGCATCGTGTTACTGACGCCTGTTCCAGGAACCAAAAGCTCAATCTGGAGCTCAGATTATAAGCCGGACACTCCAGTTCTTTTGAGCAAAGCCGTCGAATCATTCCCACATGGTGGCAAAGCAGGGTTCCTTGCTTGGCTAAAGGACCGTTGTACCATAACCAATACAGAGTCCATCGAGCATCACCATGGTGTTGACGCTGTTTGGAGGAAGTTCAGTTCTGTTTTCACCATTCTTAATACAATTATTTTCTACGAGCCAATCTTCAGGAAGTTCATGAGACGGATGATGCAGCAATTGCTTGCAGACGGAGTAAAATGGGTTGACTTGAGACTAGCATTTACTTTCTTCTACTATTCTGAAGGATCGGAAGTCCCTGAGCCCTCTTATGAACGGATGTTCCAAGTCTTTGGGGAGGAGATTGAGAATTTCAAGGCTTCTGAAGAGGGGATGGGATTTTGGGGTTGTCGTATGATCTGGACTGGTATTCGAGTCCTTGATACGCGGAAGATCGTGGAGGATATGGATCAATGCATATTAATCAAACAGCTCTTCCCAGATCTGATCTCTGGATACGACCTCGTAGGACAAGAAGATGCCGGCCGACCTCTCAAGGATTTGTTGCCGGAGCTTTTCTGGTTCAAGAAGCAATGTGCCCAAGAAGGCATAGACATTCCATTCTTCTTCCACGCAGGAGAGTGTTTAGGAGATGGCTCAGACACAGATCAGAATCTTTTCGATGCTGTCCTACTCGGTACTAGAAGAATTGGCCACGGCTTCTCCTTGTACAAGCACCCACTTCTCATCGATATGGTAAAAGAGAAGAGAATTCTAGTTGAGAGCTGCCCTATCTCCAACGAGATATTACGTCTTTGTGCCTCTGTCATGTCGCATCCTCTACCAGCGCTACTAGCTCGAGGAGTATCCTGTTCACTTTGCAATGACGATCCAGCAATCTTAGGTCAAGATACAGCCGGTAAGATTCATTATACCCCTTCCCTACCGAAGCCTTCCGTTATGAGACCTGGAGATATCAAATCACTTTCCAGCTGTTCCTCTTATCTAGCAAGAAAGCCGTGCCTCTATTCTTGGCACATATACAGTCACTCTTCTAGAAATCCAGATCAAACACTGACAATCTTCAGGAATGACTCACGACTTTTGGCAAGCTCTTCAAGGCTGGGATAATCTTGGTCTCGCAGGTCTCGGCTCTCTAGCAGAGAACAGTGTTCGCTGGGCGGCCTTCGAGGACCAGAGAAGTGCCGAATGGCTTGAAGGAGTTAAGCAAGCATCTCTGGGAAATGGCATTCGAGCTGAGAGAATGAAGCAGTGGTCTATTGAATGGGAGCAGTTTTGTCTTTGGGTCGTGACGGAACATGGGGATGAGTCCGAGAGCTTGAAAAAGTTGATGGCGGAAACAAGCCTGGATGCTCAGGACTAGAGGATCGCAATGGAGGAGAAGACCGGTATTCATTCGAATCGGATAGAATGTTCTGAGCTCAACGGTGTCATCATGGCGTCTATGGAAGCGGGTCTGCATTGCAAGGTGAAGGGAGCAGGAACAATAGAATTCTACACCAGCAATCTCCAGAGGCTTTGAGGTTCCAATAAAAGCACAAAGAATAGACATTTTACGACTTATTTGACATGATCACGAGACCCAGATACTTCTTTTATGTTCTTGTATTTACTATCTACTAACGCATCGCGAAGGTTCTTCTACAACATACTGTAGGTGAAGAACCCGCGCCTAAGCAGCCTAGAAATCTCGGGTTCCAGAGTGAAGATCCCGTGCATACCCCTCAAGTGCTCAGGTTCTTCTAAAGAAACCGTGCGTATTTCTGGCCGAGCTTATCTCTCGTAAAACGAGGATCCAGCTCATCTGCTGCCTGTATTACATCTAGAACGAATAAGCAGCGCTATGCAGCAAACGAAACGCCATGCCATGCAAACGCCATTTTTGTGCTATGAGAAAGAAGAAACCGAGATCTGAGAACATCTAACATAGTACCAAACAAGCTCCATTCCATCTCAAATCCGTAGAAATGAGATCACTGTAGAAATATCTCCAACAGTCTGCTGGTCCAACCATTACAGAACCACCTCTTCTCACTTCGCCTTGTTTTCATTGAGAACTTCCGCCAGCTTCTGTGCAAATTCAGGAGTCTTAACTTGGAGAATAAACGTCTCCAGGTCCTTCCCATCGTCAGAGGCCAAGAATTTGACCGTCTTCCCCTCCGCCGAATACGTCAGGTTGCCGAGAATACCCTTGTTCAAGATTATCTTTCCGCTCGGGTCTCCACGAAGGAGAACGCGAGAAACACTACTTTCCTTGTGCTTGAGCACTCTCAATGGTCCAAGACCTGCAGTGACCCATTTGCTGCTGCCGTCTTCTGTTTCAAAGCGAAGTGCCTTGGCACGAACTTCGTGTACAACTTCTTCGTTTTCTTCGCCCGGGCCACCAGCTGTGAGGTCAATCTGTTCATGATGTTCTGCGTCTGGATCGGGATCTACATCGCTTGCACCGTCGGTTGTACCTCCTGGAGATGTTCCTCGCGAAGTGGCAGCAGATCCGGCCGTAGAAGGGAAGAGGGAAGAGGTTGCGCTTGGCGCAGCGCCGAACGCAAAACCGACGCCGGATGAGCTGAGGCCTTTGGCATTGCCACTATTACTACCGAGCAGGCCGGAGAATGGTGAAGGGGTGGCTGGCTTGTTGCCAAAGACACTCGATGTAGATCCAGTAGAACCACCAAAAAGGATTGATGGGGTTTTTGTCGGAGTTGCAGCTGTAAAGCTGACAATCGGAGTAGCCTCTTGACCATGAGTGGTCGTCGGGTTGCCGAACTTTATTGGGCTATCTTGCTTCCAAGTCTGATCCGCAGGGGTCGTAGCGGTCTTGTTCACCAAGCTAGCGAAGGGTGTCTTAGGCTCTCCAAATACGTTGGCGGTACTTGGTTGAGTATTTTCCTTCTCCTCGGAAGAGATGTGGCGAAGGGGGTTTCCGTTGCTGTCTCTACCAATTCGATCGAAAAGGCCTCCTGTCATGGTTCTGGCGGCCGGCTTCTCTTCTTGAATTTCGGGAGCGGGCTTAGGACCAATACGTTCAAAGAGGCTGCGACCGGGAGTACTGCTTCCTGAATTGGAGGCGGTACTAAAAGGCGTACCATTGCTAAATGCGAAAAGGTTTGGCTTCTTTGCTGAGGCAATTCCAGCACCTGTTTCCTCTGCGGGAGTGCCGGGTCCACTACCATTTTCGGCGCTTGGGAAATAATTGGGATCCTTGTTCTCCGAATCATCTTCATCATCGGCGTCGCTCTCTTCGTCTTGGCCGTCTTTTCCGCTACCAGTGTCAGACAGATGTCCAAAGATGTTCTTGACTGGCTGGCTTGTACTATGACCATCAAGTACGGATCCAGTAGCACTGCCAATAGGACCAGGAGTAGATGTTCTGGAACCATTCACCGAATTTGCGGCGCTGTTCCCTGAAGCCTGCCGGGCGGTAGATTGAGCGAAGAGTGAGTTGGTGGCATTTCCAGTATCATCTTGGTCCTTGCCAGTGGATTTCGATGCATCTTGAGAAGGCTTGAACGTGAATTTCGGTCCCGCGCTTTTCATGAGGCTCTCATGCTCTTGTTGTTTCTGTTTCTTCTGCTCCGCTCGTCTAGCATACCACTTTCTTTCATAATCAGATTCGGTTTCTTCCTCAGACTCCCATTCGTTGTCCTTATCTTCTTCCATTTCTTTCTTTTCTTTAGCCTCGGCATCCTTCGCAGCCTTTTGGCGGAACTGTTCCATTGCGCTTGAGCTAGAAAGGCTTCCAAAGGTTGGTGGCTTGATGGATTTCTCGCCGCTTTCAGCTCCATTCACAGTGCTTGTTGCAGGCTTCAACTGGAATGGATTGGCCGTTGGCGCAGACGGTGGTGTTTCAGTAGCGGAATGTCCCTTTAGTGCGAACGAATTTGCAGGCATAGTACCTGAACTCGTCTTGGCTGAGAATGAATTTGGTGAAGCTGAGGCAGTTGTGCTGGCGAATGTATTTGGCTGGGAAGTCCTGGGCACATCCTTAGGGGCAAACATATTCGAGTTTGACATTGCGGCTGCACCTTTGATAGAGAACATGTTCGCTGAAGAGGTTGCGGCTGTGTCCTTGGCTGCGAATATGTTTGGCTGAGATGGGGTTGGTGTGGCCGCGGGTTTGAACTGATTGGAGGATTCTGCCATAAACTTCGCGGGGGACTTAGGGACAGGGATGTTGCCGAATGGATTGACACGAGGTTGCACGTCTTTGGTGCTCTCTTGCAATGATCGCAATCTCTTTTCTGGACCACCATTTGCTTTAGATGGACTATTCAGAATGTTATTGAAGATCGCAGACGTGCTGGAGCCCTCATTAGAACCCGAGAAAGATCCATTCAGCTTGGGTGTCTTGATAGATCGAAGCGGGTTGACTTGTTCTGTGTTCTGAGTGAGCTCGTCCTCGGCCTTTCTCTTGCCTTTCAAGGAGGTTGAAGGTTGAGTAACCGTAGCTGCACGCGCGGTCGGGAAGACGTTGTTGGTTTTGGCCGGGTTACCACTGAGATTGTTCAAAGTTTGAGAAGATCCTGCTTGAAACGTGCTATCCGTGTAAGAGGCGTCATTCAACGTGGCTACACTCGGGTTGCTCGATCCAGATTGACTGATTGCCTTGCTGAGCTCCGCATTACTGTGGCTCTCTACTCCAGGGTTTCGGTTTTCCGCCGGGGCTTGGCTCGACATTGGCTGTGCGAGGGATCGATAGCGCTGGTTTGGACGCTTTTGGGGTCTGACGTTTCCCTCAGGACCTTCTTCACGCTCTTTGCGTTTCTTATTGCCTTTGTACATCTGAGCCTCGATCAAGATCTCCACACGCTGGTCCATGTAGAACTCTAGTACGGGGGACGGATCCTTGTTCAAGATAAGGTTGGCAAACATGTTCATCATAGCCTTGTTCAGAGATCTCAGGCGGTAGAGTGCAAAGTATTCTCTTTTGTATGTGGGATTTTGATCAAACAGCAGTTGAAGTTGAGGGGTAACAGTTTTTTCGATCTCGCTATCGGGGATCTGTTTGACACATGACAGCTCCTTCATGGCGACCATATCCGCGTCTGGGTCGGAGGGTTGGAGGGGCATATTGCCGTTGCCGCTCTGAGGTAGTTGAATGGGTTTTGAATTTTGCTTTGTTGGTGATTGCTGTAAGGGTGGAAACATACCACGCGGGGGCGGCTGATTCGCAGTCGAGGGAAGATCAAGGGATGTTGAAGCGGAAAAAATATTTTTCGACTTCGAAGATTCTTTTGTGGGCGAAAATTGATCAAACGAGAATTGTGAGTTTTTAGTATTGTTGTTGGGGTGGGCCTCGCTTGACACGTTTTTATCGTTGTCTGTACATTCACTTGACGATTTGTTCACATTGAGTGAAGCTGAGGATGTAGAAAACTAGAAATCGGTATTAGCACGAATTTTTCCAATTGGAGCAAATCTACAACGCGAGCTAATAACGGGTAGAAAGATCCCCATAGGATCATAACCACAACGTCCAGCAAGGGGTGAGAACTCACCAATGGTTTGGATGCTCCGAATAGCTTAGAAGATTTAGATAGTGGAGGCACATTAAATCCATTGACCTTAGATTGTGTTACGGAGGCATCAACGGGTTTGTTGAGGTTTCCGAACAGGTCATTGGTGGATTTGGAGCTATTATCTGCGTTGCCAACAACATTACTCTGCGACGCCTCTTCGGACTGAACACCGAATAAGGTATTTCTTCGTTCTGGCTTAGCTGGACTATTGAAAAGGTTGGTCGTAGGCGTTATAGACGGCACTGACTGGCTTGCTGACCCTGATTGGGATAACATAGGGTTGATGTTACCAAACAGATTGATGCTTTGCGCTGACTGTGAGGTCTGGGTACCAAAGAGGCTGTTCACAGGTGCGGCACCTTGTTCTTGGCTTCCAAGGGAGTTCTGAGCAGGCGCTGATGTATTGAAGCCTGCAAAGGGGCCAGATGACACTGGTGGTTGGCTTGTTGCTCCAAAAAGGCTAGGTGCTGTAGGAGCTTGTGAGACTTGTCCAGAACCAAAAAGATTGCTTGGAAAGGCACTCGACGTCGATGTAAGACCAAAGTTTAGGCTAGGGCTTGAAGGAGGCGCAGAGGTGCCGAAGAGGTTGCTCATAGGTGGTGCTGTAGATGAAGAAGTACCGAAACTCGTTCCAGAGCTTGAAAAAGGCGCGGAAGTCTGCGTATTACCAAACAGAGAACTCGTGGGTGCTGATGTCATAGTAGACCCGAAGTTTATACTAGAATTCGAAGATGGTGCTGAAGTTGGCGTGTTACCAAACAGCGTAGCTGGTGCTGATACCGTCGGAGCAGAGCCAAAGTTTATGCCGGCATTCGTAGACGGCGCTGAGGTTGAAAGGAATTGGAAAGGTGCACTTGATTGTTGTGTGGAAGTTGTCGAGCCGAAATTGAACAACCCTTGAGATTGAGGAGGATTCGGATTGAAACTTGTGTTTCCTGATTGATTCACCGTCGGATTGGCCGTCGTATTCGACCCAAAACTACTGCCCGGACTGGCTGGTGTAGACTGTGATGTTCCAAAGGTGAAAGCCGGCAGCTTTGTTGGCGAAGGTTGTGGAGCATTGAAGTTTATAGAGGAACTTGGTGCGGAATCCGGCGTAGGACCACCAAAGGAGAATGCACTATTGGCAGATAGTTGTGATGACTTCGACGCTCCAAAGGCATTGTTCTGTGGATTCGAGCCAAAATGCTGAAAGACTGTGTTGCTTTGCGATGTTGTTGGCTTGCCCCCAAACTGCCTCTTTGTAGCCCTGTCATCTCCTGCAAAACGACCATCACTGGTGTCCGTGATATCTGGCTCGGTAACACCCAATTTTTCCTTTGAAAAGCTGAAAGGTCCTCCAGGGCCAGAGAAGCTAAATGTACCCGGAGCTTGTATGGTTCCTCCAAAGAGTCCTCCAGTCTGCGATGGCATAGGGGCATCTGCTGATGGAATAGGCGCAAACTGAGGCACTTGATCTGCTGCATCTCGTGAAAACTTCGACGGAGTTCCTGGTCTTCGTGGCTGATTCCGACCTCCTTTCGCAGCCTTGATATTTCTTGCTGCCATCTGAGCAGCATTGGCGCGTTGTGGTGTATCCATGGCGAATACCGCGAGCACGACGCGCCGTCGATGACAATAAGATTCGATATATCTTTCGAGGGTTTGCAGATGCCTCGAAGGTCAATAATCGCGACAGTAGTGTCGATAAAAAGTTGTCGAGGACCAAGGAAAGATGGCCTGAATGACGAAGACGCCTTCGCGCAAAGCCGTCCCCTATCGCGAGACAACGAACGACCTAGACGTAACTCGATCCTCCACGCATCTCAAGTAGTCCATAAGATGTAGGCTGTGTTTGGTTTAGACCTGAGCACGCGCGGTGATGGGAGTTCATTCCTCGACAAGGATTACATTATTTTCGTTACAATAGCCCCAAACAATAGGTGAGTCACGTGAAGTCAGCCTCATTTTCCCTTTCTGGCCGTTGTTTAAATTATTGAACGGTTCGATTAGACTTCGATGTTCTGGGTTATATCATTATGTCTAGTCTCTCTCGACATTCTGTCTTCACCGTGTTAGAAAACTCGTGATAACTTATCCAGACTACCTAGGTACCTACCTACCAATGATTCGTGCTGGATAGTTTTAAGGTACGCAGCTCTTAAAATTACAATGGTTCTGACCACCTTCCAGGAAGATTCATTCAATATTTTCATAAGTTCACAGCACTATGCAATGATATGGGGCTTTCTCTATTAGTGGAGGTTTATATCTGCCTTCTCCGTCAGAAAATGCTAGAATACCTAGCCTCAAATCCAACATTCTCGATGGACTGGTTGGTCTTAATTTGACCTCAAATCTAAACTGAACTGAACTAGTAATGGTAAAGTCCGTTTGTAAAGTGTATGAGAATGGCTAGGTAAAGGATGGACAACAGATTCGATATATACCTAGGTAGGTACCTCTGATTACCTAATTAGGAGTTCACGTGACTTGTTCCCTCGGATTCCCGGGTCATTCGCTCATGAGGTATCCCTTTACTTGACGCTCTCTTGAATATCAATAGGTCAAAAATAAGGTTCTAGGATAGGTAGTAACGGGTTGGGTCTTTTGGAACTTTGAAACCTACCTACCTAGGTAAGTATTATTGCACTTGATCTAGGTTAGATGCGTTGCGGGTACAGCACTTGTGCCTGTAACTTTATGACGACGCCTACCTTAACAACAGGCAACATCAGAAGCTAGGACCAAAGAACCTATCAATGTTACATATTACAGCATACTTCGTGGCATATTTCGAATTGCCTGTCTGACACCAAGATCCCCTAAGATTTCTAAAGACATCATATTAGTTCCGTCAAAAGAGATGAGTTCCGGAAGACATACCTTCGGCACCTCCCAAGATTGCATCAAATTTGTAAGTCCTTTGCGAGCGTCAGTACTGGGCACCATGTTGGAATATTCGATGCAAGTTAAAGATTTGATAATTGAGGAATTCTCAAAGCACGCACCTGTGAAACATCTCTATTGTCTTTCCCATTCCTGTTTGTGTAAGCGCTCTTCCTCCGAATATTTGCACAGCTTCATCTGCGATCTCGTGGGCTGATCTTGTGGCGAACATCTTCAAGAGACCAATAGGGCCGGCTAGATGGGCTGATTGTTGTTTGTAAGGCATTAAAGTCTACACAAAGAATTAACACGATAAATTCCCAGCAAATTACAAGGAGCTCAGAACTTCCGAGCTATATCAAAATTCGTTGTGACTTGCTTGCTTCCAAAAGTCAAAGATAAAGGGATCGTGGCTGCTCTTGAGACAGCTGTCAGGCTCCCAACTTCCCCCACACGAAAAAGTACTATTACGAGAACAAGCCTTACCATTTGATAGGTAACGTTCTCAAGCCATGCTTGATTCGCTTCACAGTGCGCAATCATTTTCGCCAGTCTGCAGCTGATTAGCTCTTGATAGAGACGACTTGAAGAAAGGCATACTTTTGACGGATGACTGGCTGTTCAATGAGTTTCTTGCCAAAGACTAGTCTTTGATTACTCCACTTCATGCACTCTTCAGTTACGAGTCGACTCATGCGAATTACTGCACAAGCCATCATCCACCTTTCATGGTTAAAATTGGAGAAAATAACGTGGATACCTTTGTTCTCGACACCGAGAAGATTTCCTACGGGAACTTTAACATTGTCGAATGTGATGTAGGTGGTTCCCGCTGCTGCTGAATAGGACGTTTTGATAGCAGACGTTTCGACACCCTCTCCACGTTCGATAACAATGACGGAGAGGCCCTCGTCTACGATAGAGCTTCGCGTCAGTACAATGTACGTCTAACGTGGGACTTATGGACTAACTCACCAGTCTTGACGCCAGTTACAAAATAATCCGAAAAGACACCATTTGTAATCCACTTCTTCGTGCCATTCACAATGTAATGCTTTCCATCTTTAGTCTTCTCTGCAGTTGTTCTCAGGCCAGCAACATCAGAACCGGCGAAAGCTTCAGTGATAGCTAGGCAAATTTTCTTCTTTCCTGAGAAAACTTCCCGGGCAATTTTGTTCTTCCACTTCTCGTCGTTAGCAAATTGAAGGACTGCCGTTAAAGAAATTGTCATTCCAGCCATATTGCCATCTTGAAAGCCTCTAGCATTAGCTCGAACCATCTCCTGTGTGACTATCATGTCGTGAAAGTAATCGAACTCTTCCCCTTTCACAACCCCACCCATCAACTCCACACCATGCAGGTGTCTACCTGGGCCGAGACGCATATGTAGAATGCCGAGCTTGGACATTTTGTCGATAAGTTCCTGTGGAATAAGCTTTCCTGTCTTCTCGGATTCCTGTGCTACAGGGTACAGCTCCGTATCTATCCATATTCTCATCGCTTTTTGCAGCCTTCGGTGGCTCTCCTTGTAATATGGGCTCTTGAACTGGGGTGTCAACCAAGTCGGCTCGCCGTAAGGGACTAAACTCAAATCTCCTGGCTTTTGTTCGATAACTTTGGACTTCTCGCCATCGATCGACCCTATACAAAGGCTCGCGTACTTCTGTAAGACTTCCTGACGATGAAGATTATAGAAGGCATCGGTTGCATCGGTTCCTGCAACTTGCATCAAGACCTGATAGATGTTAGTCGAAACCCAGACTATAAACCAAGCTTGTGACGATGGGCTATCTCCTACAGGGAGTTAGGAAAGAATATCAAATCTTCTTACAGCCTCTCCGCCTGGGTGTGCGTCTAGAAACTCGGTCACATCGTAGACCTTACTGTCAATAACAAACCATAAGGAATCCTCAGTGTTGTTTTTGGCTACTTCGGCACGTGTGATTAGTTTGTGAGGCATTGTGAAAATTGAAGAACAGACTTTCCAAAATTCGAAAGAATTAGGAATAGGAGAAATAGGAATGCATATGGCAACTTATGTACTGAGAGAAATGGAGCTTTCGGTCTGGCGATCCGGGAGATCAACTCGCGGGCCGAGGTCCAATACACCAATCATCGCTGCTGAATTTGGAAGAAGTCCGCTTTGGCTAAGGGGAATATCAATCGCCTAGATAATAATATGCACAGCGTATAAAATTAGATGATTTGAGACCAGAACCTAACAACATTTCATGCTGATAAATAGGGGCATTGAATTGAAAATTGAAGTGAAAATTAAAGTAGCTTGAAGAATATATTGCAATCCCGGAACGGCATGCAACGCGAAGCATTTGCTACCAGGTACCGTTTCCCATCCTGAGATATTGCCAGCCTACCTAGGTATGCTTAAGCTACAGTACAAGATGGATCTTATCATGTCTGTATAATATGCTCGATTACTTTATAAATTTTTCTCCTTTAAAAGGTGTACCGAAAGAAGGGACATTGCAGAGCCTGCCGTACTCACAAAATAAGTAATGTAGCCTCTATTTTTGTTTTTGAAAGATAAAACGTGGTCACTACCAAGGTACCTAGGTATGTACTAGACCATCTTTATAGGCGTTTTTACGCCACGCATTTTATTGGAACTTTCCAATTGACAGGATCTCGGATAGTCACGTGATACACCCTTATCGATAACATTTCGCAGACAGGTAGACATAGAATGATGCTTGCAGCGTTGTCCATGCATCCCCCACCACGAACCCAGGAAGCTTCCAATAACTCCGTGGATTTTGAGCACTTATAGCTCAACATTTCAGGACGCCTTCATCTTTACCTGCCTAGCGATATGAAAGTCCGACCGCGGGTTTCGCTTGAGATTGTGCACGCGGTCATCGTGATCAGGAGGAGCCGCACCTCTTGATTCATCACAGGACTTCCAAGGTTCCCGGGCTTCTTACTGCTATCACGAGACGCAACCGGTGGGCATTTACTTGGAGTATATTCAGAACGATTTCTTGCAATCATGGCGTCCTACTTCCAAGCCTATTTTCAAGCCTCCTCTATGCCGAAGCGCCTCCTCCAGTATGCCCTCTCTAAGCTTGAGATCCTCGACACCGATGGGTTGGGCTTGGACAAGTTGGACATTGCTCTGGGGAGGAACTCCACTGTTGAGTTTCGGGATGTAGGCATACGTCTGCAGGTACAGTTATACTTATGCCACGCTGTAACGCTCTTATTGACCCTTATGCGCTCCGACAGAAACTACAAACTTTACTCCGATTTCCCCCTACGCTAGAAATTCTAAAAGCACGAGTCATACTCCTACGAGTTACTATACCCGTCGATCTCTATAGCAGTGCCATTCTAGTCGAAGTGGAAGGGGTCGAGACTCATGTGCGTGTTAAGCCTACAACGGAGACGACAAGTCGTACAGATCATGATCGGAAACGAAAACGTTCTTCAAAGAAGAATTCTTCTATTCCAAGTACCCATAAAAACCCCGATCGGGCAAACGGATCTGATTTCCCTCGAGATGATATCGAAGAATCCACTATCCCCTCCGCGGTCGACCTTGCCCACTCCTTTCTGCAAGCCGAGCCTGAGGAGGAAAGGGCTGAGTTAGAGGCAGCTATATTGTCCGAGACTCAAGAGTTTGGATCATCTTCGGCGTTGAGTGATGATGGCGAGCTTCCAGTTGGAACAGGTGCTGCACTGTCCCTGCCCACTTTCATGGCCAGGTTCCTTCAAGGCATGTTGGATCGTCTACAAGTCCGAATCCATGGCGTTATATTCAACTTGGACGTTGATCTGCCAAACGAAGCTTCAAGGCTTTCTTCTCTGAATCCAGCAGATCCCGTCACTATTTCGCTAAAAATCGACAATATAGACATTGAAGGTGTCACACTTGACTTGGATAAAGATTATACTACTGAGGAGCAAACCCAAAAGCCTTCATATAAAAAGGGCAAGAAATTGATCAGTCTATCGGAGATTCGGGGTGCTTTAATATCAGAAGCAGCTTTCTTTTCCAGCCTCTCGAGATCATCCGCACTCTCTTCACCGCTGGCTGCACATTCAGACGTATCTGACGGCCGACGATCTGTTTCGAAATCCATTCCAAGCACGAGGAGCAGTATGATGCAAGCATCTCAAAGGGGCTTTTCCCCAGATCGGTCATCCGATATATCTTCCAGTCGGCTCTCAATAGCATCGCCGCCAAAGACTGTTGCCAGTTCGCAATATTTGCGGGGTTCAGTTGTTGCTAGTGATAGTGGTCGGTTTGACGATGCTCCAGAAGATGATTTAACTTCCAGTATCTCAGCTACTACACACCAGGCCTTGAGTGAGATGGGTGATAGCGTTTTCGAAAATTCGGCATATCTTGACCAGGTCACCGACAGCCAATACCTTGATGACAATGAAGACGAAAATTCGGTACTTTTATCATCTTCACGTAACGTGAAGTCTAGTGCACGTCCTGCATCACCCCTTTCAACGCCACGAGGATCGATACATGTTCTTCCAACCCCTCATACCGTAGATAACCCTCATCCACTTATTCATGACGACTCACAAACCGGTCCTACACTGCAGTCTACCATGTTGCCCACGAGACCCCGCCCAAGGTTTTCAGAGAAGAGGATCTCACAGTCGCAACCGACTCTTCCAGCCGGTCTACATACGTCTCCTGCCGATGATCTTGCGATAACTCGTACCGCAGATCTACGCGGCGCCCTGGAGAGTGGAAGCAGAGACAACGAGGTCGTTTCCACGTCTCCTGACGTTGAGGACCTTACACAATCACAGCTATTCAGCCACGAAGATGCAGAGAGCATGTATATGAGCGCCATCTCACATACTTCTTCAATTTCTAAGTTGCCAGGTGGCTGGTCAAATTCAAGCAGTAGCAGTGAAGGCTCAAGTTCAGCGCCAGGCAGTCCAAATCTTCTCAGCCACGAGGAGCCGTTGGACAATCTCGAACATGCCAAGCATATCATTCCAGAACAGTCTGATATACTTGATGAAAGCCCAAATAAAAGCTCTATATCGGACGGAGAAAGCCCGGCTACGCCGAGACGACTCTCCTTCTCGTCACCGCAAGTTGCACCCAGCCAACATATCCCAGCTGTGCCTCAAAGCTCTAGTGCTGCCTCGGAACAGTCTGCGACCTCTTCTGATGAGTATTCTAGGTTGAGTAAACAGTTTTTTAACATTGATCGAATCGACATTTACATTCCCTCTTCCCTCCCTGCGAATTATTCATCTCGTCAAGACGTTGACACAACTGGCTCGGTGTCTTATAGCACTCATAGTGTCCAGAGCTCAGTCTCTCAATCAACATCTATGAATGTGCCCGGTGCATTCTCCACCCATCTTCGGACCCAACAAGCATCTCTAAAGCCGAAGATGCTAAAGCCCGAACCAGCACCTGTTGAGCATCATGACGAAGAAAGCGGGGACAATTCTATTGAAGTCCTTATTGGACATATACTCACCCAATTCGATGTATCGGTTGGAAAAATTATGATCAAACTTGCTCAACGGCTCAGAGAAGCCATCAAGCCCTCTTCGGCGAGCCCCTCGGCCGACTCTCCAGAGATGCTTGGAAAAAAATTCACTATATCCGTTCAAGATATTACTGTGAAATTCCTTGAGAGACTAGAGGGAACTTTAGGCTCTGTCGATCCTGTAACTGCTACCCCACAGGCAGACGTTCTACTTCAGACAAAACTCAGCGGTCTTCACGTAAACTGTCGAATGCTGGGGTCAAGTACGACAACTTCAATCACTCTTCAAAAGTTCATCTTTGGATACGCGAAAGAAAATATAATTTCTTTTGATGCGACCTTGCAAATGCGAAGTTCTGTTCGCGACCTGAAGGCTTCAGATGGTATCGATATATCAGTAAACATCACGCAAACAGCAGATATCACGCGATGCGAAGTTGTCACGCTACCCGTACACGTATCCATAAACCTGCAGAAGCTTGACGAGACTTTTAGCTGGTTTGGGGGTTTGAGCAGCGTTCTAAATCTAGGCAGTTCGATAGCATCCAATACAACCATTACCGCAAGCCCTGGAAAACCTAAACCTCGAGGAGTGCGCTTCGAGGCTCCTATTCGACCTGACGACAAGTCCGTTGCGAACCAGAACAAAGCTGATATCAGGCTTGGGGGGCTTGTTCTTGACTTAGTCGGCACTGAATGCAGCGTGGGGATCGAAACGTCAGCAGTGAAAGTGGTCAGTCGGGACGAAGGTGTCGGACTCTCCATACAGAAATTGCGACTATCAGGACCACATCTAAAGCACTCAAATGAAGAGCCGCCTATTAGTGTGGACGTCACATCCACTCGCATCGAGTATCTCATGTCACCTAAGGATGCTGACCTAGACCGCCTTCTTGCCCTCATCACTCCTTCGAAAGCCAAATACGACCAAGACGATGACATCTTGCTTGAAACCCTGTTGCGACAACGCAAACAGGGCGCTGTACTAAGAGTTACTATAGACGATGTTCAAATACGCGTGGGTAGACTACACGAGCTGAACTATCTGCCAGAGTTGGGCGAAGAAGTCTCTAGGCTAGCAACTGTTGCAAAGTATCTACCGGACGACGAACGCCCAGGGTTGTTATCATTGATCGCCTTGCGCAAATTTGAGGCACATATCGATTTGGAGAACGATCTAGGAACTGTGCAGCTTTCATCGTCCGACATAGAAGTTGCTCAAATTACTTTGCCAGCACTCGTTGCACTTAGCATCGGTCATGTATCTGCTCGCCGCAACGCTTCTGAGGTTTTAGTCGGCATAGCAACAGATCCCGAACTGCGAGAGCCAAGATCAAGATCCCCAGCGATCATGGCAAGAATGATTGGTGATGAGATGGAACCAGTTGTCAGAGTCAAAGTCTGGAATCTCCAAGTCGAGTACAGAGTACCCACCTTAATGGTTCTGCTTGGTTTGACGGAGAATGCAACTTCCCAAGATCTATCGGCCAGTCTCACAGCGTCAGTTGTTACACTAACAGACTTGGTTCGCCCTAAGATTACACAAAGATCTAGGCACTTCGGAGGTGGCAATAATCTCAGTCCTGCGTCTAAACCAATGACGATAGACGTTGTCCTTCGCGACTGCATCATTGGGCTCAATCCTTTGGCGTTGCCAGCTAAAGTACTGGTCGTTATGACGGAGGCACATCTGACTGCAGTCCTCCCAAACGATGGAAATGCCAATGTTTCGATGGATCTGAGCAAGGCCTCCGTACTTGTCATTGATAATGTTGCCAACCTCTTATCCGTAGATACCAATGTCAGATCACGCCGACACTCTTTTGATGGAGGCAGTACACAAGTAGCCGATCTATGCGCGATAGGATATGTCTCCGTTAGTTACATCTCATCGGCTAAAGCGGTGGTGCAAATTACCACGAGCGATGAAGGCGAGCGTTCTGTTGATGTCGAACTTCGGGATGACCTCTTCGTTCTCGAATCGTGTGCCGACTCAACTCAAACTCTCATAGCCGTCATGAATGGGCTCTCTCCTCCAACGCCCCCAAGTAAAGCGACGAAATATCGCACAAAGGTCATTCCGGTCCATGACTTGCTTGCTTCACTGTCTGGAGACGCTTTCGGTACTGCAGAGGGAGAATACAATTTTGACGATGATTTCGGCATCGGGGAAGGCTTAGATGAAGAATTCGTTGGTGATGAAGCAGATGACCTCGAGTTTGACTCTCACTTCTACCAGAATGAGGGAGATGGCCAGTATGGCGAGGTTGGCTCGTCAAGCTCAACTCGGCTTACATCTCGTGACACCCCCGAAGGAGTTCTATTGGAGAGTTTCGTGGAAGCCGAAAAGGAGCCAGAGAACGAAGAGTTGGAGTTTCAAGAGGATCATTTCGGCACCGGATCGATTCTAGAAGGCACCGCTCACAGATGGAACTCAGCCAAGAACACCTATGATAGGACCAATGTGTCCAAAGTCCGGAAAAGTCCTCTCAAAGTTTGTATCCGCGATGTGCACATCATCTGGAACTTGTTCGATGGCTATGATTGGCAACACACTCGGGACACCATCTCTAAAGCTGTTCAGGACGTCGAGTCCAAAGCAATTGAGAAGCGAGCTCGCAACGAAAGACGGCCCACCTTTGATCAAGACATTGACGACGAAGAGACAGTGATTGGTGATTTCCTTTTTAATTCAATTTACATCGGAATCCCTGCTAATCGCGATCCTCGAGAGCTTGCGGCTGTCATAAATCAAGAATTGAACGACAACGCGACGGAGACTGAGTCCATTGCAACTACATCTATGTCAGCTTCCCCAAGTCGACAAGGGAGCGGTCGCAAGTCTAAGACCAAAAAGCTGCGCTTGAACAGAAGCAAGCATCACAAGATAACTTTCGAGCTTCGAGGAGTCAATGTTGATGTGGTCGCGTTTCCTCCTGGGAGTGGTGAAACTCAGAGCTCAGTTGACATCCGCGTCCACGACTTTGAGATTTTTGATCACGTTCCAACATCAACGTGGAGAAAATTTGCCACATATATGCAGGATGCAGGAGAAAGGGAGATAGGCACCAGCATGATTCATATTGAGATCCTGAACGTGAAACCAGTACCCGATTTAGCAGCATCCGAGATCGTGCTCAAGGCGACCGTCCTTCCTCTGCGACTTCATGTCGATCAAGATGCTCTCGACTTTATTACCAGATTCTTTGAATTCAAGGACGACTCGGTGCCAAGAGAACCCTCACCAGGTGATGTTCCCTTCCTACAGAGAGTCGAGGTCAACTCTGTCCAGGTCAAGTTGGACTTCAAGCCAAAACGTGTTGATTATGCTGGACTACGCTCCGGTCACACAACAGAGTTTATGAATTTCCTGATCTTGGATGAAGCGGACATGGTCTTGCGACATACGATCATCTATGGCATTTCTGGATTTGACAAACTTGGAAAGTGTTTGAACGACATCTGGATGCCAGATATCAAGAGGAACCAACTTCCTGGTATTCTTGCTGGCTTAGCACCTGTCAGGTCTATTGTGAATGTTGGCGAAGGTTTCCGGCATCTTTTTGTGGTGCCAATGCGCGAGTACAAGAAAGATGGGCGTATAGTCAGAGGCATTTCTAAAGGTGCAGCTGCATTTGCAAAGACTACAGGAACCGAACTCGTCAAATTGGGCGCGAAGGTGGCTATTGGTGTTCAGACTGTTCTCCAAGGTGCAGAGGACTTCCTCGGTCCAGGTGATGAGACTAAGACTAGCATCGATGAAGAAGATTCAGATGAGGAAAGCAAACAGATCAGCTTGTATGCAAATCAGCCTGTCGGTGTGCTTCAAGGTCTCCGTGGCGGTTATAATGGCTTGCAGAGAGATCTCGTCCTCGCTAGAGATGCTATCATTGCAGTACCTGGTGAAGTCATGGAGAGCGGGAACGCAGCAGGCGTTCTGAGAGCGGTACGAAAGCATGCACCGACTGTGATATTGAGACCCGCGATAGGGGTTGCGAAAGCCGGAGGACAAATATTAATGGGTGCCACAAACGCTTTGGACCCTGTGAATCTACAGAAAGCTGATGCTGTGAGTCCCAATGGTAAAATACTGGTCGAGATTTTGCTAATGGATGCATAGAAATATAAAAAGCATTGACAAATCATGATTTTGAGGCATAGGTAGCGTGTTTGCATCAGATTGGAGCCAAAGTATTCAACCTTTTTTTATGGCATGGCATTTGGCGTTGGGGTTTTTGCATAAGGAGGCTTCGTGATTCCCACTCAGCAAGTGTGTATTGTGATAGATAATTGAGAAATTGACATAAATATACAGACGAATTTAGTCGATGGTGTAATATTACAATATTACATATTAAGTGCAAATATAGGTGATAGTGCGACGGCCACATAGAATTGAGACTGAAGCGCGAAGTCGGCTTCTTAGTTCCACGTCACATGAGGGAGTGACTTCACCCATATTCGTCACACATCACAATCCTTAATTAGCTACAAGGTAGATACTTAAGTTTCCCGGTAGGTATATTTCTAGCCAATGTAGGTCCGTCCATTATTTGATTATTTCCACTTTATCGCACCAATATGCTTTCATTCAACCTTAGTCTACCCTTTGTTATTTTCAATCCTAGGTCACCTTGTGCCTATGCTGTCTCAATCGTGCTCGCAAAACGCTATTTCCATTACAATTAGAGGATTGGAGGTCTTGTTCATGTGGTATTGGCGGAGTATACACCAAACATCTGCAAGGCTCTTTATCAACCCCCTCTCTTCAGTCCATCATCTGCAAATCCGCGCACATTTATTGCTTTCATGGCACTATGTCTAGTATTATTTCCCTCCTTTCTCGACCCATTCAGCACCGCCCACTCCCCTATGCCATATTTCTCGGCGATTCTCCGAGCCACGCATTGACCACTCAAATAAGCTCCCGTCACTGTCCCCGAAGTAAGAAAGGAGGCGGTATGCTCGCCGGCAAACCACAAATTTCTTTTCGGTACCCCTTCTCTCATGGTTTCGATGTCTCTATCCCCTTGCTTTAACCCAACGGGAAAATTACTGTAGCTACCATTCCCAGCTAGATCATCCGTTGTCCACGAAGTTGCGAGACAGTAACTTGGGATGCAATCTATTGATTTTGTATTGTAGTAAGGAAGTTTCTCGAGATATGGCTTGAAGTATTCCGCTAGCCAGGCTGTTCGTTCTTCCTGACTGCGCAAATCGTTCCACTTGTTTGCAACGAGGGAGCCTTGATCTCCGAAGATATAGAAAAGGAGAGTTGGATGAGCACATGGTTTTGGCAGAGTTGCGAGGTCAACTGCTTCTTGATTCCAGTTTTTGGAGGCAGGGGGCTCAGCATAGGTAGGACGTAGCCATTGCTTGAAGCCTGCTATTGGTTTATGGTCTGGTTGGCCTTCTAGACCCAACCAGAAAGCTTTTGGGAACGTAACGTATACCTCAGTCAGTCAGTTGTATTATGTTGTAAGTTCTTGTGGTCTGACGTACTTTCTCCAAATTGCCGTATCCGACGGCATCCAATGCCTCACAAAATCTGTCGGGTAGCTCTGGCTCAAAAGCCTGCTTGTTCTTCTGTAACCAGCCTAGTGGGGCTGTCACCACGACTTCATCGAACTCGAAAGATTGTCCGTCATCGGTATGGATAATTGGTTTCGGAGATTGTGTGACAATTTTACAAACCATAGTATTGAGATGGATTTCTGCTTGCTTTTCAACAGGTCTTGCGATCTCTGCGAGGACTTTTTGATACGTGCCTGCACAAAAGAGATTCTCTGCTCGTGTCTAAAATCAGAGAACCATATACATGCAAAATCAGGGATTAACGTACCGCCGTCAATACATTCTTCAAGCCAAAAGAACTTCAAGCTCTGGCGTGTGATTGGAGTCCCGATATAGGCTCCCCACATCTCTGCGATCTGTAATACCAGCCTTGCGTTTTCCTTCTCTGGGCCAGTATTGGACATTTCGGAAGTTTTCTCCAGAAAGAAGTCCCAGAGACTTCTCTGTGGATCAATGTTTGCTCCGTGCTTCTCGGAGTATTTAAAAGCTTCCAGGATGATGGCCCAGAATATCCCGCTGAGTTTGTCTCCATCCTTTAGAAGCTTTCCCTGGTCATCATAAATACTGGACTCGTCCCCCCATGAGTGAGTTATGGTCTTGGTCTTTTTGGCAAGATCTAGGATTGGATTATTCTCAGTGCCGTGAATCCAGTTCGGACCTAAGTCAACTACATGGCCACTGGGAAGAATAGTCTGATGCACTGAACCTGGTCGTAAGCATCCGAAGGACATGCATATTGTGCTATCAAGTTTTGGAAACTGAAATGTGGAGACAGAGAGTGTTCTGGGTCGAGACGACGAGAATGAGATTACTGACTTCGACCGCCTAACCTGTCCCTTGCTTCTAGGACAGTAACTTGAAATCCTTGCCTTAGAAGCACGTCTGCGTAACGCAAACCACTCACACCACCGCCTATAATACCGATTTTCATTGTCATCGTTGGAGCTCCTATACTCGACTAAGGTGAATTAGTCTCAAACTTAACATTTAGTTTTCTGGTCCCACGAGGAACTGAATACAAAATAACCATTTACCCTATCGTAGGAACCTATGCTAATGCTGCTATAAGAGCAGTCAATTATACTTCGGATTGAGTTGCACGAGGCGATCGGTTGTCGGACTGAACATCTGGAAAGATTCCTATCGGTGACCTTCTGGTAAGCTGATCATCATGGCAAAGGTAGATTTTGAAATGGTAGCGCAACGGCGTAACATGAGAAGAGCTCTACTGGATACCTAGCTGTAGGCTGTAGCCATGGTACGAATCTCAACATCTTCCGAGTCGCAAATAGGGACTTCGAAGTCAGGCTCAAACAGCACACCAAATATTGATATTGGACTTACTTCACAACATTTGATCGCAGTATAAGTCCATGACTTCGCATTTGGCAAAGACTATTACAGAAATCGTTCTATCTTGGAGCTGTGAGGGTGGAGGGTGGTGGCTTCTTGCATGATCTCTCTAAGCGACGGAGAGATCGAAGCGAGAAGTGTCTTCGTCATGGAGCTACGAGCCGAGCTTAGCTTCAGGGGGGCTCCAGGGGAGCTTCTGCATCCCAAGAATCATGGCTGACTCTTCTTCACAATCAAATCTGCCTCGGAGCTGCAAAGCTCTCTCCTCCCCATGCGTACCTCTAAGATTTCGCAGGAGACCACCAAATTTCTCAATGCGACGCGATCCAATCCCACCCGCCGAAGCACTCGCTCTTCTCTCTCCAACCTCGCAAACTCCTTGACGGCCTCCGACTCGACAGAGCTCTCGAATGGTCCTGTCGATATCGAAGATGCTATCCCCACTACTCGAAAACGCAAACGGGAGCCCACGCCTAGAAATCCCATCAAGAAATCACCACACAAGACCACGATAAAGACCGAAACAGAAGAAACCCTCACATTCTCCCCCTCATCCGCCAAAACTCCCCGAGTCCGTAAGCCCGCCCGTCAAGTCAAGAATGAAGAATCTGGCGAAGTTGAGGTTCTGCCTCCCAACGACTGGGCAGAAGTCTACTCTGTGATGAAAGAGATGCGCACTACAGGCGCTGCCACCAATGCAGCAGTGGACACGATGGGCTGTGAGCGAATGGCACAATCGCACGCCAGTCCTAAGGTGAAGCGGTTTCATACGCTGATTGCTCTCATGTTATCATCTCAGACGAAAGACACAACGAATGCAGTGGCTATGAATAGACTGTATAATGAGTTGCCGGCTTGGAAGGAAGGAGAGCCGACGGGGTTGACGTTGGAAAATATACTGGCGGTCGATCCGAAGCTCTTGAACGAGCTGATCTGGGTGGTGGGCTTCCATAACAATAAGACGAAGTATATTAAGGCAGCGGCAGAGATATTGAGGGATACATGGGATGGGGACGTTCCTGATACTAGTGCGTCTACGTTTCCTTCTGCTGTGGATTTCGCAGCCTTCCCCGAATTTATATTTCACAAGAGCAATGGCTAATCAAGCTGAGTTTCTAGTCGAAGGCCTGATGTCTCTCCCTGGCGTAGGTCCTAAAATGGCCTACCTCTGTCTTAGCGTGGCGTGGGGCCGCACAGAAGGAATCGGAGTTGATGTCCATGTCCATCGCATAACCAACATGTGGGGATGGAATAAAACCAAGAACCCCGAAGAAACACGTCTTGCGCTTCAGGCCTGGCTTCCCAAAGAACTTTGGCACGAAATCAACTGGCTGATGGTAGGACTTGGCCAGACAATTTGTTTGCCGGTTGGGAGGAAATGCGGGGAGTGTGAGCTGGGACTAAAAGGGCTGTGTAAGGCGGCTGAGAGGAGCAAAGTTACGCTTGGTAGGAAAATTAAGGAGGAGAAGATTAAAAGGGATGAAGAGGGAGATATGGTTGAGAAGACGGAGACGGTCAAGGTTGAGGAGGTGGACGTTGGCGAGTTACCGGTCAATGCTGGCGAGGATGAGAAAGTGGTTGTTGACGGTGCGCCCCAAGAAGATAATACGGAGGGATTGACGAAGGAGGAAGAGTCAAAAGTCTTGGATGACATTGCGAACGCGCCTGGTGAATTAGAGAAGACACCTAAGAAGAGGAGGAGTAAGAGATGATGTGCATCTACTTGTTCCACTTATGTTGAACATCCTTCGTACAATATGTATCAATGGCCATACTATATATCAGTATTTCAAATCCCTGAAGCAAACTTCGTTACTATCTCCTCTCGACTTATCGATCGATTACATCTCAATCTCAACTGAAAATTTCCGAGCACTACGATGCCGTTCGTCGATATTATATCCTTATCGGTCATGCCAGCCCTCTTCTCCAAAAATCAGAGGTCCAAGCTCTAGGTATGTTAAATGTCGGTACAAAGGCGTAGCTAGTACTAATCCATAATAGTTGCACTAAAACTTAAGACCCACCAATCCGATCCACTCTCGGCCACCATTCTCTTAAAATGCGTGCTGCTTATTTTCCCTTCCAACATCAAAACATCCAACTTTCTCAATCTTAAGCCTGGTCTCGGTCCTGTTCTTTCTTTCATGTCTCGCGATGCAGAGAGGTCTGTCACGAACGGAGATTGCTTAGATGAGTAGTGCATTTCAATCTGCAGTGATCACTTGGGAATGCAGTTCGGCAAGGTCGGACAGGGTCACGGGATATATCTAGTGCTATCGTGGTAAGAAGACAGGAATCATTCAAGACAGCGAGAATGATGAAAGAAAGGTCAATCGAAGTTAGAGGACAGGCTCTAGGACAGAGGTTGAGCATTATATCTACTATTACTCAATGCCACACCTCACATACAGTATACTGACATAGTATTGAACATAGAACTCTTAATAGATACACACATTCACAACATAAGCATTAGCATTCACATCTCGAAATTCTAGATATGGAAGATCAGGAAAATCCCTCTAGTTTCATTCTTTAAGCGGGATATATTTTGCGTCGCGAATTGTATCAATTCCACTGCCACTTCATCTTCTACACTGGCACCAAATATGGAAACTCAACGAGGCCGCCGTTCTATGCAATCCAGAACCAAACTCTTTCGAAGATGTTTCGTGGAATTTGCACTGGCCATTGGCCGTCTTCAGCATCAAGAGCAGCTTTACCAGTTGTGATGTCGGCATCAACTGGGTGAATAAAGGGCGTTCGCTTGTAGATTTTCCAAAAACCGTACAAGGCGAAGAAAATGGGGATGCCGAGATACGCAGTGAGGAAACCTGGGAAACGTTAGGGTCACGACACCTATGGAGGAGCAAAGAAGACTTACTAGTGACGTCCCAATGAGAGTGGTTCTTCCCAACGAAAACATCAAATCCATTGAAGACGATGATTATGGCGAAGTAGATGAAGGCGAACCAGGCAGTATATGGCTGGAATGGAGACTTGAAGACAAGAGTGTTGCGGTCAACACCTTGGGCCTTAAGTGCCTTGTAGAATTGCATGTACGCAATGCAGATGGAGCACCAGGTGAAGAGGGAGGCAATGGTGGTCAAGTTTTGGAACCAATTGAAGGCCGAGGCAGCACCGCCACCGGACTTGACGGAAAGATAGGTGAGACCGGCAATGATGGCCGTGAAGAAAACACACCAGTATGGGACACCAGCCTTGCTGCACTTCAAGAGGAACTTTGGTGCCTGCTTGTTCTGTGCGAGAGCAAAGAGGTAACGAGAACCAGTGTACAAGAAAGCATTGGCAGATGACGAGGCGGAGGTCAAGATGACAGCGTTGATGATGGATGGGAGGACCGGGATACCTGCGTTCTGGATACCAATGACCCATGGGGATTGAGCAGCGCCTGCAGCACCATTCTCCTGTGCACTCAACAAATGCTTATCGTTGGATGCGACGAGGACACCGATGGCCAGAGATCCTAAGACGTAGAAAAACAGGATACGCCAAAAGACCCTGCGAACTGCCTTCGGAATGTTCTTGCGTGGGTTTTCAGCTTCACCAGCTGCGACAGCGACAAGCTCGACACCACCGTACGAGAAAGCTGCATTGACCAACACGGAGAAGAGACCCAAGAATCTGCCTGTGTTTCCAGTTGAGTCATACTCTTTCATGGCACCGGGGTTTTTCCAGAATCGAAATCCCAGGCGATCATGGTGCGGTCCACCGCCAAGGTCGACGATGAATGCCAAGAGCAAGAGACCAATAATGGTGATGATCTTAACACTGGCAAACACGAACTCGGCCTCACCATAGATTTGGATAGCGAAGATGTTCAAGCAGACCACGAGGACGATAATGAGCGAAATCCATACTGCAACACTGATGTGCTGTGCGCCCTCCCAATAATTGATCACGACCGAAGCAGCTGAGATTTCGGCACAGAGAGTGATGGCGGAAGCATACCAGTTCTGTTCAGGTCGCTGGGTTAGTTTGAGTTCTTGAGAGCTGAGGCAACGACACGGCGCAGCAGAATCTGGGGTAAATCGGAGGATTAATAACTCACGTTCCAACCAACGGCAAATCCAAGAGCATCATCAACATAACGAGCGCAGAATTGGGGGATAGAACCAGGAAGAGGAAGCCAGGTAGCCATTTCACCCAAGCACTGCATCATGGCAAAGACCGCGATACCAGTGAAGGTATAACCCAGCAGAACGGACAGCGGACCAGCTCGAGTGAAGGCGCTGCCGATTCCCAAGAAGAGACCGGTACCAATGGTACCTCCTAGCGCAATGAACTGGATGTGTCGGGACTTCAGTCTGCAAGAAAGGGATTGTAAGCGATGGCGCTCATTGTTCTTCGCTCTCAGACGTACCCTCGAGTCACGTAACCATATTCTTCTGCTGTCTGGAGGTCGCCGTACAGCGCAGCGGCTTCATTCAGGCGGCCTTGCTTGGACTCCATGCCAGATGGCTCGACATAGTTGGCGTGAACTTCGCCATTGTAGGACTCGTTGACATTGAACGTGTCCTTCTCCATGGTTGCAGTGATAATTCACACGACGAGGGAAGGAGAGGTGAGATGAAGGAAGAGAGAGGTTGTGCGCGTGGGATATGGGTCTGATTTATAGTGAACCGACCAGGCTGGGAAGTTGCGAGTTACTCGTTACACAGCAAGGCCTATTCAAAGCCCATTGGGGAAGAGCAATTGAAGGATGCAGGACGCTACGGCTCGGGACATTCGAGAATCAATCGACGAGCAACACAGCACCCTCGGGCCACCTCAAGCCACCTCAAGCCACGCTCCAAACACTCGCACCTACTTGCGCTCTCCAAGCACGCCTGGCCCTTGGCGTGCCCGCCGGCAGCCTCTCGCACGTTCATGTTCGATTATTTCAGCTTCGAGGCCTGCAACCTGCAAGGCTCCTGGATGGGCGTCTTGGGAGGCTGCTAGGCTCGTCAAGGCCTGGTGCACCGATCATGGGCGCGTTCCGGCCGTCATTTTCGGATTTTCCCTTTTCCTTTCCCTTCTTTATCGCCCCCGGAGACCCTGGTCGGAAACCTTGCATCTGCCCTCGAGTGGGCCTGCTGCTCCCAGGAGTCAGGACCCAGCGGTGGCCTCAGCACTGGGTGAGGTTGATTTTACATTTGGAACCTCTGCTGGACTAGGCCTGCTCGCCCCTAGCCTGACCGAAACAATTTTTGACTAGCTGTCAATCCGATGCAGCATCGTGGATGCAAAGAATGTATTATGTGGACGAGTCGTCCAATCTAACTCGCCTCCAATCGTGTATTTATGCCAGCATTCAGCCACCGTGCATATGTGGAAAGCCACACGGGCGAATGAGAGTGCCAGCTCGTCACACCCTTGCCCCCAAAAGAGCTCTTTGTTACTGGAATTTCTAAGTATGGAATCAGATCGCCAGTTGTACAACGTCGTATTCTCGCGTTCTTGGACAATAGTGGCAAGGCCAGGAGGATGCTGCAGTCGACACATCAACCGTTATTTCTGGATTTCTGGAAGTGGGAGCCCTCTTCCCTTCTACGTCTTCAGGCTCATAGTTCCTGCTTATCCAGGAGCAGCTTTCTCCTGACGCAATGAGCAGTGCTGCGGCGTATGATGTAGGCTCAAGATAGATCCCACGCTGAGGGGTTACACACGGCATTACAGAACAATCGACGTGCATCCTGTGCATTCACCTCAGGCAATATTGAAACTAACAGTGTTGGTCCGACATGGGTCTTGAAGCCATCTCAAAACACTCGCAGTTGTACAGTATTGTATCATCGGCGAGGCCGCCTGCCGGACGCAACTGATCGGACTGGTCCATCGGCCATGGTGCGATTCTGGTCTGTGTCGGCGACATCCTCGATCTGCCACGAATCCACGAATCCACGATAGCCTGACAGGAGACTTCGAGAATCGAGATATGGTTCCGCATCAGCTTGTCACGACGTGATATTCGACCAACCAGGGCGGCAAGAATGATCAGGGCCCGAGCCATTTGCCGGGTCGGGTCTTGGCCTGGATAAAAGCCGGCGATGTGATTCGCACGGAATGCGCAAACCATGTCGGATCAATCAATTGACCCCGTCTAGCGTCGTCGTTAGGGTGTGGAGAAGAGTGTGCCGTCCAGATCGTTTCTTTTGGTCAGAACCGAAAGTCATCTGGAAACGGTCGAGATTCTTGGCGAGCTTAATTCGAGTTCATGACAGGAGAGATAACGAAGAGTGAGGCCACCGAATAGATAGGAGAATAGCAACGGGACATCGAGACATCAAGATACACAACACCTGATGAAAGATCGAGATCTGGGTTCAGGTTCAACTGCAGAGCACTTCGTATGAACGCTTCACTGCTGAGACCTGAAGGCAAACTCAAAGACGGGTCTTGTGACCGCCGCCTCTTGCCTGGGCCTCAGCCCATCTCTTGCGCCTCAACGACATGACCGCATTCGATCTGCCTACCAGGCTGCCACACACCAACTGGATACGGCAGTCTTCCAGAACAACGCACCGAACATCTTAACCCTGTCACCGAGGATGCCCAGACTCGAGCTAGACCCCGAAAAGTTAAAGACTGCAACATGTCTCAAGGTCACAGGCCCCTTCGATAAGCTTTCCCGAAGTAAACCAATCGCCAGTCTTGAAGGCAGCTGAGGGCTTTCAGTCAGCCCAAGGGTCCACGAAGGAAGGATACTAGAAGTCTAGAATCCTTCTAGAAGCCTTCTTCTTCCAGAGGATCCACCCTTATCTCTCTCTACTAAAGTATCTTAGCTCTTCTCTTCAACCCTGCTTCCCCCACGATACAATGTTTATTCTTAAAAAGCCGGAGAAATTTAGGTCCGCTCCATAGACTCGAATTGTGCCTTCTTTAGGAAGGTGCATGGCCGCTGGCCGCCCTTGGCGCGAGGCGTTTACATCCTTGACGCCGCACGCAAGCTCTCAGACCACCACTGGGCTCTTTGAGAACGGAGGCAATGAGAAAGGAAGCAAGGGACGTCATGTGAGGCGGGGAAGAGGCTTCAGGTGTCTTCAGTTTGTTTGGTACTGTACTGTAGAGGCTCGGATGTTCCGAGAATGAATTTCTTTAGCAGAAGAGTGATCGTCTTACGACGTAGACATCTGAGGACCCCTTGCCTCTGGTGACAACTCGAGCTAGACACCACAAGAAATTGATGTGGCGCTTGGCTTCGGCCCTTCTTTTGCTTGTCTTGTCTTTCTGAGGATTGAATTTCGCTTGGCATCGTTTGTGCTTTCAAAACTTCATGTCACTGAGCCGGCGCTGAGGACGTGTGACTTTCACCGCTGCCAATTCATATTCCTCATTATTGCTCTATGTTGAAACGAGAAGCTTTAATTAGTGACCAAATTTGAGACAAATTTTTTTTTAAAACACTGGGTGCCTATCAGCTTTGCCTCTCGTGTCTTAGTCTCTTAGATGCGACGAGTCCGGAGATTTAATGCAAGTTACCGTCGCCCAGGTTATCCAAGTAGGAAATCGACATACATCTTTACAAATCTGAAATGGTCCCGAGAGGCATGGACATTTGGTCCTAGGCTCATTAGAAATCATCATCCCTCCCGCATCGCGCATTATCAAGGTACAGTACCTAGGTAGCTCTGGCTGAATCCAGGGAATTACCACAAGCAGTTTGCCCCTAAATTCCAAAAACAGTCGGATAATCACGTGATATTACTGAACTTAATCAGCTGCCAATTCCTCGAAGCACTCATTTATAAAGCCCTCTCTCCCTAATTTAGAGAATAGACTCCGTTTGCACCTACTGAGAACCACCGTTCTGCTTGACGAACAACATATGATTGCCGATTGTGTCACGTGCCGCTTAGCTTCCAGGTCGTTTCGACACTTTGGCGGTTGTAGCTCGTAAGACTCCATACACATCCCACCATCCGTATCTTTCTTTCTCCTTCCACCAAAGAAAAAGTGGGCGAGCCGAGCCTCCTCAATCTGCGATATTCTCCATTGGCTCCACGTTCAATGGCGCACCCCTATTGAGCCGTGAGGCTTCGGCCTGGGGCTTAGCGAGCATATCACAGCACAAAAGGCAACCGCCTGTACGACGCTGAAAAATGGGCGTAAATGCCCTGAAGTTTCACCGCCAATGAAGGAAGGGTGGTTGGTACTGAGCTGCAGAAAGATGAGGCTTTGAGAAGAAGTTTGAGGGAGGGCTTGATTCAAGCTGTATCGTTCTGCTTTTGACCTAAGGGCCAAAGATATGGATATGTGATGTGGGATGATTTTCAGGCTTTTGTATCGAGCGCTCGATACCGCTTGATCGATCCTGGTACATATTCTCGAAATACTGAGTGAGGTAAGAGCCTTCACACCGATATTGAGAGACGAGACAACTCCAGCCTCGTTGCGGTGTAGACTCCAATATGGAATAGTGCGTCAAGTGAGCCGCCGCCATGCCCTCAAGCCGTGTGTGCTGGCAGGTAGTCAGTGTGGGCTACGCTCCGCGCGAGGCTCGCTCTTCTTCTTCTCACGATGGACATGTCCGTTTGCTCTGAATATCTAACATTCTCATTTCATCGCATCTCTTCTTCTGTACAGCATCATTTTCTGTACGACAACGGCAGGAAGACCCTGGGTTCCAATTCGAATCCACTGACTCCGCTCGCAGCTCTAGGAGACAGTGTTCCTTACAGCATAAGGATAGCCCTGCTATAAGAGCCTCGAATCGATATGACTTCGACGAGTCCGGCGGCGGCGACTTCAACATCAGTGACAGGCGAGGGAGGAACATGCGGGAAACAGCATGATAATGCGCGATGCTTGCTTATTAATGGGGTGAGGTTATGCTGCAGTGTTAATGGGTGAGTGCCCAAGACCCGCTTGATTGCAGTGTTGTACTGTATCACTCGAGGCTTACGATGTCGTCCGTGATAGGTTTTGTGGTTCCGATTCATCGTAGTAGGTTACCTTCCCTCTCCCCTGGTCACGTATATAATTGACTGTGGTGCTGTGTTGTGCTAATGACTCCTCGTTCGCAGTTGTCTCGTAAGCAATGACTGCCAATCTGACTGCTGGGACAACTCAAGCACCTCCAGCATCACATCTATGACATCGACATCCACTTCAATATTCCACAACACATCTACTCTCCTAACTTCCACAACCTCGTCTCCCAATAGCACAAGCACAGCCCCGAGCCAACACGGCGGACTGACTGGCAAGGCAAAAACGGGGGCGATTGCTGGGGGAGTCGTAGGTGGTGTCATTGCCTTTGCACTTCTCATCTGCATTCTCTGGTGTTGCTGTTGCAAGTCCACAAAGAAGCCACTTCCGTCGACTGGACTCGATGGGGGAGGCAACGCTCGCATTAGAAATTATGGAGACTAGTGGGAAACAATAGAGGATGTGTCCAGCCTGGCGCAGGAATAATGATTAATGTATCTGGATAATGTGGGGCGCGACGACGACAAAAGGCGTAATCGTTGAAGCTGGCTGTGATGGAGCCTTTTCCTTTTCAATTGATCATGGTTGGGTATACAAAGGTTGAACATATCCGCATGTACCCCGGAAAGTGTGAAGGAGATAGGAGGCATTAATCTCGAATCGAAATATACCCACTAATACGTCAAGCCTCTTGAGAACGTGCTGCTGTTTCAACTCGACCCATTACGTAAGACATATAATTTCATCTCAAACCCTTCATCAACGTGCCTGGTAGTATATATCTCATTATTATTATGAATTTACAACAAATGTCGTAAAATTTTGCAACAAAATTGAATGACAACGGCTCCTCAACACTTAGCTATCGAATGGCGGCTCTGGTATACTAGTCTTGTAGAGAAGCGGACCTTTCTCATCTCTAAGGTTCAATCTCAAATGTATCTTCCCTAGCTTGAGGCCTAGAGTAAGGCTTAGGGAAACGACGTAAAAGCTAGAGCCTCGACCTGCAGGTTTAGACCGCGGGAATTCTCTCAGCGAGATATCTTTGAGGTCGTACTTGATCATATGGATCTTCTTTAATTCTAGACGGGGTCAGCATAGTAGAGAGACATCATTGCAATAGTAATTAACGAACCATTTTCAGCATCTGCCAAGCGGTCGGGAATGCGATCTCTGCATCCGTCGTACACATAAATGGGAATAGTACCTTTCGTGGAGTCTTTATTTACGACTTTCTTCGTGAAGGTTGCAGTTGCTTCTTTAGGCTCGTCAGACAGAATCAAATCGTCTTTTTTGACTAGCCACATTAATTGATCCTCCGCCATAGCGGTCTTGCTTATCAGATCCAAATAATGATCTTCACGATCATGTGCAATGTCTGAAAATGGGGCATTGTAAGACACCCCGTAACTTCGGTCGCAAGCCGTCATCTTGGTAATAGATTTGTTTGATGATTTCTCGATACCGAAAATGGCCGCACCACGAACGACCGCAGTCCATCTGTACAATCAGCTACTATACTAGGGCTACAACATGCCGATAAACGGCCACTCACGAATCATCAGGAACCCATAAGTCAATATGTCTCTTAACCAAAGAATTTTTGACTACTTCCTGTAAGTACAAGGACTCTGCGAAGCCACCCACTAGGAACACATTCTAGAGAAGAAGTTAACGTTGCTGAAAAGGACTGCGTCTTGATATGGTATTATACCTGGACACGACTTCTTTTCTTGGCTATTTGTTGTCGCTGACCATCGATTAATTCAACTATACGACTCGCACGGGTCTTAAAGAATGATTCCATCACCTCGCTATGAATATATTAGCACAAGGTCAAGCGGTGAAAATTTGTCGACAGACAATGGAATCGTTATTTCGCCTCCCACGACCCCATCCATATTGAGATTCTCAAAAGGCTCTGGGAGATCAATCCTTATGTCCCCACTGTTTGTTGTGAAGCCCTTCTTTTGGATCTCGAATCCTCTCATGAGCTCGCGCATTCGCTCTCCTTCTGTATGATGAGAGCTAATCTTCGAATCCATTGGTGCTTGATCGAGTTGCTGATATCTCTCATCGCCAATTAGACCCCTCAGCCAGTCCTTGAACGCAAGGTTGACGAATATCGACCCACATTTATCGCCTTGCAAGTTATCAGTGCAGCCATTTAAACAACGGAATTGCATTAGAGCACTAACCAGTCGGTCTTGTCTCTCGCTCAATCTCGAAAGTCGGTTGCAATTGCTTCACCCTATAGGCAACCACGTCCTGAAACTATTAGCTAGGATCTAGGGTGTGGTCACTTAGAGGCGAAATCTACTTACGACTGTTCCTCCACCTGCGTCGCAAAGCACAAAGTAATCGTCTTTCTGCATCCACGTCAACGTCACGTGTGATTGCGTTCATCATAACGACCACTCACCTTGAGAACCCTTCTCTCCCTCTCTGACCTAGCTGTATAGACAGCAGCTGCCTCGGGCTCCGAGACTAGCAGCAAATCTCTAAGTTGGGGGAAAGTCGTGGTATCAAATCCGGCTCCTTTAATAGCTCGGAATGTGGAATTCTTGGCCCTGAAGCCCCATCGCTAGGCAATTCAGCAAGATCCACCTTCTGTCTGCGTCAGGAACAACATACTGCAGGGATAGTGACAACAATATCAACTGGTATCGCCATCCTCCATGCTACTGTAAAGTGCGCTATTGAGTTAAGAACACAACGCCATATGTTCTTAAGATAATCCTCTACGATCTCCTCCGGTCCCTCGTGCGGATAATTTATCACCCCCTTGGAATCGATGATGTACTGAATGTCTAGATTACGCATCCCATCCAGTGCCTGCAAGATCAGGTCCAACTCCCCCGACGGTTCATTGACGTCCAGCTGCAGCTTAGTGTGGACCATTGCGATGGCATCTGAACTCAAGTCTGTGCCCCATTGCTGCTCCTGCTCGGGGCCGCATAGCGAATACGATATGACAGAGGGAATTTTATCACGATTGCTCATACGGAGGCCCCAGTCATGTATAATCTCAATTTCGTCCAGGTCAGCCCGGTTGCCAACTGGAGTGGCGAACGCAACCCCTGTTCCAACAAAAGTTAGTTGGTGTATAAGAAATTGCAGGCGATAAGGCGGGTTAACTCGAATTTAACTTACCGGTGTATGTTGTGCCATAATCAATTGCGATTACCAGGCGCCGTTCTTCCATTTCTTGATCATTATCGGCGGGCGGTGGCGTCCCTATCATCTGAGCGTTATATGGAGGAGGCGGTTGATTTCTTGGGGGTGCTGGTGGCGCACGGCGACTACGCTGTTGGGCCTCCATCTCAAGAGGCAAGAGCTAGCAAGATGAATGTATAGAGATTGAGAGAGTTGCAGAAGCTGCCTAACAACGATCTAGACAGAGGAGCTAAGCCGTGTAGATGTCGTTGAATGGGGGGGATAAAAGGCTCCGCGCAGCCTCGTGAGGGTCCGTGCTCGTAGCGGCCTGGTGACATTCAACTTTCAGCTTGTCGAACATCAACTACATCATCGGCGGCTCCGCACTCCATAGGACTATAAACAAGCATATACACAGGTTTTACCGACCGAGAGATTCGCCCAATTAACATTATGAAGTTAGTTCCCCCCCCAAAAAATCTTTGTCCTAAAGAATAGAAGGCTAACGCTCGACAGCGGTTCCCGGTGGCAGAAATTCTGGTCAGATGGTGATTCTATACCAGGAAAGAGAGCTTTCATACGCCGAAAGGACAGGAAATTGTTGGAGACCGAGGCAAGTCCAGCAGATTTGGGACTATCAGCTACTTCTCAAGACATACCACGCGAGCCGGAAGAGAGGACGGACGTTAACACGAACAATACCCTGGAAACACAAGAATCAGAAAGGAGTGTATTCAGTGAGAATGGAGGAAATTCCCCGGAAGCGCTCAAAATGATGAATAATTGCATCAAAGAGATGCAGAACAAGTTCCCCGAAAAACATTTCAAGTGGGAAGGAAACATACAGCCATATTCATGTGCGCATGTTTACATAGTCTTATGTGGTATGTACTCTGCATACATGTCCCTGGATTGGGATAAGCAGCAGCTAGAACAACAGCTTGGAAAGCTTAAAGAAAGTTGTGAATCCTTGAAGGCCGAGATTGAGTGTAAGACAAAGGCACAGATAGCCAAGGACAAGCAGGATGACGAGCAAGTCAAGAAATTGCAAGCAGAGCAGCAGAAATTGAAAGCTGGGCTGGCATCTTCTCAAAACAAACATGACGACGAAGTAAAAAAATGGAGAAGGAAAGTCCAGGAGAGCGAAACGAATGCTGCTGCGAAGCATAAGGCCGAGATGAGAAAAGCAGAAGAGAAGTTGTCTGGTGTAAGAGCATCTCTTGTAGCCCAGGAGGACAGGCATAATAAACAAAGACAAGATGAAAAGAGGGTTCTGCTGGATCAACATCGACAAAAAATTGAGGCAGCGGAAGAAACTTTACGTTATGCCACAGAAGAACACGACAAATTTGTACGTGATTTACAGGAAAGCTTTGAGTTTCAAGTGCAGGTGTTGAAAGATAACCACGAAGATGAGAAAACAGGAATGCAAGACGCCTTTGAAGCAGAGAAGAGAACCTTGCAAGATACCAGAGACTCTTTATTGGGAGCATTGGCTGAGAGGTCTCATTTCAAAGCTATGAGCGACCGAGAGCTTGAAAATCGCTTTCAAGAGATCGTCCGTGAGGTTGATGGATTTGCTCGGATCCAATGGGACAATGGACGAGTTGGGACCTGGCCATTCCCAAAACACTGGCTCTTGAATACAGACAACGAGCGAAGGACGAAGCAATGGATAATGCAAAATACCATCTGGGTGCTTTTGTACGACAAGGTGTTCTGTACTCCTTTTCGTATCTTCGGGCTTGAAGGGACCTTGCTTGAATCCAAATGGAACGAGGAATTTAGTCAAGGTAGAGACAGTTGTGCAGATGCCAGCTTGACAGCTAACTTGGAACAGATTATGAAATTGACGGAACATTGGCCTTGTGTCCAGCACCAACCGAGAACTCTGAGGCATGGAGATACAAGAACATGAAGAATCATGTTGATGCAATCAACAAGCCTGCCACGCAACGTGACTACATCTGGAAGCAGCAATACGAGGTATACCTAGAGGAGATCTCGCGCAAATTGTCGCAAGAGATGGGAATGGTCGCCCTAGTGAAACCTAGTGATGAACAACGGATGATTGAGCTTGTGAAGAAAGTCGCCAAATTGTGGATAGAGGTAGGTCATCAACGTTGCCGAATTTCCCTTTTATTATCGACTTCAGGGGCCCGGCCGGTACGAAGCGAATACACAGCTTTTGATGAATTTGGGCAGATGCCTATAGTCGTGGTGCCTGCACTTCGACGGCGAGGAACCGTCCAAGGTGCTCGGCTGGATATAGATGAAGTCGTGATGGAGTGCAGAGGAACATTCAGTGTGTTTGCGAAGTGAGAGCGGTCGAAAACTTCTTCACCAAGTTGGCCTGTACCAGGCCAAGTCATGGATATGTTCTCTTGAAGTTGAAATTGACCTTCCGGGCGGATTAGTTGTAATTGTTCATTGACAATCATTGCACAACTCTTTTAATACACAATAGCCATAATCCATCGAAAGACTGGGAAAACCTTCCTCAATCTGTGACAGATTTGTTCCATCTGAGTGACCTTCTTTTACGAAGCATCAATGGTTTCGAGATAGTGATCGACGAGGCTCTGGCCTGCAGTATGTGGCGTTGTGTGTGACTCTGGATTGGTGTAGTCGAGGCTGGGTGTTTGGCGAGCTGGCAGCATCAAATGACTCAGCTGTACCACACCTCCTATGATTTTACATCCAGATCAAACAATTCTCATCGGAGTGTAGACAAAGTCTTTCATCCAACAGGTATATCGAGTTCGTCGTTTCAATTCATCCTCCTCTCCGTTTTGTCCTCGACTTATTTCCAGCTCAGCCTTAACCTTACTAATTCTGGCAAGAAGCGAACGCGTTTCGACTCAATCGAGGCAATAATAACCAGCAGAGGAGAAATCTGCCTAGTAACAATGGGCTACCACATCGGTTTCACCGTACCATCCGTACGCAATGTCTTCAAGAAGGACCGTCCAGGTTCCATTTCCTCGATACCTACGGCATCCACCGAAACAGCTTCTTCGCAAATCCTGCAGCCTGGTGATCAGCCTGCAAAAATCCCCCACAAGGAGAAGGTTTCTGGGTTGGACATCCGCGAGCTCAATGACTTGATTCGAAAGCGCTACGCGCTTGACATCGAGATATGGGCTGGGCGAGACTGCATGGCATGCGACCGGCATTTGGTACTAGCTGACATGACCCGTTCCGACGCCGTGCTGGCGAAGATTATGGCGACTGTGCAGCTGTGGGACAATCGTTCGTTGTGGGAGTCGAGGAGTGACTGGGAGAAACTGCAAAAGATCAAGGAGAGGTTAGAAGAGAACAAGATGAGACGCTGGACAGGGAACCCGCCGTGGGCAACCTGATATGCTCGAGCTACGTATCACACGGCACGAGGAAGGTAACGGGATGATTTCTCGTTGCAAATTCGAGAGCGCGTCTGTGGCATATTCGTGTGATGGAAGTTGGGAAAAGGTGGAGAATATTGCCAGGCGGTGAGCGTGGAATGGCGGATGAAGCAAGGCAAGTGTGACCTGCATCACTCCTCCTTCATGATTTCCTTTTTCGAGATATTAGATATCCCAGAATGCTTTATCTTGTAAATGCCCAATGCCTGGGCTTACCACAAATGTGATGATCTTCTACCAGACTTTGGAAGGGTATCCACTATGCGTATTTGTGCCTTGAATACTATGTTAGCCAAGGATCCCGTAAGCAGCCAAATTCTTTAACTTTGAGTGGTGAAGGTAAAAAAAAACACAGCAACTGCCTTAGAACACCTTAAATAAGTAGCAAGAAAAGGCAGGCCTTAATCGGAGGGCCTAACCTCATCTATTCCCATTGCTCCTCTAATTCGTCCTTCACTACCCACCAATCAACCTACTTCGAAAGGGGGACGAAGACTCAACACCTGTATGCTGGTGTCCCCTACGAACCTGTAGCTCCTTTGAGAGCTTGGTCTGCTTGCAGATTGGATTGCAATAGTATCCCAGAGCTAAGATTGAGTCCCTTCGACGATCGCTTTACCCGACGACGCCGTTGCG